>CM022776.1:12789016-13316516 GCA_012411365.1 Ameiurus melas | reverse complement strand
ATTTTTTTTTTCTTTTCTCTTGAAGTTATTAAGACACACACACACACACACACACACACACACACACACTTTTGTTTTCTTCAAACAAACAAAAAAACCCCACCATATCAACAATAACACTTTTTAAAATATGTTCACGTGTAGAGTTCTGTGTAAGTTGCAACTATAGAAATGATAAAGCATTGGATTAAGCACAATAATATAAAGCCTTGTAGCTGGTATTACTCTCAGAGATGCTGTTACAGAAAGTAAATGATTATGGTATAACATTGCATTATGTGGCGGGGTGGGAGGATCGTAATGGCGATTCATCGTTTGACCACAAGATGGAGCCGGAGTGAAAACAATGAACTCTTACACACTTCATAGTAATCAAGCACTTCTTGTACACATCACATTAACCATTAAAGACTGTAAAAATGTCTAGAATGAGACACGTTTAGCTTTGCATAATAGCTATATAAGTAGCTTATATAAGTGTAAGGATATGGCTATGTTGTACTTGGTAAACTATTTGCTCTACCACTGAGTGACATAGTGACATAGTGGTTAGCGTGTTTGCCTTGCACCTCAGGAGTTCACTCATGCGTGCATGGAGTTTGCATGTTCTCCCCGTGCCTCAGGGGTTTCGACTGGGTCCTCCGGTTTCCTCCCCCAGTCCAAAGGCATGCACTGTGTGCTAACTGGCATTTCTATATTGTATGTGCACCATGTGCACTCCAGGCTCCCCTGCAACCCTATGCAGGATAAACTGTATGGATGTTTGCTTTAATCATATTTATAAAGGACCAGTGAAGGAGAATATAATTACTTTTTCCTAATTTAGGGCCAAAATGCAATTGCTTTCTTTGTGATTCAAATTTCAGGGACAAAATTGAGTTAAAATGTGTAATGTAAGTGACATATTAACAAGCTTAATCCCAAATGAGGCTACTGGTAGTACATTTACAGCATTTGTCAGACAGCCTTATCCAGAGCAACTTACATTTTATACAACGAGCAGTTAAGGGTTAGGCCCTTGCTGAAGGGCCCAACAGTGGCAGGTTGGTAGTGCAGGGATTTGAACTCATGACCTTCCAATTAGGAAGGTCACTGCCTTAACCAATTAGCTACTGCAGGTAAGTAGTACGTAGTAGCAATCGTAGTAGAATCAGCAGTAATAGTAGTAGTAGTAGTAGTGATAGTAGTAGTGGTAATAGTAGTAGTAGTGGTGGTAATAATAGTAGTAGTAGTATTGGTGGCAGTAGTAGTGGTAGTAGCAGTAGTAGTGGTGATAGTAATAGTAGTAGTGGTGGCAGTAGTAGTAGTAGTAGTAGTAGTGGTAATAGTAGTTATAGTAGTAGTAGTAGTAGTAATAGTAGTAGTAGTAGTAGTAGTAGTAGTAGTAGTAGTAGTAGTGGTGGCAGTAGTAATGGTAGTAATAGTAGTAGTGATAGTAGTAGTGGTGGCAGTAGTAGTGGTAATAGTAGTAGTAGTGGTGGCAGTAGTAGTGGTAATAGTAATAGTAGTAGTGATAGTAGTAGTGGTGGCAGTAGTAGTGGTAATAGTAGTAGTGGTGGTAATCGTAGTAGTGATAGTAGTAGTGGTGGCAGTAGTATTGTGGC
Organism: Ameiurus melas; assembly: GCA_012411365.1. Taxonomy (NCBI): domain Eukaryota; kingdom Metazoa; phylum Chordata; class Actinopteri; order Siluriformes; family Ictaluridae; genus Ameiurus; species Ameiurus melas. The sequence continues at coordinate 13,314,912 of CM022776.1, read as the reverse complement.
GGTAGTAGTGGTGGTAATTAGTGGTGGTAGTAGTAGTGAGGTGATGAGTGGTGGCGGTAGTAGTGGTAGTAGTGATTAGTATAGTAGTAGTGGTGGCAGTAGCAGTGGTAGTAGAAGTAGTAGTGGTAATAGTAGTAGTGATAGTAGTAGTGGTGGCAGTAGTAGTGGTAGTAGTAGTGGTGGATGTAGTAGTGGTAATAGTAGTAGTAGTGGTAGTAGTAGTAGTGATAGTAGTAGTGGTGGCAGTAGTAGTGGTGGCAGTAGTAGTGGTAGTAGTAGTAGTGGTAATAGTAGTAGTGGTGGTCGCAGTAGTAATAGTAGTAGTGATAGTAGTAGTGGTGGCAGTAGTAGTGGTAATAGTAGTAGTAGTGGTAATAGTAGTAGTGATAGTAGTAGTGGTAATAGTAGTAGTAGTGGTGGCAGTAGTAGTGGTAATAGTAGTAGTGGTAGTAGTAGTGGTGGCAGTAGTAGTGGTGGCAGTAGTAGTGGTAGTAGTAGTAGTAGTGGTAATAGTAGTAGTGGTGGTCGCAGTAGTAATAGTAGTAGTGATAGTAGTAGTGGTGGCAGTAGTAGTGGTAATAGTAGTAGTAGTGGTAATAGTAGTAGTGATAGTAGTAGTGGTAATAGTAGTAGTAGTGGTGGCAGTAGTAGTGGTAATAGTAATAGTAGTAGTGGTGGTCGCAGTAGTAATAGTAGTAGTGGTGGTGGCAGTAGTAGTAGTAGTAGTAGTAGTGGTGGCAGTAGTGGTGGCAGTAGTAGTGGTAATAGTAGTAGTAGTAGTAGTAGTAATAAGTAGTAAGTAGTAAGTAAGTAGTAGTCACAGCTTCACGGTCTCTGTTTCGATCCTGAGCTCAGGTTACTATCCGTGCTGGATTTTCGTATCTTCTCGCGGGTCCACATGGGTTTTCTTCGACTCTAAATTGTCCCTGAGCGTGAATGTGAGTGCACGGTGCCCTAAATTAGTCTGGTGTCCCTTCCAGTGTCTATTCCCACCTCAGATCCAGTGTTCCTAGATCAGACTCACGTTCCAGCACAACCCTGTTCAGGGTAGAATGAATACGTGTGTGTGTGTGTGTGTGTGTGTGTGTGTGTGTGTGTGTGTGTGTGTGTGTGTGTGTGTGTGTGTGTGTGAGCAGGACAGCATCGGGACACACGCTGGCAGAGAAAATGTGTCCCCGGGGTATAAAATATCGGTCGTTATTAGTATCATACCAAGCACCAGGTGGTGCTGTTTCCACCGCAGGCTCTGGTTACACAGTGGACAAAACCGCTCACCGAGAGAGAGAGAGAGACCAGTGTACCTTTTGCTATGATGCTGGAATAACACAGAATCCACACCGTATCTAACATCCAGGCCACATTTATCTGGAAGATGTCTGGGAAACTCGACAGTAAACAAGGTAAGCGCGCGTTCTTCTGCAGTCTCAATCTGCACTGCACGGCTAAACAACAATGGTTCATCGCTGATCGGTTAGCATTAGCGGTTAGCCGCTCCGCCGGTGGGTGTGGACGGCCGGGCCTTAGCTTACACTCATAAACATTTTTTGTTCCTTTCTTTATTGAAAATATTTTTTAAAGCCAGTAAGAACTATATATATATATATATATATATATATATATAAACCTTTTCCATTTGAAACCTGCGTATAGATATATTTGCGCCAATTGATTGACTTATTGTATACTACGGCGTCTTGAGTGATGCAGAATCCCCAACGCCGTGTGATTAGGGGTGAAGTGCACTCCGCAGAGCGTGCACCCGGTTATTCCACACCCTTGTAGAGAGCGTCTACGTAGTGTGAAAGGATCGGTTTGGGGTCCGACCGTGATGGGTAATAACGACACCGTTAAACAAGTTGGAATAAATGGGTAAGAAGGGTGTACGTAGGAAATATCACGTATCTGATTTAAAGAAGTCAGTCAATAAATAAATAAATAATTTGGCTGATAATAATAGGTAACGGGTTAAGTGTTTACAAATATGACACTGCATTTTATTTTATTTTTTTAAACTGACTCCAGAGAGTAGAGAGTCATTATCATACTCTACATAACTCTCTTCACCTTTAGTTATGAGTCTGAGTCAAAATCATGAAATGTGTCTGAAGTCTGAGTCTGGTTTTCAGTCCTGGGGCTTTTTTTTTTTTAATTTATTTATTTTTAAAAAAAAATTTTGTTTGACTTGGATGAGTCACATACACACACACAAAGATAGTTCGTTAACTCTACAGCACTGCTCAGGTTCAATAAACTAGGCTCTTGTCTAGTCTAGGCTCTTGTCTAGTCTAGGCTCTTGTCTAGTCTAGGCTCTTGTCTAGTCTAGGCTCTTGTCTAGTCTAGGCTCTTGTCTAGGCTCTTGTCTAGGCTCTTGTCTAGGCTCTTGTCTAGGCTCTTGTCTAGGCTCTTGTCTAGGCTCTTGTCTAGGCTCTTGTCTAGGCTCTTGTCTAGGCTCTTGTCTAGGCTCTTGTCTAGTCTAGGCTCTTGTCTAGGCTCTTGTCTAGTCTAGGCTCTAGTCTAGGCTCTTGAGAGTAGGGCTGCAAGGATTAGTTTCATAATCGATTAGTTGGCTGATTTATTATACCCCCCCCCCATGGATCAGATGTGGGGGTAACTTTCGGTACCTTTTATGTTATTTTTTTCTATTTATTTAAATTAAAATCCATAAACCTGAGTGTTCCAAATATAAACTTCAGACTAAAACTTTACACAACTGTTTATCCAATTATATAAGACTGATAAGAACCCAATACACCCCCCAGAATAAATATAATTCATTCAGGACTGTACTTTAATTCAGTGCTTATAAACCAAGTATATAGACAATAAACTGAAGAGTTATTGTCTGTGACTCTGGGTGTTAGATTAAAGCTAGCGGCGGCACGTTACGTGCGTATGACGTCATGCGCCGTTGACTAGGAAACGGCTTATACTTCCGGTTAGTAAAAAAAAAACATCTAGTGTTCTATTTGAGATGATATTACCTTTCTAAAATTCATACACTAGATGGTAGAATACACAGTGCATAGAGTAAGTGTAGAGTACATCATTTCGGACACAACTTTAGTATTTACTGTCCAAAGTGTGTTTTCAGAACAGAAGTAACGTATTGAGTGCGAGAACCGCGTGCTGCTCGCAGACTGACTAATCGATCTTGAGATTCGTTGACAACGATTTTCATTATCGATTAGTTGTTGCAGCTCTACTATAGAGCATATTAGTATTGATTTAGACGTGTTTCTGTTTATGACCTCACTCATCCCTTTTTCCATTCCTCATACTGATATCGGAGCTCTTGACTATCTGACGTTCCGGATAACGTTCCAGTACCGACTTTCTTTCCGTGTGCTTTCACATATGCACTGTGTAGTCTCTGTGAATCAGACCCTGATGCCTTTTTTTAAACCGGTCCGAGAGCAATGTCCAGTGCCGAGTGAACTCTAATTAGAAAGCAATTCAACACGGCACAGATACAACCGGGTTATGGAAATGTTTTTGGTAGATGCGAACTGCTGAACTGAACCATGAGGAGCCAAAGGACAGCGCTGTAGCAGTGCGGAATTCTGGATGTTTGGACGAACGAAGCAAAATGGAAAAGAAACGACGGGTACGATACCCGAAATGTTTCAAATGCAGACTCCGTGTCTTGTTCTTGAGTAGTTTTTTTTTGGTGATTTTTCTATGATCGCTTTTCGTGTTCCCGTATTGTTGAGCAGCGAATGAAAGAATTTCAGCCTCACATCAGTCAGACTGCGTTTTTCTTTTCTTTCCGGTTTGTTGAACGATGTGCAACCAAATGGCAAACAATTCAAAAGCATTGCTCAAAAAGTATCGAAGTTATTTTTGCTCCGATTCAGACTTTCAAAGAGCTGTTAGTAAATGAGCGACTCTTTTCCAAGTTCAAGAACTTGGACTAAATGCACTTGTCTGTTTAGAGTGCAACATTTAAGGCCGGAACAATCTTTATAGAAGACCAAATGAAACCAAATCTATTTGTATTTGAGTTACTTCCTCAGTTTTCGTCGCCCGAAGCAGTTCTTCCTTCTTTTAGTATTGTTTTCATTAGGCAAGCGGGTTGGCCGCTTACTCAGATGGTGAGGAAGTCGGCTTTCATGGGTAATTTCACCTGTTAACTGTAAGGCTTTTATCAGTTAGAATAATCAGTGATAAGCTTGGGAACTTCCCTCCCTTTTCGACGGTTTAATAACATGGTTAGACGTGTATCACAGTCACAGCTGGAAGTCTTACTGGGACCGATCTCGTTATGGCTCTGAACGTTCACCTCATACTGTACTCCCCTTAAATGAAGAGGTCGTGCGTTCAGTTTCAGGCAACCATTCATGCCGATGTGGCCTAGAGCACTTCAGAGGGACTTCCCTACCACGTTAGCTGCTTATCGTAAAACTAGCCATGTTCTGTCACTTACTGAATGTCTTACTTTCTGTGTATTTTATTCTCCTTCAGCAGTGCAGAGCTGAGGGTGTTAGGCGTCATCTGGGCTGCTACCAGTTTAGCACTCTCGCTCCGAGGTGCAATGTGTGGGCTCTGACGTGAAACTCCACAGAACACCCACACTAACCTCAAGCTTAGTTTACTTGAAAGAGTCGAGGAAATTTCCCCTAAATGGCTTCCTTCACAATAGCGGCATCACCAGAACTCCAGCGTGGCCTGCTTCGGCTCAAGTGTCTGAGCGAGCAGCGCCGCTGTGACCGATTCAGCTCACAGAAGAGGATCTGACTGCACACAATGGCCACACACTCTCCCTTCTTCCCGCTTCCCTTGTGTGTGTGTGTGTGTGTTCTTGAAGAGCATAAAAGGCTGAAATATCATGCCACTCTCAAGCATGAAAGCTGCTCCTTCTGTCTGTTTACACGCGAGGAGGAGTTATGAGGTACAACTTGCAGCCTTTTATGTGGCCATGTTTGGGTTAAAGTTGTTTCATCAAAAGGCCTGTAAGTCTGTGTTGCTAACTCTTAAGCAGAACTATGCTTCACTTTTTCCATGTAGGCTAGGAGCAGCGTACAGTACGCGTGACACCGATTTCGCCATCAGCAGAGTATCACCCGGTTTTTCTAACTAAGTTAATAATGTTTTGCCCTTAATTTTTCCCTAATTTAGTCTTTGCCAATTCCTACATCCATCCCCCCCCCCCCCAAGCCAGTTCTCCCCTATCGTACAAAAGCTACCAAGATTGCTAACAGGGGTTTCCTTGAGGCACGTGAAGCAAGCTCTCTTCTACGTACATGAGCCCACAGACACTGGCTATTGTCTAATGTCACTCTGATTGACAAAGTGAGAGAGAGAGCATGCCACCCCTCGTTCCCAGAGAACACTTGTGCTCTCTTGGACTCTCAGCCGAAGAGACTCTCTTGAACCCATGGCTGTGTCTTCATCTGGATTTGAACCTTGTGATATCCTGAGGAAAAGGAGAACGCTTTTGTTACACCACTCAGGAGCCTATTTATATATTCCTCTTAAAGGATGCTGCATATTAACATGACGATGGATAAGCCTGTCACGATAACTACTTCTTTTGGACGATATATTGTCCCAGAAATAATTGTGTTAAACAATATTATCATTTTAAGATATAATGATTAAATAATAGCATAATTCTGCAAGTACACCCTTTGAAAACGCAACAAACGTTTAATTCTTAAGAGTGTTCAGGGTGCGTTTGGGTGAGTTAATTAAAAAAGCGTGTCAGTTTACCGCTGTTCCTTCACTGTTCAACTTCAGCTCACGCAGCTGAAGCGGCTCAATCCCTGACATTATCGACTGTGACTTCAAGTGTTATTCGAAACACTGGAACAAGTCTTTCTAGATTTTTCCTCTTCCAAAAAAAAAAATATATTTTTGCATTCGAATATGCGTTTTTATCTTAAAATAAAAATAAATCTCACCTAGTGGTCAGTGATGTAATTGCAGGGGTCTATAGGAAACTTTTTAAAATGTTCAAAAAATATTATCTATACATTTTTTTTTGTTACATGTATCAAAACGTATTCAAATGAGATGTTTTTAAATGAATCAATTTGGTTATTCGCAAATATCACGTTAGCTGAGCTTACGATCGTATTTACAAATGAGATGATCATTTGTAAAAACCCTTGAGTGGTAGACACGTTCAAATGTCGCATTGATGGATAAAATAAAACAAAGGATAATTCAGGGAGTCAAATTAAAAGTCACACCAACAATAAAAAATAAAATCTTGAAATGTTTGGATTCAATTTGAATGTTAAAATTATTCATGTTAAATATGAATAAAAAATAAAGCCACATGTGTAGAATTGACTGTTTAATATATAGCCTATGATTGTTGTGGAGTGAGGGGGGTCCCTGTGAATTGTTCGAAATATGCTAGGGGTCCAGAGCTCACAACAGGTTGAGAACCACTGGTCTAGTGTATTAATTTTTAGAATGGTAATATCGTCTCAAATGGAACACGTTAGTTTCTTTACTAACCTGAATGTTTGCCACCCCCCGATTTAAAAAAAAAAATTATCGGCCAAATAATAGATGATGAAGGTAATTGTCAGTTGCAGCCTACTGTCAAGTCCATATATCATACGATAAGTCGATAACGTAATTATCGTGACCGGCATAACTACGGACCAGTCAAAGATTTATACATGTGAGCAGGATTATTATGTGTGTGAAGAAATGACTTCTGTTCACTCAGAATGATCCCTCTGCTTGTCCTGCTTGTCCGCTCATACTAGATATTGTTTTCAATAAAACAGAACAATCGTGAATATCATTTTAACAGTCATTCTGCATCTTTACCAAGACTTTCTTGTTTGTTCCCTCTTTTTTTTTTACTTCTCTTCTTCTACTTCTCTCTCTCTCGCCCTCTCTCTCTCTCTCTCTCTCTCTCTCTCTCTCTCTCTCTCTCTCTGCCTCTCAGACTCCCAGCGCTCCAACCTGCAAACCTTCACAATGAGGCTAATAGACAGATTTCACTCCCCCAAGCCAAAAAGAGTGCATTCATCAAAGAAAGCATCAAAGCCTTCAATAGAACGAGTTGTCAAGGCTCCTGAGAAGCAAGAAACGAAGGTAGCTTTGCGTGTGCACTGCATGTATACTCTGACTATCATCATCACGTTTGCGCACTTTGCTGGCCTGTAATCCACCTCCACTTTTTCCTGGTTCAGAATCTTAGTCGGTTGGAAGAGAAGGAGAAAGAAGTGGTCAGTGCCTTGCGTTACTTCAAGACGATCATCGATAAGATGGTGGTGGACCGGAAAGTTCTGGAAATGCTTCCCGGCTCGGCCAGTAAAGTGTTGGAGGCTATCGTACCTGTAGTGCAAATCGACCCCAAGATTCTGAAAAGGTAGGGATTTTGTTCTTTTTTTTTTCCTTTTTTAAATATTTTCGTGAAATGAAAAATAAAGCCGTGTCCAAGTCTACTTCTCTTCTAGCTGGACAAAGATTTTGACAAATACATTTCTCTCATATTAGAGTCTCTGGGATATGTCCGATTCATCTGCTCCAGCTGTACTCCACATGTTGTCTGGGCCGAGGCCACGAATTCCACACTTGCATATGATTTATTTGTTTTTGTTTTTTGTTGCTCGATGTTATGGCTCTGGCTGTATTTGGTCCCGCTTCCTGAGGTATAACTTTTGGAGTTCGTCTTTGTGCAGTTCCTCGGTGTCGTCCTGCCTCAGTCGAGTGTATCAGAGTCTGGCAAACCTCATCCGCTGGTCTGATCAGGTGATGCTGGAGGGAGTGGACCTGGAGGAGAAGGAGACTGTTGCAAATGTTACCAGCATCATCAAAGCAGTGCTGGATGGGGTGAAGGTAAAGCTTTATCCTCTCTCTCTCTCTCTCTCTCTCTCTCTCTTTCTTTCTTTATTTACACCCATCAAGCACTCCTGAATCTCCAGTTTTCCACTTGCTGTTGTTTTGAAATAATGTGGCCAGTAATGATACTGTTTGTGGTTTCCTGCAGGAACTAGTGAAGCTGGTTTTGGAGAAACAGCAGCTCCCATCCCCAACATCACCCACAGCCAAAAATGTGCCATCAGTCATCAGCTCAGAGAGGTGAAGGACACCAGCACTCCACCGCCTTGTTTACAATGCCTTGTATAGTATAGTATAGTATTACCCTGAAAATACCACGATGAAGCATGGTGGTAGCAGCATCATGTTGAGAGGTACCCTTGGCCTCTTGGTTGCGCCGATAAGCGGAACGCTTTCATGTTGTTCCACTCAGGAGCCCGAGGAGCTACGTTAAATAAATTCCAGCAGTCTTTACCGCTTTTCTTGATTTTCCCATGTGAATTCCCTTTATGAGGTGTTTTTGGTCATTGAAAAAATATATATATTTTAGACAAACGTCTAATAAGTATTTCTGCACTTATGAAGTTGTGATTGTAGTGCACTGAAGTCATTGACCGCCCACATGCCATGCGTTCTTTATGCACGAACACTATTCTGCTCGTTTCAGTGCTCCAGAGCCTCCCGTTGTAGAGACTGAAGATGAGAGCTCGACAAACTCCTCTGCACTGAGCCGTTCCTCCGAGGCCCTGACTGACGCCCCCTCCACCGAAGAAGCGGCGCCTCCCAAACCCCCACTCCCTGGCCTGAAAGTGCCCGAGCACTGGTAAGTGATTCACAGCTCCTACTGTCTCTCACTGTCTGCTCCTGAGAAAAGCACCAGCTGGTGTTGCTTTCCTTGGCGTATTCAGGCAGATCGCGAATCCAGACGAGTTTGCAGATGATCATTCGGGTGTTATTGCGTGATTTGGTTTCTGCTTGGATGAACGCTGAGAGCCTGTTTGTTTCACTGGATGCAGCTCGAAGCAGGGGAAGGCTGTGGCTTTAGCTACGCACGAGTTATGTTCTCTCCAGATGATAACATAGCACTTTCGCTCGAATGTAAGTGTTTGCACGAAGCCTTAATGGGAAGGTGTGAAACAGGCTGTTAAAAATATTGTGCTTCTTTAGCACTTGTGTCTTTGTAGGGGTGTAGAGACACCTGACGGTATGGCCTCCACTTCCTCTGACAAACTGTGGTTTCAAATGTTTTTTTTGTTTTGTTTTTAAAAAAGAAAAAAAAAAGTTATTTTTCTGTAGCAGGGTGTGCGTCTTTCCTGTAGCGAGGGAACGGTATGTGATCGAGTCCGATGAAGGCTGGACATAATTAGTCAAGTGAGCTTACAAACTATATCCTATATGATCAGTTTTATAAGCTTTTAATGTTTTTTAAATATTTCGAACTCTTATCCTACGTGATGGTGAACTGAAGTATAAAATTAACCCGATTTTTACCCTATGTGGTATTTTTTTTTTCCTAGCTCTCCTACCACATGATAGTTGAAAAAGCAGAGAGGATGAGGTCTTGCACATTCACTGCACGTTTTCGGTCGTTCACAGTGTGGCTAGGCAAACCCACACGCTATCCACCCTCTTTCGCATACATGAGCACAAATATATTTAGTATTGGCCACCTTTTTTCCGGGGGGTGAGATTTATTAATTATTATTATGTGTTGGTGAGATTTATTTATTTTCGAATGGAGCTGTATATAGTGACTATTTGTTATTACTACGGGTGCAACTAATGATTATTTTCATCATTATATTTTGAAAACAAAAAAAAACAACCGATTGTCCTCAAGCAAGTTAAATCACTATATTAAAAATGCTAAAAGAAAAAAGGAAAGCACAAAGGAAGTGTGAAAATGTGTAAGAGGTTGAATGTTCTGCAGTAACACACACATTCACTCATCTGAACACAGTAACGTTACTTTACTCTGTAAATGTACGACACTTCTTGCATTTATATACAATGACATGTTATAACCCCATTATGATTACGGCATTCATTAAAAACACAATTACTTTCGTTTCTAAACAGAACATCGAACAACATATTTGATCAAAATGAATATTTTAGTCATTGTTATGGCGCTTCCTTTTTATTGCGTGCTGTTTGATTGACGCGCAAGTGTGGACTCGCGCTCAGTCGGTGAAGTTTAACAGAGAGTCACTCGCTGTCAGGACGAGGCTTTATGTAAAATAGAAACACTGCCGTGAATTTCTAACACTTACAGATCAGGATATAAAGATTTCTGCAATGAAGAAAACCTGTCCGGAACACATTAAACAGCACAGTCATCTGTCGCAGCGTCTGACTCGACAAGCCACGTTGATACACTTACGAGTTTGTTTGAAGCGCTTAATATAAAACCGCAGGGTTATCCGCAGTGACGTCACATACCCGACTAATCCATAATCCAATCCGTTGTCGATGATTTTAATTCTCGATTATTATAGACTAGTTGTCGCAGTCCTAATACTTTCGCTATCGGGCGTGGGTTCTCTTATGTGTAGTTCCTCTTAATGTTTCTTCCTCTCACAGAGTTTTCCCTTGCCACAATCACCTCTGGCTTGCTCGGTCGAAATCTAACCCTACATCCAGATTTCTGTAAAGCCGCTGTGTGACGACGCCCTATTGTTAAAAACGCTATTCAAATAACATTTGAATCTAATTGAAGGTGAATATGTGCCTTCTGGACGTTTTGTAGCCAGTGCACAAGCATGCAGTATCAGGTTGTGCCCTTTTCAGTGCACACGCCATGGCTTCACCGGGTCTCCTGAAGTGAGCAGTGAGAGTTTGACCTGCACACTGACCAGCAGGAGCGAGGGGGGTATTTATTACCAACACGTTTAGCGAGAAACGGTGGAAACGAATTGCCGAATCTAGTTGCACATCTGACTGGGTTTTGAAAGTGAAGCTGCGTTTGATCCAGAGGTCTCTGTGGAAGACATTAAGGCTGGAATGAAGACTATGTCGTTTTAATTATTCGTCTCTCTGGAGAACTGCGTGGTGCAGTCTGGAATGAACGTGTGAGGAAATGGCACTGGTGATAGTTACAGCACAAAATAGATCTGTTTTTCAAATGTAGCATTAAAGATAAATAAGAAAACAAAATGTCCATAATATATTCACGGGGTAAAAGTGCATTAAATGTACAATGTTCAATTCAAAATTTGCAGAATTATAACGGGGGGATTAAATAAATTTTAACCGTTATGTACGCCGTAACTTTTTAATAGGAGGATGTTAGATTAGTAGTTACGGACTGTAAAATGTAACTGTGTTGCTTCAAATGGACTTGTGTACCGTCGTTTGTCAACACATTGTAGTGTTAATGATTTTTTAATTCACTCTTTATATTTAGGTGCATTAACAAGGAGTTGGTTATGTGCGATGTTTTTTCCTTGGCCTGCTTTTTTTAAATTTTTTTTATTTATTATTATTTTTTTTGCCCCCGAGTGTACTTGATCAACGTCAGCGGTATAACTAGTCATTTCTAGTTGGTTGTAATCCCGACCAGCTCCTTAGTTCAGTGATCAGGCCATTGTAAGGGCTGTCTCAATCGCAAAATCCTTCCAGTGCACTGGAAAACCAGGGAGCATCGATGCTCGCTATGTTCCTTTACTGGAAATGACGTCGTCATTTTTTTCTGAAGCCTCTCAGCTCGGAAAAACAAACAAACAAAAAAACCTCTCAACCAACTTCATCTACAAATGTAAGTAGCTTGTTATTGTTGCAGCTCTCAAATGATTACTGACTTTAACGTTTTTTTTTGTTTTTTTTTACTTTATTTGACGTTCTAAATACGGTTTGTTTGAGTCCAACTACTTTTAAGTGTTTTAATGATTCTTTTAAAAAACTAAAAAAATCCACTAGCTAGTCTACGATCCTGCTTGAAGTACCATGACAGAAACCTGTGCGTTTAAGCTAATAGATTTATATATCATATGACGTCAAAAAGATATCGGTCCTGCGTGTTGTTGATAAATGCCAATGGCGAAGTTTTACCACGCGACTACGTTGTCATGTCGACGGAAATCAAGTCATCAGTGCCCCAATGTGTTGTGAGCCATGGTCTTTACCAGTGCCTGAACCCGTGTTGTACATGATGTATTGATTCACCACATAGGGAGCTGATTGAGACGCGCCCTAAGATGACCGCTGATATGATGATCATCTAAAAGCCACCAATAATAGGACATTATAGGATGAAGCCGAACTCGAGTGACAAAATGTTTCAATTTAAGCAAGCAAATAGAATTCTGTTATAGATTTTGTCCGTGGTTTCGTAAAGAGAATCTCGTATAGTGCGCCAAATAAGCTTCAGTTACGCTGTAATCATACGGTGCAAGCCAGTCTGATCGCTGCCTGTGTTTCTGGATTTTGAAATATGTTTTTCCTTCTTCTTTCATACAGATTGTTCTCGTAGAATATACCTGCCTTGTGAAACTCGAAGTCAAAACTTTCGCTTGACGACTTCTTTTTGCCTAAATTAGCAGGGGAAAAGCCCTTCGATTATATCAGATTATATCTGTAAGACCTGATGCAAAAGCTGACGTCATTATCACATTTGGCTGATTTTTATCTCATTCATGAAGCTAGAAAGATTCTTGGTTCTGACGTGTTCACATCCTTGATTGCTCATCTCGCTTCATTTCACAGTTATGACAAGCACAGGCACCGATATCGAATCCGAGTTTCGACTTCCTTTAGACACGTAATGCGACGTTTATTCGGGAGCATGGAAATATTTCACGACAATAGCGAGAGGAGTTCGGGTATTACATACTCGACTATTAATGAGCGCTAGGACTGAATGTCGCATTCCATCTTGTATCATGATGCCGTGCTGCTCGAACATACACGTTCGAGGAATAAAAAATGTATATCCGTTTCAAATTGAGACCTGGTTAACGCTTTGATTGTATACACGCTACTGTTTCTTGCCGCCGCCGTCGTTAATATTTGATGCGATGACCGAGCATTTTGTTCTCCAGAGCTTTGGTTTTTCAATATACAAACAATATTGGAAATTTCATTAAACTTGTCCGTTTTTTTTCTTTTATTTTTTCTGTCACTAGTCCCCCAGCTCTTCCTCCTAAGAAGCGCCAGTCAGCTCCGTCTCCTACCCGAGTCGCCGTCGTTGCTCCGATGAGCCGTGCCACCAGCGGATCGAGTCTTCCTATCGGCATCTGCAAACAGGTGTGTACATGCTAGCAGGTGTTTCTTTTAATCTATTGTTTCTATAGTTGCATGATTTTTAATTCACTCTATAGGTGAAAGTCTGCTTTCACTTCCTGATTGTTACCAGCTGTCATCAGAAAATAATCAAGCTCGGGTGGTAATGGCAATCGTTGACTTTTATTTTCCTATAATAGTGTGCCCTGGAGTGTTTTATTCCTTATTTTTAGAATGAAAAAAAAAATCTGTAAGACCTTAATGTTTTTATAAATGCTGCTGTCATGTATTTGTGCCACGAGAATTAACACCATTGTGTGTGTGTGTGTGTGTGTGTATGTATGTATATATTATATATTTTTTTTTTATATATATATATATATATATATATATATATATATATATATATATATATATATATATACACACACACACACACACAATGGTGTTAATTCTCGTGTTAATATGTGTGTGTGTGTGTGTGTATAAATTATTTTTATTTTTTTTCAGGACTTTGATGCAGATGGTTTACAGCGGCGCTTTTCTGGTGGCAGTCACTCGTACGGTGGCGAGTCGCCGCGCAGCTCTCCCTGCGGCAGCATGGGTAAACTGAGCAAATCAGATGAGCAGCTGTCCTCTCTGGAGCAGGACAGCGGACAGTGCTCCCGCAACACTAGCTGTGAGACTCTAGGTGAGGCGTTTTCTTTCAAACACATAGAGCCTTTCTTAAATATAAATATACGCTTCGCTAACTGTCGTCTGGCTTCTCACTCAGATACAGCAGAGTGCTACGACCCAGACTATGACTTCCTCAGAGAGGACTTGTCCAGCGTGGATCAGATCTCTCTGCCTCCCGGAAGCTGTCTCAGTCCCCTACCAGAGTCCCACCGAGAGCCGTCCCCCTCCCCATGTCCGGGCCAGGTTCCGTACGGTTCTGCCTCTCTTCATCACTCCACCGCTCCTCCTCCACACACTCTCGTCACCCCTCCTGCCCTACCACAAAAGAAGCGGCGCAGCGGCAACACTCAAACACCCTTCGACGGCCTGCCGTCTCGAACCCCCTTCGAGCGCCTGCACTCCCATTACGACAACGTCGCAGACGAGGAAATGCCCGTTCCGCCGTTCCCTCTGTTCCCTCTCTTCGCTCCCGTGGTTGGATATGGGGTGGACTTTGTCGCCCCTGAGAACGCTTCCGTGCCTCAATCTCCTCCACCTTTACCGGAGAAGAAGAGCAGACACAGTGAGTATTAGGGTGTCGGATTTCTTAAGAATTTAAATTTTAGTTAGCAATAATTCTGCAACAAACACGCACGTTTCTATCCCTTAAATCGTTCATGTTTATTCCGTGACCCTGGCGGCGGGACGGGAGGCTTTAATTTTAATGAGAATGTTTCATCTTTTAAAGATTCACCCTGATTAAATGATATAACAGCGGTTGCACCTTAGAAGTCACTTTGGAATGAAATGCCTCGCTCAGAGGTGTAAAGGCAATGCACCGTAGGATCGAACCTGCAGACCTTCAGCTTCTCATCAGTCGTGTTAACCACTGAACCACCTACAGCGTTGGGTAGTACATGCTGATTCCTGCGAACGCAGCTTTTCACTGCACACTCAAAAACAAGAACTGGCGAATAGTCTTTGCTGCAAAACGGGAAGTCCAAGAGGTGGAGTCGGACCTGAGTCCAGCTCTTCCTCACCTGGATGAGTGGGGGTTCAGTGTTTGGGGGTTCGGGCTTCGGATCCAAGTCCTGGAATCCTTGGGTCTGCAGCATGGACTATACAGGAATATAAAAACATTGCATGTCTTTGTGAGTAACCAGTGAGCAATGCTGCTAGCCCCGCCCACAAATGCCATTAATTCAGTGCTAAATGTAAGCAGGTACTTTAAACAGTACAACCTGGAACCTTTTGGCACTGGATTGATAAAAAGCTACAAGTAGGCCAGTAAAAAGGTGCTAGATGTTTTGGTACTGCAGCTTTTCGGCTCCGTGATTGTCTAAATATATAGATAGAACAATGAACGCTGTTGTTCGCTGAAGTTATGGTATAAAATGTCCCCCAGATTTTTCTACGAGTCTCGTGGTGTTTATTTTTTTTTCTTCTTCTTAAGGGATAGTGAAATGGTGATGTCAGATCTAGCCTGAAGGCAAAATGGCATAATGAGCATGTCAGTGAAATCTGCAAGAAGAGGCGTAACTGTTGACACACAGGAAATAACCTCACACCAGGCATCTCTGAGAGCCGACATTGTTTGGGCGGGATGGATGGCGGGTGCGGAGATGATGTAATACTCTGCATACTAACTGCGTGCTGTGTAATAGTGAGGTTTTATACACAGCAACAGCAGCTGTTCATTTCCACTCGCGAAGTTTTTGGTTTGTTTTATTAGAGATGATTCCCTCCGGCATGTTCAAGGTCTGAAGGGAGACTATAAGAACTGTATCTTAATATATGATCTATATGTTATCAGCAGGTCGAGGATGAAACGTTTACGATTTGGCTACAGTTTATGATCCTCTTGTTACTTTGACCTCCATTTTATGGAAGTCATTAAACGTGGGCCAATGAAATTTAGCCATATAGTGAAGTGTGTGTTGTGTGTGTGTGTGTGCGTGCTTGTGTGTGCTTTCGCTAACACCTTTTGCTTCGTAACCCGCAGTCCTGAAGTACATGCAGTTCATGGAGGATTACTCGGAGCCGCAGCCATCCGTGTTCTACCAGACGCCGCAGAACGAGAGCATCTACGAGCAGCGCAACAGGCTCATACAGGAAGTGTACGGCTTCAACGACTCATTCAGCAGCAGTGACTCTGTGCACGAGCCCCTCCCCCCTCCAGCGCTTCCACCCAAACAGAGGCAGCTGGTGAGCTCCACATGGTGTACACACTCGCTCTCATTCTCTTTTCCTCTCACAGGAACTCGGCGTCATACTGAACACTCAAACACTCCGCGTGTCGGACACACAAGCACTACACACACAGAATCGTGCATTCAGGCTCAGTGCACACGAGTATTCATGAGCCTATATTATTATCCTGTTGCAGGCAGAATAAACGATAACGGTAATAATAAAGTGTGCGTTCGTTTCACATTAACCGACTGAGAATATCTTAAAGTTCCTGTAAAGTGCCTTGAAACTCGTAGCATTATTCGACTTGTTCATACAATTTCCACTGAAACAGGAAGTCGGGGCGGGACAAATCAATCAGCTCCTCCCCCCCTTTTTAACTAGCCAATAGCAGTTAGCTTGACTCACAGCCCAGGCTAAGCCGTACCAAACAAAAAAAAATTCAATTGGAAAAAAATTATGTGAATGAATTTAAGCCGTTTCCTTCATAAACTGAATAAAACGTGTGCGTTCTAACGGCCAAAGACACATTTACGACCCACATTCAGCTTCGACAGGGCTGCCGGAGTGCAGCGTGATGTCATCGGGGCTGCCGGAGTGCAGCGTGATGTCATCGGGGCTGCCGATCCAGACTGTACATTTTGAATGCATGTATCGTCTAAATGTGAACTCAAAAGGCTGACATATTCATACATAAAGCCGCATAAGTTCAATTTTGATTTCATAGCGACTTGAAGACTGAGAAAATTATGCTGAGGCAATATCAGAAATTTATCGTTTGATTTAAACATCTGGTTCACCTTTTTTCAACTTCATGCAGTCTCTACACAAGATTATGTCCTCCAGCACACACCCCAACCTGAAAAGATTGAGGTTGCCTGACAAGCACAATTTAAAGTCCACCGTTTCATTCTGTGTGCCTTTACATGCTGGAGTTTATACATTTCCTTCAATCTGGTTTCATTCCCAATCCGACTTCTGGAAAACATTACTTACGTGCAATATCAATCACCTATATTTACATTTTTATTGCATATTTATAAAAATATGTGAAAATAAAATTATAGTAATAATTTTACGTCACGTTGCCAAATTATCGAAAAATGGGGTTTTTATTTATTTCTTTATTTGCCTTTAAAATCCTTACATATTATATGTGCGACTTGTGACAGCAGTAGTTAGTGTGCACCCTTCAGCTCTTCTCGTCCAGGCTTCTGCACAATGGTGTGTTTGGCTCCCTCCCTCTGTAAACAGCAGTTATGCATTTAATCATACTTATTTTGCTTTGGATTACTATGTCACAGCAGGCGCGCTCTCATTAAGCCCCGTCTGCGCTGGTTGATGTGACACACTGCTGATGTGTCATCGCTTTTGTTTTTTCTTTCATTCTGAGTCTGTTACACATTTCATCATCTTCCTGACTCAAGCTTGGTGTGTGCCTGCTTGTTTGTGAACATGCCAGGTGTGTGTGTGTGAGAGAGAGAGAGAGAGGCAGATACTAATTAGTCCCATAGTGACGTACATAAAAATAAGAACCAGAGCTCTAGAGAGAAGCACAAGCCCAGGAGAGGTGGTTCAGGATCAGATGTGGGTTTTGTTCTCGGGTTATTGCTGATACACCGCAGCACTGTTGACTTTTGAATGTGATTGGTCGGAAGGTGTTGATTAATTTTCTACAGTAGCTCTGGCTGTAATTCAGATCACAGGTTTCTATTAATTTGCTTGTTCTAATATACTATTCACAGGAACTAATATGAGGACACTCCACATATCAAGGGTTAGTAAATAAACTGATTGAAAAAAAACATGTTGGTATGGTGAGGTTTTCTCTAATGAGATTTAGGGAAAGAGTCTCTAGGTGGATAGACACCCTATTGTTATCCTACCTTTTCTTAGTAGGGGGCCAAGCACCGAAGGTGCGTAGGCAATCTATTGCTATTCGGCTTTCCTTATCCACCGAGCCTGGGTGCTTGGCCCCCGAAAAATTCTGCTTGCAGCTTTAATTAGAGATTTTTTTCCCCTGACCTTTAAGCATTTTACCATACTCTGATATCGGTTTTGTAATATCAGATCTACCGATAAATATATTTTGAGAATTGCTTGCAGGACTGCCATTTATTTATTTATTTATTTATAACAGCCATTAATGCACAAATTAGATGTTACATAATCGTTTGGCATGCTGTTTAAGCAGCTTGGTGCTAAGAAATAGAGACAAACTCACAGAGTCACATAATATGTTTACCTCATCAAATCTTTTATTTATTTATTTATTTTATTTTTTAAAGACACTTTAGTAACGGTGTACTCTTTCAGACCCCAATAACTGTAACTATAAACAGATTTAAAAAGTACGCCATGTACTTTAATTAATAAAAAATATCATTAATCAAACGTACTATTTCCTGTTGCCCGGTCGTGTTATATATTCCTTCATTTGGTGCATGAAGTGGTGGTGGTGGTGTTGAATTTACGATTCTTAAGTGAATATTTCTTTTGGATATTTCCTGCACTCTCCAGGAATATACGCTATAATCCTTCAGGAGGAAAGCTGACCGATATGCACGATTTGTTATCCCGTGTTCAGAAGCTTAGTGATTTTTATTTTCCGCAGAGACAGCTGCTAGAATAGTCTCGGATATCCTGTCTGTGCGCTTCTCTGTTCTCTTCTGATCTGTGCGAGACCCTGAGGATGAGACTGACCTTCAGTACACTGTGCTGACTGCTGAGGTTTGCACAGTTTGGACACTGCATCTATGTTTAAAAAAAAAAGTGCTGATCCTGTTTGTATTGTTCTTCTTTATTTGAATCTCCCTTGTGACCTGTCTTGCACTTTGGTGTTTATTGTTGAAGATTCAGTGTGACTCAGCAAGAGTAACTACAGGTGTGTGTGTGTGTGTTTAATCAGGTGTAGGCGAATTCAGCTTGCCAGTTATTTAATACTAAACCATAGAGTGATTATTTTGTTTATTCTAGCCTGTTTAGGAACAAAACACTTGACGGTGATGACGATGATGGCAAGGAACAGCCCTTTTCTTTTACTTTGTCCAATAGAAGTCTTCATAACCGTTCAAACTGATTTCGAACTCTCTAATCTGATTGGTCAGAAGGCGTTGCTTATCTTTTAGTATACATTTTCTATCTTTCGTAGGTTTTTCCCACCCCACACTGGGAAAGACTTGGGATGTAGTACCTTTTTTTTTTTTTTTTTTGCGCTTTTCTAAGTAACATGACGAGCTGTATCGATGTTTTTTTGGTTTTGTTTTGTTTTATTAACTTTGACACAAAAAAGAGGCTGGTAAAGGAACAAATGATTATGGTTGCCATCACACAAGGAATAACCTATTTGACACAGTCCATATCGTAGCTATAGAGTACACTGTGTCATTCTTTAATGAAAAAATAATAATAAACAATAGTTGGCAAATTGCAGTGGTATAAGTGGAATAAAACGTGTGTACACATGATGTAAATAGTAGCACATCGCAGCACAGCACTGTTGATTATTTTTCCTGTAACAGCACACTCTGCTGTGTTTTATTTATTACTTGTTTACTCAAATGTATAAATTGCTCCTTAGTAAGACTGTGTGCGTTTTTGAAATGTTCAAAGATTAAGAAGATAAAATAAGTGAGGCAGTCAGTTATGTTTTAATTATAGAGGGATTGCGATTAAAAAACATGGGCATGATTTCCCGTTGCAGTGCGGGTTGTCCCTCTGTCTCTTTCCTCTTTTAATAATGTTTTGATTAGCCTTTTCTCTTTAATCCCTCAACTCTTTCTTCTCTTTCAGCGGGCTCTTCCTTTTGAACCGCATTTGCTTTCATCCTTATAAATTTTCAGCTTTTGATTGTGCACGGCAGTAACATGATCTGCTCTGCTTCTCTTCTGCAATCTTCTCTTCTCTCCACTGATTTCCTGTCCCAGGCCTCCTCTCACTCTGCGTCTCCTTCCTCATCCTCCTCTTCCTCTCTGTCGTGCCAGCTGCAGCCGGGTGGAGGCCCGAGTTCTGCTGAGGTGGACGCTGCTCTCAGTCTGTCCGCCTCGAGCTCCTCTCTGGGCTGCCCGGCTTCTCCTCCTGCCGCCACGGTGAGTCCTGCCTGCTACAGTACGTGCTCACACCTTCACTTCCTTACTAACCCTTAGGGACTTTTTTTTAAATATATCTGTGATCTGAGACCGTGAGAACATGTGAAATGTGGCGTTTAGTCCCAGTCGCTGCACAGGTTTGATTTATTGCGATGGGTCTTAATGATATGCGAGTGATTTTTAATTGTATGCGTTTATTCCTGTGTAATTTTAAACTTATTTTCAGGCTTCATTATTAGCTACAGCTGTTAATAATATCTTAAGCTATTATAGCGATAGCTGTAAATTAATAGATATTTGGTTCACTATAGTTCCTGTGTTATTCTTTGATTGAAAGAGAAACCGCAATAGACCCCATTAATCGAGCCGAATGTGAAAGAATTTATTCGTAAGACGTTTGTAGTAGCATTTCCATTAAAAAAAAAAAGTTCCTCATACTCATGAAAATCCAGTTGGTTCAGAAATAAACGTTAGTAACATTTGTGTATATTTCCATATAAGAAATCTCACCCGTCAGTACAGTCCAGTTTACATGAACAACAGTAACCCTATATTAAGATGATACACTGATTAAGAAGCTAGCATGTAAACGCCGATTATTGATGATCTTAATCCGACTAAAGTCTTACTCGAAGTAAACGCAAATGGAATTAAGACGTGTGGAGTATTCCTGTTTTACTCGCATTATCGACGTGTATTACAGACATGTGCACACCTTAATCACACTATTAACGTCGTGAGTTTTCACCGCATTTTATGACAGGACATGTACACACACGGCAAACAAGAGAGCACGGCTGCGTCCGAAACCGTGTTTTTACCTACTATATAGAAGGTGAGATACACGGTTTGGGAAGCGGCCCGCGGCTTCAAGCTTTCGTCTATTAGCATGGCATGACAAATAATGAACTTTACTTGGAGCTTTCATAAAATGAAAAATGAAACCCCCAAAACTGTATACGGTCCCATGACGAAGTCGAACTGATGCATGAAGTTCTGGAGGGACTTAGGACGGCGTGGCGCGGTGAAGTAATGACGCGTGCTGTTAATCGCTCCATGTTCTAGAACATGAACGTGAAAGTAGTATTCTAAAAACAACTCGTGTAAATGCCTTAATCACAATATTGTCTTATTCAGAATAAGGTCAGTAATTAGATTACTGCTGTCCATGTAAACGTAGTCAACGTGAACCTCGATTGATAGGCTTCAAATTGTATAATTAGCACTCCTATATTAAATAACCATATTTTGAGATTTCATATTTTATACACACAAATGAAATGAAGATTTTGTGAAACTTTGTCCTTTAGTAATAACACCTTAATGAAAGAAGCAAAACAAATCTATAGATTAATACGAAAGTAATCAAACCCTATATAAAAGGAGAATAAGTCCGTGTCTGTTGTTGTAGCTCACGTCACGAGTTTTGTCGTCATCACTATATGCAAATGAGCTGTGCTGTGAAAGCGCATCGTAAATCGTGGCCGATTTGGCAATTCCCCCACTGGCCCTTCTCTGTCATGGCCCCTAATAATCCTAATCTCTGAACTGACCACATCACTCTCTCCTCTCCACTAATAGCTGGTGTGTGCTGGGCGTTCTGGTGCACTGTGGCTACCGTCGCGTCATCCAGGTGGATGCTATACACTAGTGGTGGTTGAGATTTTACCCCGCCCCCCCCCCAAATTCTATCTAAAGTGCTTTGAGTGTCTAGAGAAGCGCTATATAAATGTAAGGAATTATTAATGAATTATTTCTTAATATTACACACGAGTACAAAGAAAATCAGTCACTGTAATCTAGCAAGAATTTTTACTGAGGTTTGGTTTCCGAAAACATTTATATACACACCATATTTTAAATGATTCATAAACAAAGCTTGTTTTTTCACTTTTATTTTTTGTCAACCTCCTTATTTTTTTTTAATTTCCTTTTATTTTTGTATGTATGATGCTGTGCTTTGCTATAGTAGACTTTGTGTAATTGTGACTCAGTCTGCCCTCTGCTTCATCATTCTTGCGTTTCCACCGCTGCCACCGTTGACAGGTTGTTTGCGCTGCCGGGAAGACGGCCCTACCAATCATTGCGCAATCCGACACGCCCACACGGTTCTTTTTGGCTTATAACTAAATACAATCTATATTTCTTCAAATCTATGTTTTTTAAATAGCTATAAAATATCTCTATAGAATATCCAGTCACCACGGAGTCCTTTTTTTCCCTACTTGATTCCCTCCTTACACATGAGGTGTGCTAAAGCAGAGAAAACACTAAGCTCTGCCCCAGACAGGAGGTGGAAATTCGGTACTCGGGTCGGGAAAACACCACGGAACTGAAAAAACCGTGTAATTCGTCGGGTAAAAGCAGGAAAGTACAAAAGGTGACAGACGTGCCTCCACTTGTAGACACCTACTTATTCACTGGACTTATTCACACTGCTCACTACTCACACAGTATGGAAATGTAATTTCACTCCTTTCACATCCTATGACTCACAACTCCACACACACACACACACACACACACACACACGGTTACAGTACATCTTATCAGTGTTATAATCACAGTCTCCATTTGGAGATATAAGCTCTTAGAAAGAGGGAACCTCGCACAGAGGCGAGTCAGAGTCTGTCTGGATGAATTCAGACAGAAGGTTAATTGTTTTTCCTTTTACACCCCTGGGTTAGTGTTTCAGCACGCTCCAACAGGAATCGCTTACTGACGTAATGGCAACGGCGGTTTTGAGTAAACATGGTTCATGTCGGAATTTTTTTTCCTGTTTTGACTCGATGGGAAATATCGTGTTTATTAGGATATGTGAGTGATGTATAATATACCATTTTCCCTCACAACATGTCTGTGCTGGACAAGTCATGAAGCAACCGTTCTACATCTCCACCGGTTTTAAAGCCGAGCCATTGCGTCGAGTTTCCGAATGCACAGTATTAAACCAGTAAGCATCTACTTTTGGTTTTTGCGGGCACGTTCAGTATTTAAAGTCAAATCCGTGCTGGGGCTTTGCGTTCTTGAGCCGCTAATTTCACGGTTGTAATATTTTAAATTCTCAAACTTTTTCAACAGTATTAGCTCTATTCAAATCCCTTCTCTGTTCATGTCTTATCTTTCATGCTGGTCAGGAACATAAGTTCTGTTGTCGTCATGGCGATGGTTCTCGGTTCCTGACCAGCCGCGTTTTGATCCTGGAACCGAACCAATTTTGCTGAGAATCAGACTCATTGTTGTGGAAAAATCTCTGGAAGCATTGCCAGCATCGTGTATTGTCCATGGAAAAGGGCTTTAATTTGACTCTTTGCCTAAATGTAGACGTATTTAGACATCGTAATTACACTTGTATCCGTCTCCGTTGCTAATATTACGCGTGATGTCTCTGTGGCCAACCAGAAATAGAAGAAAATCAGGGTTTTCTGTTTATAATACACTTTTTTTTCCAACCGTACGCGTTCTGCAAAGATCGTGTTGAATAAAGGAGCCGGTTTAAAGTAGAGTGTGGTGAGAAAAAAAAGTCAGTCTACCTACAAAACACTGTGAATGTCACGCGTTGATCAAGATGTTGGATCACTACATGGTGAAAAGGACATTAGCCTAATCAGTTCAGTTCATCGGATATCGCAACGCTCCTGCACATCAGTCACAATGAAATCTTTAAGCAGCTGTGTGCTGGAGCACTTCCCGATTTTTATTTCTTTTTTGGCCTTGCATGCTTTTTCTGGCTACTTCTTTTTTCTATTTTCACCCAGGTTCTGTTACCACTTAAGCCTGGAGTCTAGTCCGTGATGTGTTAGGGTGGGCTCCAGGCCTGCATCCCGCTTCTGCTTTCTATCTGATGCCTATCCGCCTCTGCTCCTTCTTTCTGTAGAGCCAGAATGCTAGTGACGAGAGTGGCGAGGGTGGGTACGTCAATCTGTATTCCTCCAGCCAAGCCAACGGAGACCTGCCGCTCTCGAACGGTGTAAGTAGCAGGAGCCACACTGCTCGATTCGCAGCCAAAGAACTTTACCCCTGTGCTCTGGTGTGTGCTGCTTGTGCTATACTTGTGTTCCTCTCCTGCACCCTGGAGATCCATTGTTTGTATTCTGCAGCCTGGGAAACCTGGGCGGAGGGTGCTGCAGCATGTGTGGGTTTTTTTTTTTTTTTTTTTTTGTAATGGAGTTATTGACATTCTTGACAGACATATTTGCACTAGGACAACCCTCTGTGGAGCACAGTGAGAGTGCTCTGAATCCCAGTCTGATCTGCTAGAATTTGGTCGATCTGTAGGGTTATGCATATGCAATATACTCTATTTTTTTTCAGCTTAATCTACCAGCTTCCAGGTGGGTCTTCTAACAATCGCTGATTGATGATGGTTTCGTCAGTGGCAGGGGTTTAACTATTTTGTTTAGGCACTACATTTTTCCTTTTAATATTATGGCAGTATTTTACTGTCATCTGAGCCTTTTAAATTTGTTCAACATTTGACTTAAATAAATGAATACAATAGAATAGAGGCCTTTATTTGTCACGTATACGTATTTTATATACGCGTATTCCAGCTTGTTAGAAAGCTGCAGTCAGAGCACAGGGTCAGCCATGATGCAGCCATCCTGGATCGCTAATCAACCCTGAGGATCTGGAGGGTACCCGAGACCAGAACATCATCACCACCCCCTGTAGATACGTTTTTATTTTTCACTACTAATACACGGAATGGCGGCCGGACACTTTTGGTTTTGTTTACAGTCGATCTTTGTTTTTGGTTTGTAGCCTTTTGTTTAAAATAATGGTTCTCATTTGGACACGCAGTAGCTGAACTTGAACTTTCCTGTCGCTATGGTTACCCCATGAGAGACACAGGATTTTTTCACTTGCCATACAAAAACCTGTGGTTTACAAGCGAAAGTCCTTCTGGTTAAAGTCTGACCGCCGTATTGTCAGTGTTCCTGGGAAGTCATTTTCTGTCATTAGAATGGGTAGAGACGCCAATAAACCCGAAACAGATTCGCAACGATGTTGACGTTTGAAATGGCTGTTAAAACTCTGAACAAATATGCCGTAAATTAATGTCTTTTTTTTTTTTTTTGGCTCCAGTCACATGGAAAAACTTCTTTCCCAGGTTGCGCCAGCTACTGCGCATACACTTTTCTCCATGACTAACTGAGCCGTATGTCTGCATATGCGTCCATGTATTTTTATTTGTTTATTTTACCGAGGAGACTGGATTTAAGCAATACAGCCATATGCTGAATATTACCATTCACATTTCAAGCAGTAGGCTGTTTTTACTCCAACTACGTTTCCGACTAAGCCAGACTTCAGATGGAGTGGAGAGAGACACGAGAAGCATGAAGTGATTTGTCGTCTGCCACATGAAAGTCCTTAAAGCTGCAGACGTCACGTTTTCCGCCATCTAAATTGTCCGGTTCATTAACCACTGCAATACGGAATCTATCTCTGCTTCCCGCTCCCTTCGTCAACCAGCTCGCGCCTATAAGGCTGGTGTTCTTGAATCCACCTGTTGTTGTTGTTGGTTTTTTTTTTTCTTTTGTCTGGAAAAATACACTCACTATGTCATCCTGAGTAGCGCATTAGAAGCGTAGCGTGTGAGTTTTCCCAAAAGTGCTGTGGGAATAAATACAGAGTCTGCTCTGACTGACAGGCTCCTCATCCATTTGTATGCTTTAGTCCCTGTGGTTGTCAGACATCATTGTACGTTGATCTCAGGGGTGTGAAAGTAGGCTGATTTAATGCCGTACCTCCATCACCAGCAACTCACTCAGCATAATACCGTATTGGGATGTTCGTCTTGTTCCTGACACGTTGTCGTTTTTTTGACCCGCTGTTGTTAACACTGCTGAGTGAAATAGCACAGCTAGATGTTTCGTTTGCTGAGTTGTCCTGTTTTTATGAACACCCTCAGTGTGTTTGAAACACCATGGTGTTGTTGTTGTTGTTGTTGTTGTTTTAGTGTGTCTCTGTTGTTGGCAGGACCCCAACAGTGGCGCGGAGGACTCGCTCCAGGACTCGGTCTCGGACCACAGCAAGGAGCCGACCGACTCGGACAGGTGAGCTACGCTAGAAAATAGACCCGTAGCTACACTAAGTGCTGATTCTCAGGATTACTACACACACCGTATAAACGATGTAATCTTTCAAGCCGAAGAAGGCTAAAAGTATTTACACCTGACATGCAACGGTGTTGCTTAAAGTCCTAAGCGCTTCCATTTAATCCATACATCTCGCCCTCCTTTCTCTAAGGTTTACCAGTGTGCACAGAGCAAGACACCTTTGCTCCCTGCGCCGTGGAGTGTCCGATATCTTTTGCACACTTTACTGGCTTCAGTATCTTGAAGTTTATCAGTTCTCCATAGGATGTCATGTTACAAGGACATCTGTGGGAATAGGCAGTTATTGGTGACGGAACGTTCCAGAGCAGGGGTGTCCAATCTTATCCGCAACGGGCCGGCGTGGGTGCAGGTTTTCATTCGATTCTGCTTGGTTCGAATGATAACCTGCACCCGTACCGGCCTTCTCTGGATAAGCATGGACACCCCTGTTCTAGACTGTCTAGTGAAAGCTATCATCAAGAATACTGATGCTTGTAGATTTGTCAGTGTTAACAGAAAGGTTTATTTTAAATACAGCGGGACAATGAACGAACAAAGCCGTTAGACGGTGTTGATTAATTTTCTATATCAGCGCGACAGTAGTTCCAGCTCTAATGCATATCACAGGTGTATGTTAATATACTCAGTCTGTTGTATCTAAAGCAACAGTTATTTCACTGGGGCCTGGCTTAACCTATGACTGAGAAACTTTATTTCTAAGGTAATGCAAGTGTTTGTGGGGTTTGTCTTCTCCCTTGCTGTTAACACGCACCCCTGACATGTCTTCATTTCTCCTCTCAGCTGGAAGCAGAAGTGTGCAGACTCAGACCTGAGCTCGGAGGAGCTGGACGAGCTGTCCCTGGTGGATCATAATGAGATCATGGGCCACATCACACTAAAGCAAGAGGTAACACCCTGTTAGTGCCTCGCCCTCCGATTCATCAGTGTATTTGAACACATCACAGCTGGAGAGCAACTGGATTGTGCGCGCACACTGGCTCTTGTCTTGTCAGCGATTCATTATACAACGTGTTCACGCTTCGCTGTAGAAAGGGATGAATTTTTTCTCAACAGTGCCTCCTGTCTGCCATGACTGAGACCTGCAGTTCTGCTGTGTGAGTTATTATTAGGGGTGAAGATGAATACAGGATTCAGAATATACAAGTGCTCAGAATTAATATAAAAACAAATATGAATGTTCCTCCCCCTAGCAAGAAAGCTTCACATAGCATAGTTAATACTAGAGCTGTTCCTCTGGACTGTTTGGACCTTGTTTCCATCACATATTAGGAAAAAAAATACACAGGTTTATTTTGCACTTGCACGTTTATATCACACAATTGAGGCTTTTTATCTCTCAGCTGTATTTATATCGCACGTTTTTATCACACATCTTATCTTGGTAAATAAGTGGTGGTAAAGTATTTCGTCTCATCTTTTTTTGTTTTTAATCTGTTTTACGATTGCGAGTTTGTGCTTCACCTTATACGATCGCGGGGTGGGGGGAGGTGAAAGAACGTTTCTCACAATTACAGGATAAAAAGTCAGAATTGAGAGAGAATTGAGTGAGACAAGTCTGTGTAATCTTTTAGTTTAGGTTTTACTTGAATGCTTAAACGAATAGATCAGACTATAAATGAAGCGTTTACACAGTAACTACCTGGTCACAGTGAAATGAAGTTACACCACCGGTTAAAGGTTTGGAGACACTCGATTGAAATGTTTCTCATGAGATTAAAAACCTGATGATTAAATTTTTGAAATCGGTGTCGTAGACAAAAATATAACCAGAAAACCCAGAAATTTTCCGAAAAGCAGCCAGTAAGAGTCCGGCGTAGGTGGGAACTCCTCCTTTAATACTGTTTAAAAAGCATCTCGGGGAAATTCCTCAAGAAATCGGTTGAGAAAATGCTAAGAATACATTTCTGGAAATTCTAGGCGAAACGGACTTTGAAGACTTTGAAGATGATAATTAAATGATTTTTATTTATTTCAGGGTGGGGTACACACCAAACTGGGAAACTGTGTGAATGGGAGTTAAAAACATTCCCACTCATAGCTGTATTTGAACTGCAGTGATGTAGCTGAGGTTGAGGAACTGTCTGAGCCAGGATTCACACAACATGCTGACAATCCTGTTTTGTTTTGGGTTTTTTTGGTTTTTCAGTGTTTGCCTAGTGTTTATATACTGCTCAAAAAAATAAAGGGAACACTTAAACAGCACAATGTAACTCCAAGTGTTCCCTTTATTTTTTTTTTGAGCAGTATATTTACTTCCTAAAAAAATTCTGAGGCCACGCTCGGTTTCGGTACGGATATCTGGAGCACTAAAGAGCTCTAGATACAGAAACAGATATAGACGCATCATTGCATTACACCTCTAGTACTCACTAGGCCCGTATTGGAACTTGTGTGAAATGCTGCAAGGTCGAAGTAGCTGCAGATCTCACATCCCCCGCCCAGAGAGTGCAGAACCAGACTCCTGTCCACACAGAGTGTATTTATAGACATGCTGTTGCTCATCTCTAACCTCAATCTATACAGCCTGTTTATCTGCAGTATGGCAGATTGAGGGAGTCAACAAACAACAACACAAGCTATGCTTAAAGTGTTAGAGATGTAGTTTTAGACAAAGATTTGCTCTGTTCTCATTTAAAACATTGTCTTTTCTGTTCTGTTTTCTCTTCGAAACAGAACGATGACGGACCAGACGTCCGGGCGGGATCGGGGGACATTTTATTAGTTCACGCAACAGAAACGGATCGCAAAGGTAATATTAGTTTACGGTCTAATCAACCTGCGTTTGTGCGCGTGCACACGAGCGCTTTTCAGCGTCTACGTGTGCAAATGCTTGCATGTAAGAGAATGCGCATGGTTCCTTTTTAATTTTTTCGATGGGACTCAGTAGGAGTAAAGTTCTCAGTCACTACGATGAGTCGCATCATATTATGGGATGTACAGTGTAACAGACTTTGTGTGGTGTACTCGGAGGGAAACCTGAGGTTCATATGCTTTGCACAACAGTTTTGCATTTTATTTGAAGAAACTATCAAGCATGTTAAATAAGGCGAAATGAAAATGGTACTCGACTATCTCGGGTCAAGGCACTCGAGTATAAGAATCAGTTGTCAGTACTGTACTCTAGCATTTCACTTTAGTGCAGTTGTGTTGAAAAGTTTGGGCCCCCTATGTACGTCTGGTAAACGGTCATACGTTCCTTCAACTCGAGCAAATATCACCTTTCTGTAACAATACAAAATGGATATATTTAACACTAGTTACATAAAATGGTGGAAGCTCTCTGTTGACAGTAACAGTATTGTAATTAAGTGCTGGAATAAGCCCTATTCAGATTGCATCAGTTTCAGAAAGGGAGGTGGGGTAATATAACTATTACCGGAACACCTCCAGGATTATAATCCCATCTAAAGATGTCATGTCAGTCATTTTTACAGATTTTTCATATGGAAAGATTGTGCCTTATTTTATATATATATATATATATATATATATATATATAATATATATATATATAAAATATATCCCATATGAATTGGCATGTAGGTAAAGCTGCTGTTATACCATATGAGGAAAAGAGCTTTGGCACTTTTTCTTCAGGATCCTATCTATTATATCGTCTTCTGTCGGAACCAAATCGATGCCACATTTTGTCATAAAACTCGGATCCAGTTTAAAAGCACTCGTCACAGAGGCTACGCTTCTGTGGTTTTAGGCAAGTTCTTTAGTCCCTAGCACAGGTTTAGCTAGCCTACACACGTTTTGGTCAGTTATATAGCAGGCAGTTATATAATAATAATAATAATAATAATAATAATAATAATAATAATAATAATAATAAAAGCTAAAACAATCAGTTTGTATTCAAATTAGGAAAATGGAGCATGCTTGGAATTGATGATAATCTGTGCATCATGAAAACAAGGCATGAGTTGAATTTTCCTGTATGGTTTTTGACTTTCCAGTAGGTGCTCCCAGAATGGCTATTGTTTGCACTTCTGTTTAAAGCCAAAATGACCCATGTATATGATCATCTCTGCCTAATCTTTGTTCTATCTCTAGCTATCTAGTACATGGTACAGGAGCCCCTCATCTGTGCATAGAGATTTTTTTTTGCTGTAGAGACAAATGCATATCTACTTTCTTTGCTGCTTCCTAACTTTCTGTATACCCCAAATCATCTGAAACCTGATGATAACCACCTGTCACTGGGATGTTTTAAAAATGAAAAATGGGTAAACAAGTCATTTGTAGGCATATAGCGCCTCCTGGTGGAGAACTAACATATTATACTACACCCCCACCCACCCCCCCAAAAAAAGCCATTTCCCCCAACCAACCGCCAATTTTAATTCTAGGATAATGAAGCATTTTTGCCCCTCTGCTCAGTTAGGTGGGAGAGATGAAAGGGGTGTAGGCTCATGTATTTATTTATTTTTTGTTATGTTAATGAAGAGTGTGTTCTCTTCCGCAGATCTGGTTTTATACTGTGAAGCCTTCCTGACGACGTACAGGACATTTCTAACCCCAGAGGACCTCATTAAGAAGCTCCACTATAGATATCCTTTTCAGTGCTGTGTGAAAAGCCTGAGTGTAGAACAGAAGCACATTTCCATATTCGAGGATTCCGAGAAGGGCGGGAACTCGGCACGGCGCCATGTATCGGCGCGTTCTGCTTCTCCTTGAAAGAAAACAAATATTATTTACAAATAAACCCCTCTAACTGCTTGTTATTTCAGATAATCAGTAGCACTCAAGAAACAGCGTCCGTCTGCTTGGGTTTCTTTCATTTATTTATTTATTATTTTTTCTTAACCACTCAACACGTATACTAGATTTTCTCACAGTTCCGACACCGTGAAGAAACGAGTCAGCAAAAACACCTTCTTCGTGCTGGTGCGCGTTGTGGACGAGCTTTGGTGAGTAAACAGTCGAGTCCAGAAGTACAAGACATGCAGTTTTCTTATTTTTGTGTTTCTGTTGTTTTGAATCTACTTTCCCGCTTGGCTTAAATATCTATCACGACGAGAGTGGTTTGAATCTGTGCTTGCAGCTCCACACAGCTTGCCGAGTTGCTCATACCACAGCGTTCTCCATTCTGACTGGTCAGGGCGTGTTGATTAATTTTCTATTACAGTCGGCCTGTTCCAGTTATAGAAGTGCAGGTTCTACATTATTGTTTCTATAGTGCTTTGTGAAAGGTAAAACTGTTCCTTTGTTGTGATTGAAAGATGCTAATCAGAAGAGGTTTTATTGTGTGTGTATGTGTGTGTGTACGCCAGTTTGGTGGAGCTGACAGAAGACATTCTGAAGCACCTGATGGACCTGGTGGTCAGTCTGGTTTGTAGCGGGGAGCTCAGTCTGGCCCGCGTCCTCCGTAAGAACGTTCTGGATAAAGTGGAGCAGAAGAAGCTGCTGAGCTACACTAACTCGATGAAGACTCTAGCTGCCCGCAGTGTCGCCGCCAGGTGATTACACACCCGAGTGTCGGGTTATCTCCTAGCTGGGACCTTGGGAAGGTTTCGGTTCTTGCTGAGATTCGCACACTGCTGTGTCTGTTTTAACATGTGATGGATTCGTATTGGTTTAGCGATAGACAGGCTCGTCTCGGTTTAGCATACGAACAGGCTTCCTTCGTTCCTGACCTTCTGACGTCATCCGTTTTCACAGGCCTGGTACTCTTCATGACTTCCGTAGCCATGAGATCGCAGATCAGCTCACTCTCCTGGACGCGGAGCTGTTCTACAAAATAGAGGTAAGTTTATCCGGCTGTGTCCGAATAACTTCTCATGGATGTCGGGTGTTCTCTGGTCGATCGTTGAAAAATTCCAAACTCTGATGTCTGATGTTCCAAGCTGATGTCTTGGGTACACTGCAGTTACTTCCTGGATTCTTCTTCATTTGGATTTTAAGGTTAACATGATTAATAAGAAGTAAAGATTAGCATTTATCGTCGCTGGTAGTATTTACGGGTAGGCGATATGACAAATATCATATCGCAATACTTAAACATTAGCCAACGTTGGGGTCGAGGAGTTGTTCAGAGCAGTAAAGTAACCTGTGAAATGGAAGTGGGTTTCTCTGACACGTGAACTTTCTGTCTGTAGATCCCTGAAGTTCTGCTGTGGGCAAAAGAACAGAATGAAGAGAAGAGCCCGAATCTCACCCAGTTCACAGAACACTTCAATAACATGTCTTACTGGTATGCTCCAGTTCTTTCTTTTCTTTTTTTTTTAACCCCCTTTTATTGGCCATTTTTCATACAAAAATAAAAATGAAACTGGCCCAAACTGGAACCAGCAGAAACTGGGGCTCTAGTTGTGCTTCATATTTCACTGACTTGAGAAACTAAAATGGTCATCGAGACAACAGGAAGTTGCAGCGATCAGCATTGTTTCTTTCTAAATTGGTGCGAGTTGCTGCGCTGCTCCTCACTCGCAATGTAGACGCGGTGATGAACAGCGGGATCACGAGTAAGATCTGTAATGATTAAAACGCTACGATCAAAGTAAACACAAGCGAAATAATATGCCGAAAGGCAGTGAATAACAGAAATCACGTGGTGCAGTGAACGTGAGATTTTATTAATAATTTAGGATTGCAGTGTAATTATCAGTGCTTTATATTTATTTATTTATATATATATATATATATATATATATATATATATATATATATATATATATATATATATATATATATATATATATATATATATAAAATAACTCAGTTGTGCTTATGTAAAGTTTTAATCCAAAGTTTATATTTCTGGAAATGGTACTGAAAATTCACTGAGAACTTTTAGTACCTGTTAATTGGCTATCAAACATTATACACCTGGATTCTTTGA
Organism: Ameiurus melas; assembly: GCA_012411365.1. Lineage (NCBI taxonomy): Eukaryota > Metazoa > Chordata > Actinopteri > Siluriformes > Ictaluridae > Ameiurus > Ameiurus melas. The sequence continues at coordinate 13,282,000 of CM022776.1, read as the reverse complement.
TACTGGTCCTGTGGACGTAGAAAAAAACCGTGCCAACAGTTGTGATGCAGTGGAAAGAGAATCCTTATTCAATGTTTAGTGACTGAATCCTTTTACTTCACGTTATCTTTCTCTCTCACTCACTCACCCCCTCACTCACTCACTAACATTCCGTTTGGTCTCACGTGTGCCACTGTTTTACATGCCTGGCTGAAATTTTTCACTAATGCACTCTCATCCCCCCACTATTTCTCTGCTCAAGGGTGCGTTCTCTAATAATCCTGCAAGAAAAAGCCCAAGACCGAGAAAAACTCCTCCTCAAGTTTATCAAAATCATGAAGGTAAAACGAATCTGTTCGTTTATCATCACTGTATCTGCAAGATAAAGTGAACTGACTGGCCTTTTCCGCTTTCTCACAGCACTTACGAAAACTGAACAACTTCAACTCATACTTGGCGATACTGTCCGCTCTGGATTCAGCACCTATAAGGAGACTGGAGTGGCAGAAGCAAACCTCAGAGGTCAGGCTTCATCACACACATCCATCTTTCAGAATGCAAGCTCGTCTTCTCCTGTTGTGTTGGTTAATCTTTATGATGTGACATTGTGTGTGTGTGTGTGTGGGTTAGGGTCTGGAGGAATACTGCACTTTAATCGATAGCTCGTCATCGTTCCGGGCGTACAGAGCAGCCTTGGCAGACGTCGAGCCTCCCTGTATACCGTATCTGTACGTACAGCATCGCGGTGGATTTCTCAAGACTTCTTTAGTCATTTGATTTTTGTTTTTAATTCATATTTGACTTCCTTGCCGTGTCCCCCCCTTTTTATTTATTATTGCAAACGCAGGGGTCTCATCCTTCAGGACTTAACCTTTGTGCACCTTGGGAATCCTGACTTCATCGCAGGGAAGGTGAACTTTTCGAAACGCTGGCAGCAGTTCAACATCCTGGACAGCATGCGCCGCTTCCAGCAAGTGTAAGTGTATTCAGTGAAGTCACAGTGTGCATTACAGTACATAAGACTCATTATTTTTTTAAATTATACATTTGTAGCATTTATCTCGCGTGCACACACACACACACACACACACGCACGCACACACACCGGTTTGACTGAAGGGAGGTGAATTTAATGTGTGGTTTTATGCACTAGAGCGTCAGTTACATTACACACCTGGTTCTCATGTTCACACTGACATTGGTTGTTCATGGGGAAACTGTCATGTGAACAGGAAACATGTGATACACCTGCTTCAAGTGGAACCAGGAAATTGGGTTCCAGTGTAATCACCACTCTTCACCGTACGGTTCCTTAGAAAGCGACAGACGCCCAGTCACTCCCTACAGTCTGGTGCAAATACAGTGAAGGCAGATCACAGGTGTATTATTATTATTGTAGTTGCAGTAGTAGTAGTATCACACTCATTTTAATACATTATTGTATCTATAGCAACAGCTATCGGGACCAAAAGAAAACATATAAGCGTTGATATGGCGACTGTATTTAACGTTAATGGAAGGAGTCTCCAGTGTCAGTGATTTGATGGTTGCGTTCAGGATTTGGGTTACGGTTTCACTCTAACGTGACCTTCTGAGAGCAAAAAAGTGTTCAGTGAAGGAAATGGTTATTTGTAGCTGCTCTAATGTATAAGCGGTAACTTATGTTGCATGCCATTATTTATGTCGTTCATTTAGTTAATAGAGATTATAATCTAAAAAATTATAAGCAAGTTGCTTAGTGGTTAGCACGTTTGCATCACACCTCCAGCGTTAGGGGTTGGATTCCTGCCTCCGCCCTTTGAGCACGAGGCTTGCATGTTCTCCCCATGCTTCCTCCCCCAGCGAGGGGTTGGCACCCCGTCCAGGGAGTCTCCCGCTTAGGATAAGGTTTACGGAAAATGGTAACAATTGGGCCCCACATTGGGCCACTTCACACTGCCCCAACGTTGGTTTATTTTTTTATGTTTTCTTCCTTGCTTAATAGCCCATAAAATTGCACAGCCAGTAGCGTTACAAGAAACCAGCGTGGTCGGTAGCGTGGTTTTTACACCCCGTGTATGAACACTGCGTTCTGCGTGCTGTACGTCTCATATTAACCCTCGGTAAACCTTTCCTCTTCTAGACATTACGATCTGAAACACAACGATGACATCGTGTCCTTCTTCAACGACTTCAGTGACCATCTCGCCGAGGAGGCGCTGTGGGAGCTCTCACTCAAGATCAAGCCACGGAACATCACGCGCCGCAAAACAGAGCGGGAGGAAAAGACGTAGGGCTTCGCTCCCCGGCAGATTAACTCTGTTCAAGTGGACTTGTGAGAAGAAGCAATTAAGGGGCGACCATGACGGCAGCTATGAGACTGTTGGGAACCGTACAATGTTTTCACAAGTTTACACGAGTTTGGGGGAATGCACTGCATGTTGTCCTGTGAGCATTTCTCAAGGGAGAGTGCAGGACGTTGCGGTGGGAGGGTCAGTAAGACTTCAGTGTCTGGACACATGGCTCTAGATAAATCTTTTCTTTTTTTTTATTTTATTTTTTTACGCACATAAACGACTGTTTACGACGGACTTTAGAAGGATTTGTTATGTCCCTATTTTAACAGCTTGCAGCATTTGGCACTAGGTCTTGGTATTTATAGACAGTTGCTCTAAAAGGCATGATTTGAAATCTCAACAGACTTCGCACTTTACATCCATGTACAAACAGCTCCGCTCATGTCGCCCCGTTGACGTGATGGGACTTCATGAACAGGTTTAACCAGAGCTAGCCAGACTGCTAATGCTGTTCCTCATGTCCCTTTTCAGGACTTCTCACTGGTCCTCGGTCTTTCTGAATAATGAACGTTTGTGTTTGCCGATTGTGACACGTACTGTCTGGAAACAAAAGGCTTCACACCACTTCACACCACGTCTTCCAGTTGTATTTATTTTTCAAAAGTGTCTACTTTTCCGAGGAATATATCACGTGTTGTGAATTATACCGTCGTGTGAATTTGGTAGATGCAAATACGCTCGTTGCCGATTCCTACTTTTCATGTTTGTGATTTAACCTCAGATGGAAGTGTCGAGGCGTGTAGGAGTACTTTATGTGGTTACGACTCTCTCTATTACGATGTGCGCTCATAAGCTGATACCAAGTGCCTAACGCTGTTCATATAGTGCAATGATTTGTCGTTTATTTTTGTATAATGTGGTGTTGTTGTTTTTTTTTAATGTTAAACATTTTACACGGACACTTTCGGAGAAGCCGATGCGCTCTCTCCAGATCAACGGTATAAAAAGTGTTCAAGTGTGTGCACTTGAAACAAAAAGAATAAGGCTATGAAGAGCTGCCAGGCCGCGCTCAGCCCTGTATAGAAGACTGAAGGAATTCTGTGAGGGGTGATGTGGGCTTTGTGAATACTGGTAGTAGTCATTTATTACAAGGATTGATGTGGAATTAAAAGTCCCAGTCAGTGATCAGTACAACTGACAGGATGAAATATTAGCTGTCTGTAGTTCCAACATTTTTCTCCAAAAAAAGAAAAAATCTGCTCATTACTGTATGTTTGCTTTAAGAGAGTTTCTTTTATTAAACCCGGCGGCTTCTGCTGTGAGACCTGCATCCGGGTTTTGGTCCAAACTAGTGTTTAGAAAGCATTAAAAAAAAAAAAGGTGAGATTTCCACAAGATCACATTTTCACTTTATTTATCAGAAATATTTCTAAGCCTATAATAATCATTTCATTTCAGAGACATCTAAAAACTGTGATTTACAGTTTTGCCCTGCTTTGGATCTGGCTAATTTCTTTACTTCAGGCTTTTGTTTAGATTTTTCCGTCCCTGAACTTAGCACCAAGCTAAACACTTCCAGTGTTTTTGTCCAGTGAAAACGAAGCTTTTCAAAAACGTGGATACATGTAATGTGGACCGTTAAAACGCCAATATTCGGAAACGTATTTTTAGTCATGTGACGCAGTCACGGGACCCCTTCGACTCGAAACGAACAAGCTGGTGGACGATGTTGTACTGCAGTTGATGTGCCTGCTATCCAGGTTGATAGCTTTGTTCAAGATTAATATCACCGTGTACATCCTTCAGATTGCATTTTTAAATAAACGCCTGACAGAAATGCAGGCCAAAGCTTCATGTATTTTCACGCATGTGCGGTAGTGTGGCGGCAGCAGTGCAATGCATGAAGTCATGCAGGTACAGGTCAGGAGCATCAGTTAATCATGGTTTCGGAACACCACGCGGAGGAAGCGAGCGGGCTACAGGAGCAGAAGACCAATGTGCAACAGCACACACCTTCAGGTTTGACGTGTTGTGGGTTTTGAGATGCTTTTCTGCTCACCATGCTTGTAAAGAGTGGGTATTTTATTTACTATAGACTTCCTTTCGGCTCAAACCAGCCTGGCCATTTTCCTCTCACCTCTCATCAACGATGACCTCATGGACCTGCAGCTCACTGGTTTTAGTTTTTCGTACCGTTCAGTTTTATTTGTATAGCACTTTTAACAACGGGCAAAAATCTTATCCATTCAGGATATAGATTTAAAATGTATGAATTTATCTCTCATGAGCGAGACAGAGGCGACGGTGGCGGGGGGAAAACTCCCTGAGACGATGTGAGGAAGAAACCTTGAGAGGAACCAGACTCGAAAGGGAACCCGTCCTCATCTGTGTGACGCCGGACAGTGCGATTATAAATAAATAAATCCCTTCTATAAATGTGCAAATACTGCATGGTCAGTTGTGTAACCGAAAGAATTCATTACAGTTTTTACATGAAGTCTGTTTTGTTGAACTTCTCCACTGTACAATGACTGCGTCTTGAGTGCAAAACTGTTTGTGGCAATTGTAGTCCTAATCCATCATGGCATAACTGTTCAAACGGTTCAAAGCCATCTTTATGGTTTTTGAGTACCATTCTGTGTAAACTTTTTGTTTGTGAAAATCCCAGATCGACCGTTTCCCCAGTTAGATTTTTCGTATGTTTTTGCATGGTTTTATGCTGATACATTATTTTTATTGATGAGAGGCTGACTTGAAGGTGTGGTGGACATACTCCGTGATCTACAAATTTATATATGCAGTACAATTAACATATCGAGGAGTGCATCATTGCCTACAACATTTTATTCGGTATGAAACAGGAAGACACAGGTAAGTCACGAATTATACTTCCAAAGGTATTGGAACTGTAAGGCCAGTTCTTTTGTTTTTGCTGTACACTGAAGGCATTTGGGTTTAAGACCAAAAGATATATGAAATGATGGATCAGAATTTCAGATGGGACTGTATTTCCTACCAATTGCACCAAGACTGCATTTATACATGTTATACTTTAGTTTATACTAGAGATGCACCGATACTAAATTTCTCAGCCAATACCGATAACCGATCATTCAGAGTGATATCGACCGATACAATAACCGATCATTCAGAGTGATATCGGCCAATGCTGATCATTCAGAGTGATATCGACCGATACAATAACCGATCATTCAGAGTGATATCGGCCAATGCTGATCATTCAGAGTGATATCGGCCAATACAATAACCGATCATTGAGTGATGTCGGCCGATGCTGATTATTCGGAGTGATGTCGGCCGATAGTTCTGCCTTTTATACCTTTTTTTTATTATTATTAATAATGGTCAATTCCACAATTCTGAAAGAAATGTACCCCAACTGGAGCTGCTGCCCCCACGATCCAACTAACGAATAAGAGGTTGAGGATGTATGGATGAAAGAAATGCCAATAAAAACTTTATTCTCTCCATTTCAACAAGTTGTTTCACAGTCTCGTAAACAGAAAACACATTACTCACATTAACATTAAAACCTTCTAAGTAAGAGAAGTAAAATCTCTTATTATATCTCCTTCTCAACTAACACGTCAGTGTCGTAGACCGACAGTGCAACAGGGAGATCAGATCTGGGTTATGGATGTATTGTGTTTGGATCAGAAAATGAGTCTGGTGAAAAGGAAAAAATTTGAAGGAAAAAAAAAATCAAACATGCATGCTTCTTGAAAGAACCATACACCATAACTTTACTTTCTATAAAGTGACCAGTAGAAATAACCCCGGGTAAAATGTACATCCTCACGTTATGTATAATTTCTGGATTTTTTTATTGATTTTTTTCCTCCAGTTGGGTGATAATTGTTTTGTTCACTGCTTTGGAAATGAGTGTCATGCATGCATTATGTTAATTAAATTAAAATATAATCCCAATCAAGTGAAATCATTATTTTTTTTAAAAAACCTCTATTATCAAATATCCATATTTGCACTAAAACCCTCTTTACAAAATACATTTGAAAATGCAATATTTTAAATTGGGGTGTAGCTGAAAACAACCTGATTATTAAAATGACTGAGCACTTTATTAGGAACACTACTAATACACGTTATGGACTCCGTTTGCTCTTAAAACAGCCTCAATTCTTCATGGCATGGATTCCGCAAGCCGCTGGAAACGTTGAGATTTTGGTCCATGTTGACATCACTGCATCACGCAATTCCTGCAGATTTTGCAGGTGCACTTTCATGCTGACTGGCCCCCTGTCTAGGGTGTGTGTACCCCGCCTCGTGCCCGATGCTCCCTGGGATAGACTCCAGGTTCCCCGTGACCCTGAAGAAGGAGTAACTGGTACAAGACAGGAGATTGGATGGATGGATAGATGGATGGTACAAGACAGGTGGATGGATGGTACAAGACAGGTGGATGGATGATACAAGACAGGTGGATGGATGGTACAAGACAGGTGGATGGATGGTACAAGACAGGTGGATGGATGGTACAAGACAGGTGGATGATACAAGACCGGTGGATGGATGGATGGATGGATAGATGGATGGTACAAGACCGGTGGATGGATGGTACAAGACAGTTGGATAGATGGACTTTCATGCTGTTCCACGAACACAGAATAGGGGCGGCTGTGGCGCAGTTGGTAGAGCGGGTTGTTCACTAATCGTAGGGTTGGCAGTTTGATTCCCGGCCCGGGTGACTCCATATGCCGAAGTGTCCTTGGCAAGACACTGAACCCCAAGTTGCTCCCGATGCTGGCAGCTCTGCTACCATCGGTGTGTGTGTGTGTGAATGGGTGAATGAGACACAGTGTAAAGGATAAAAGCGCTATATAAGTGCACATTTACCATTTAGAACTCGTCATGTTCATGAAACCAGTTTGAGACGACTTTCGCTTTATGATGCGGTCCATTATCATGCTAGAAGTAGCCACTAGCAGAAAGAGGGGTAAATCGTGGCCACGAAGGAACGCACATGGACAGCAACAATGCTCCACAGCAGGCTGGGACATTCACGGGTTCATGTGGCCACGCCCTTTATGATCGAGCAGGTTATTATGACCCCGCCCCTTATGAGCCAGCAGGTTATTATGATCACGCCCATTTACGAGTTAGAGGACGGACTGGTCACGCCCCCTGAAGTCGAGACGGTTAGCGTGGCCACGCCCCTGTACTCGAGCAGACTTATATTTTGAAATGTAACCTGTCTTCCAGCCATTTTGAAAATCTCGCGTTTATGTTCCTACACTGCAGCGTCTTTCGCGCGGCATCTGCTCGATCACATCTTTTAAAAACAAACAAACAAGCCCAGAAGTGTTGGTGTTTAATCCGTGCTCCATTTCAGGATGAATGTTATTGATCATGTGCGGGACATGGCGGCGGCGGGCCTCCATTCTAACGTGCGGCTGATGAGCAGCCTGCTGCTGACTATGAGCACCAACAACCCGTGAGTGTTCGTGCGGATTCCACTAGCCCTTCCTGTAACACCGCCACTTCCGCCGTGTAGAACCTGTACGGAAACTTCCGCGGTTAATCCTACATGTCTGACTGCGGCTGGTGCGGGTCAGAACCGCGAGCTACGCGGCTAGCGGAGTTAGCTGTTATTAGCGCAACTTGCGAGCTAGCCGCCAAATGTTTTTACCCCGGTTTCTTTTCCGGCGGAACCAAAGTTGCTTACAAAGTTCCATCTAGATCGGATTGCTTAGATAATCCCATGTTTTGCTATCCAGGGTCAAGTCATCCATCTGACTTTAGTGTCGGGGTTTCAAAGCAACACTGCATTGGATCATGGATTGGATTGGATTGGATAGGATAAACGTGTATACTATATGATACAAATGTTGCATTATTTGAGCAGGTTTAAAGTTTTATTACGCTTTGCTCCCGAAATCCTCCCAGAATCCACCCTTCTGCTTAGATCCTGATGATTTATTTATTTATTTGTTTATTTATTTGGATAACGGGTATCCCGGTCCTACTAAATCGTTCTGAACAGTGCAGAGTGAGGGTTTGATCCCGAGCACAAACAAAATTAGATTACATGATCTAATCTGTTTGTTTGTTTCTTTCTTTCTTTTGGACAACCTGTTTTCGAGATTCGATCCGCTGGCCGAGATCTGATCCAATTGCTTCTGAACAGCTGGGCCCAGGTGTTTTGGTTCCAAACGACACGCTGTCGAAGCTCTCTTTAGTTACAGTTAAAGGTGCAGTGTGTATGTGTGTGTGTAGTGTGTAAAGTGTGTTTGTCCCACAGGGAGCTCTTCTCTCCAGCACAGAAGTATCAGCTGTTGGTGTATCACGCTGATGCCATATTTCACGATAAAGAGTACAGAAATGCGGCGTGCAAGTACAACATGGCCCTGCAGCAGAAAAAGGTGCTGAGTAAAACGTCTAAAGTGCGTCCATCCAGCACAGGAGGCACGTCTTCAGTCCAAACCCAGGTGACGTGTTCACTGCTGGTTATACCAGTGTTTCCTCATCCTATAACACACACACACACACACACACACACACACAAAAACCCTACATTTGATTATTTTCACTGCTTGAACATGTCTATAATCACATCATACAAATTGCAGTCAACAACTATCATGCCAAAACAGTTAATGCTTAGTTTTACGTCTTCTCATTTTCTTCCGTAGCATATTAAAAGCATTGACCGGTGATGTGAATAACATTTGGTTGTCTCGTTACAGTGGCACCTCGTTACAAGGGGTGGGATATATTTATTAGGCAGCAAGTGAACAGACCGTTCTCAAAGTCAATGTGTTGGAAACAGGAAAAATGGGCGAGTGTAAGGATGTGAGTGACTTTGACGTCGGCCAAATTATGATGTCTGGATGACCAGGTCAGAGCGTCTGTAAAAGTGCAGGTCTTGCAGGGTGTTCCCAGTATGCAGTGGGTAGTACCTACCACAAGTCGTCCAAGGAAAGACAACCGGTGAATTGGCGACAGGGTCATGAGCGTCACACTCGGAAGTCTTGTGGAGTCTGTGGCTTGAGGGTTCTGAGCTGTTTACACAATATTAGGCAGTTGGGTCTCTCAGGGGATTCTACCATAATGGTAGTTGAACGATCTCAGTGTTACGGAATTAGTTTCGAGTTTACAAAACCAAACCAATCTGGTCAGGCGCCCAAAACCCTTCCAATCCGGTCAGGCGCCCAAATCCCCAACCAATCCGGTCAGGCCTCCAAAACCCCAACCAATTTGGTCAGGCTCCTGCTTGATTAGAGTGGAAACCTGCACCTACACTGGGCCTTTGCAGGTAAGATTGGACACCCCTGGATTAAGGTTTTGCTGGCTTCTGAGAACAATTTGATGACCTTTGAAAAAAAGGTGAAAGAACGGGACAGACTAAATGACTAGAGCACTGTTGCATCGCTGTGTTTAGGTAGAGATGAAGTGAGGACTAACTCCCACTGGCGCCACTAGTCAAACTGCGGCGTGGGTTACGTAGGAAATCCGTAACCGACGTGAAACGAGACCAAAATGTTGAGAAATTTTAAACTGAAGTCAACTCTGAATATAATTATAGAATAAATCTTGGACTGCACTGAAGATCACATGTTAAATGATTATGCAAGTCATTTAGGGTGGATTGACAGTGCAGTGTTTTTGGCACTTTTCGAAGCACTGAATCTGTGAAGTCATGGAGTTTTCGTTTATTTATTCATTTTTGCAGAACTTGCCTTCGGAGATCGAGGTGAAGTACAAGATCGCAGAGTGTTACACCATTTTGAAGCTGGACAAAGATGCTATCTCGGTTTTGGATGGGATTCCCTCGAGACAGAGGACTCCGAAGGTGTTTCCGCATTTCCTCTGATAAACCTGATCCCTGTTTTACCCTGAAGTCTACTCACTTCATTCGGTATGAAAATGTATACAATGCCTCGTTTCCAACAGATCAACATGATGCTGGCGAATCTGTACAGAAAGGCCGGACAGGAGCGATCAGCGGTCACGAGCTACAAGGAAGTCTTGAGGCAGTGTCCTCTCGCGCTGGATGCTATTATTGGTACGTGACTATAAATATCTGTTACGTACACTGGGGGTGTTTCTACAGACTCCCTGTTCCTGTCAGTTCTCATGTGCAATGAGATTGAAGTACTGAATGTTTCAGGACGATGAGTGTGAGTATTGGGATGCTTTGCAGGGCTGCTGTCTCTGTCTGTGAAAGGGGCAGAGGTGGCCTCCATGACCATGGATGTGATCCAGAGTATCCCCAATCTGGACTGGCTTTCTGTTTGGATCAAAGCCTATGCCTTCATCCATGGAGGAGATAATCACAGAGCCATCAATACAATCTGGTGAGGAGCCCAGTTCATATAGACTTCATATAGCTTATAAAAGGATGCCTTGAAGAAAAAATCTATTTCACCACTTATCTAAAAGAAATAAAAATGGTAATGGCTAGAATGTCATCCTTACTATTTTACAAGTCAGTTAACATTGGACAGTAATTACTTAAATTGTCATGGCTAATTGATTACATTTGGGTTAAGTGGGAATGCTGATCCATTGCTTTTAATTATTTAATGGTCCTTATAAAGAAACACAGTTGCATCTGTGTCTCATGTAATGGTTGTTAATTTGTTTAATGGTGTTACTTTATTTACATTTTTAAGGCAGGCTTATACGTATGGTCACGTTCTCCTTCCGGTTTATTTCCTACAGCTCCCTGGAGAAGAAGTCTCTCCTGAGGGATAACGTGGATCTGTTGGTGAGCCTCGCAGACGTGTACTTCCGAGCCGGAGACACCAAGAACGCCATCCTGAAATTTGAGCAGGCGCAGATGCTCGACCCCTATCTAATCAAAGGTAGGCAGTTTGATGTATATTTGTGATGTCCACGTTGTGGTTCTGTGTAAAAGTTTCTCAGGACGAACGCTTAGCGTGTTCGGTCACTGTGACGGATGAACGCTGATGAAAGCACTGTGCCGGCTGTTAGGCATGGATGTGTACGGCTATCTTATGGCCCGTGAAGGACATTTGGAGGATGTGGAAGTTCTCGGTGGTCGATTGTTTAACATCTCGGATCAGCACGCGGAACCCTGGGTAATATCTGGGTGAGTAAGATGAACTACTCTCCCGCCGCTCGTTTTTAATTGCTATGTGCGTTTCAAGGTACGAGTGTGTTTCTGGATTTCCTGGTGTGTTTAGATGTGCGGTATATTTTCATCTTCCTTTGGATGCGTCTGTGCCTCTGTAACCTGGAGCTGCAGCATTCGCATGTTGGTTTATCTTTGAAATCTAATAACTAATGCAATACACTTGTAGCTCACAATTTTTTTTTTGTTGTTTGTTTTTTGGGGTGGTTTTTTTTCCCCCTTCCAGGTGCCACAGTTTCTACAGTAAGCGCTATTCTCGAGCACTGTACCTGGGGGCCAAAGCCATTCAGCTGAACAGTAACAGCGTGCAGGCTCTGCTTCTGAAAGGTGCCGCTCTGCGCAATATGGGCCGAGTGCAGGAAGCCATCATCCACTTTAGGGAGGCCATGAGGCTGGCACCGTGCCGTCTGGACTGCTACGAAGGTAGGAGCATCACTTGGAGAATCAGACTATTGAGAATAATTGGATTATTCTTTGAATGATCAGTGGCTTATAATTTACAAGGCGTGTTTCTTTGATCTGATGTGGTTTGACTATATTTTTGACCTGGGTTCTTAGGACTGATCGACTGTTACCTGGCGTCCAATGGCATCCGTGAGGCAATGGGCATGGCCAATAACATCTATAAGACTCTCGGTGCCAACGCCCAGACCCTCACTATTTTGGCCACAGTGTGTCTGGAGGACCCCATGACCCAGGAGAAGGCCAAGACCCTGCTGGACAAAGCGCTCGCCCAGCGGCCAGACTACATCAAAGCTGTAGTGAAGAAAGCAGAGCTCCTCAGTGCGTAAATACCTCACCATAACTGTGGTTCATTTGTGTACTGCTTCTGAGAGTATTTTTACTAATGTAGAAATACAACACTAGGGGGTTTGCTGTTATAGGAAAACAGTTAATGATGGTGCTCAGATGTGGTCTGATGCAAAGCAAAGTCACTGTTACCACCCTGATGGTGATTTAGTTCCCCGTACGATCATGTCCCAACATTTTCACTTCCTCTCACATCAAGAAGACCCAACTCTGTTCTGTAAGTCCCCACTTTCCGTTAAATATATTTTATTGGACTGTTCTGCTTTTAATGCAAGTAGACAGTGTTTTTAGTGAGTAGTAAAGCTGACTTAAGGTTTTAGAATTTTTATCATATTTAAAACATCTTGTACAATCTTAACTGCTGTATTTTCCGTTTGTTTGGTTTTATTTTGAATAGATTTATGCAACGCTTATAATTTGCGTAAGTCCCTATTTGCCATCAAGATAGCCGCAGATGCTCACATGGCATTAAAAGCTACACTACTACCACCATCACCACCACTACTACTACTACTACTACCACCACCACTGCTACTACTACTACTACTACCACCACTACTAATACTATTACCACCACTACTTCTACTACCACCATTACTACTACTATTACCACCTCTACTACTACTATTACCACCACTACTACTACTACTACTACTACTACTATTACCACCACTACTACTACTACTACTACTACTACTATTACCACCACTACTACTACTACCACTACTAATACTATTACCACCACTACTACTACTACCACCACTACTACTACTATTACCACCACTACTACTACTATTACCACCACTACTACTACTACTACTACTACTACTATTACCACCACTACTACTACTACTACTACTACTACTATTACCACCACTACTACTACTACTACTACACCACCACTACTACTACTATTACCACCACTACTACTACTATTACCACCACTACTACTATTACCACCACGACTACTATTACTACTATTACCACCACGACTACTATTACCACCACGACTACTATTACTACTATTACCACCACGACTACTACTATTACTACTACTACTGCTACCACCACTACTATTACCACTACTACCACCACTACTACTACTACTACCACCACTACTACTACTATTACCACTACTATTACCACCACTACTACTACTACCACCACTACTACTATTACTACTATTACCACTATTACCACCACTACTATTACCACTACTACTACTACCACTACAACTGCTATTACTACTCCCACCACCACTACTATTACTACCACTACTACTGATATTATTACTATTACAACTACTACTAATACCATTACTATTACTACTACTGCTACTACTACCATTACTACTTTTTAAACCAACAATTTGCCAATGATTAAAATTTTATTAGCGTTAACAGAACAATAAAAATGTAATTGGATGCAGAGAAACCTCAGAGCACAACATTCTTAGACTTTCCTGTAGAAGAAGACTTGCTGTCAGAGATCAAGCTGAATCTTTTACAAAGCGCAGACACCAGAGACTCCTTCCAAAAACGAGTACATACCGGAAATCTCTATATTGGACTTTACGATATTGCTACTTTCGCTAAACGTTCTGTGTGTGTTTGTCTTGTGTAGGTCGAGAACAGAAATACGACGAAGGCATAACACTTCTGCGAAGTACACTGGCCAATCAGAGCGACTGCATGCTGCACAGAATGCTGGGTGATTTTCTAGTCGCTGTTAACGAGTATCAGGAGGCCATGGACCAGTACAGCATAGCGCTGAGGTAATCTTGGTTTCTTTTGATGACCTTGACGAGTATTTCACTTCGCACCTGTTTACCTGCTCATTCATGCAGTTTTAGAGGTCAGAGGTTAATGGTCAGTCGGGCTCGAGCTGGCAGGAAGGCTATGGTAACTGGGTTCAAAACCACTATTTACACCCGTGGTGAGCAGAGTTCACACACTACGCCAGACCCTGAGGCAGATGATCTAAAACAGCAGAAGACCACGTCGGGTTCCACTCCTGTCTGCCAAGAACAGGAATCTGAGACCCCAGATTATCTTATAAAAGCATCATTATACAATCTAATCTAAAAGTGGTTTAACTGGTTTGGGAAGCTCTGAGATGGGGAAAATGTTTGCTCGGGAATTTGGATTTCATTGAATCACAGGAGAAAAAAAAAGTCAAATCATCCCCCTTTTCCCAGTCATTTGAGCCATAATAGTGTGTTGTCATTCCACAGTTTGGATCCAAATGACCAGAAATCTCTAGAGGGCATGCAGAAGATGGAGAAAGAGGAGAGCCCTACAGACGCCACGGTGGAGATCGACGGGGACGACATGGAGGGCAGCGGAGAGGAAGGCGACCTCGAGGGCAGCGACAGCGAGGCAGCGCAGTGGGCCGACCAGGAGCAGTGGTTCGGTATGCAGTGAGCGGCAGCACTGATCTCGGATCAGTCTCCTACTGACTCGTATCATCGCTCAGCAGGATTTCAAGACCACAAACTGATCCTGGATCAACACTTAACTCTGGTGGCGTTTGAGGCATACTGTATAAGCCTTGCCTACAGAAAGTGTTGCAGCGCCTCCTGCAGGCTGGGAGCTGGTGTCTGCGCAGGCCTGAGCACAGAAAAGCCTGATGAATCTGTGTGTATACCGAAGCACCGTTCTGAAGAACAGCACTGATGCTTGGAAACACTTTAACCACTTTGGCACTGTGTAGCAGAAGCAATGCCGTTATATCAGGTTTGTCTTTTGCCTTTACGCAGGTCTCGTGACTGTACACAGCTCCGCTCCGCACCAGTGCTTCGATTTTGAATCTAATGGTGATGCTTCTTCTGTTTTGAGCAGAAGTCACTTTTTATTTTTTCTCTCTTCCAGTTTCGCCATAGCAAGATTTTCTCACAAACCATTTTCTAACGAAACGTGAGCTTAATAGCTCGTTTGCTCTTGGGACCCAACATCAAAGCTTTAGCGTCATCACTTGTCTGAGATCATTGATTTTTCTCTTTACTTCTCTCACGAATAATGAAAATGCAGCACAGACCAACAAACTATCACCAGAATTGCTGAACACTTCACAAATATTTCAATGGAATCATATTTACTGTGGTTCAGGGTGGATTTTACCTTTACCTTGTGCTAAATTAGATTTTTTTTTAAGATGGCCTTCTGAACAGCCCCCCCCCTTCCTTTTTTCTTCTTCTTCCTGCATATAGTTCCTCATCCGAGTTTTCCCCGACATCATTAAGAAAAAGAACCGTACAGAAGAACAAACTTCCAAAAGAAGAGAACTTTTGTTTCCCGTCAGCGTATTGATCAAGTTTAATTCATGTAGCCTGAAGTGCTCTTTGTGGTGTTTAGGTATTTTTTATTCTAATGTTTCTAACAATATTGTGGCATTGTGAACTGTGAATAATACTATTTTTCAATGTTAACAAATAAATCATGACATATTCTTTAGTTGCTGTCAATTTTCTTTTTTTTTTTATTCATTTTTTTAAACCAATAATAGCAGTCATGTGTGCATGTGCTGAGCAACAGTTTTTATAGAGATGGATAGAAGTTAAAAGGGCTAGGTAGAGATGGATCGGGGTTAGGTGGGTGTGTGTGTGTGTGTGTGTGTGTGTGTGTGTGTGTTTTTCAGCAGCTTGTCATATGCAAATAGTCTAGACAGCTGCTTTCTTTATTTAGACCAATAATAGCAGTCACGTGCATGAGCTGAGCAACATTTTTTATAGATCGAGATGGATGGATGGATGGTTGTGTATAGGGGTATGTAGAGATGGATAGAGGTAGATAATGAGTGTATGTTTCTCAGCAGCCTGTCATATGCAAATAGTCTAAATTTTATATATATATATATATATATATATATTATTTATTAATTTATTTATTTATTCCCTTGAACTGATCTATCAAACGTGAGCTTGTTCATACAAAGAAAGACTCATGCTGTCATTTATCATTTTATTAACCACAAGTCATTGTGATAATTACAATATTAGACACTGGTTTAGAGGCGTCTTGCCTGTAGTCGTCACTGGAACAAATAAAATATAGATTTTTTTTCCCCCATCGCACTCCTCCATGCTGAAACCTATCTGCTCTAGAACAGGAAGCACGTCACTGTGCTAAGCGATAACCCTTACAGTCGCAATCATTTGGTTCATCTACACACCTCACAAAATAAAACAAGTCCTTTTGCAAAAAAAAAAGAAATGAAATAACAGGTGACTCAGTAATGCCAGCTGGTATTTAAATACATACATTTAAATTAAGTGTTGATGTGCTATACAAAAGCTTATCACTTCACCTGCATCATGGTTGATTAGCTTAAAGGGGCATGCACCCTGATTTCCCTTAACATTTCACTCAGTTTAGTCTCTTTACCGTAGAACCTCTCACTCATCTAACAAACTTTAATTTTTTTTTAAATAATTTTTAAAATAGAACTTCTTTGTAGGACTTGGCACAGTTGGCATGGAGGATGTGGTTTTGTTCAAAACACACGAGCTAAACTAATAAAACCTTTACAGCTTCTGCAAGGGATACTGAGACCCAGGCCAGGCTTACAGGGCCCGTGCTGAGGAGGGAAAAAGAGAAGAAAAGGAAAGATTACCAAAAAAAAAATGCCGATCCTATCAAAAGTCTGATGAAAAGAAAGGAATGTTTTGTTGCATAAGCTTCAGTGAAAGACTGAAGAACATCACGTTATCATTTAAAGCTATATCAAATGCATGGCTTATCTAAATACACCGCTGGCCTTATAAATGCTTTTAAGTTCTCTAAAAGGGTTGCCAAGTCTGCAGTTTTCCTGTCTATTGTAAGTCTACTGTAAGTTAATTTCTTTTTTTCCTGCAGTTTGAAGGGAGTTTATCAAATTATTATATAGTGTTGTTGAAGTCATAATTCTGATTGGACAGAAGGTATTAATTCATTTTCTCTAACAGCAGCTTCAAGGCAAATCACAGGGCTATATTAATGCGCTCGATCTAACAGGGAACTTGTGTGGCAGACACGGCACATAATTAAAATTCAGCATAAAGTGAGTGCAAGTGTGCTGAAGCTTTTTTTTGTAAGGAGAAGTTTATTTAACGTTTATGACAAGATTTCGCTTTACACGTTCCTCTGTGGGGGAAGTCTACAGAACAGACTATTTTAGATTTTTCATTTGTGTTTCATTTGGTGCTTATTATTATCTTAAATCAGAGAACAAAAGAGGGGCTGGTGAGAGAATGACATCATGTAAGTGATGTCATGAACTGACTTGTTTTGCAGACATTCCACAACATTACACGTAACTATAAAAAGCACAATGCGTCATTTGTTCCATCCATCCATTTTTGATAGGGTCGCAGGGTCTGGGGTCCGATTCCCGCCGGGGCCATGTGTGTGCAGAGTTTGCATTCTCTCCCCGTGCTGTGGGGAGTGATTGTGCCCTGCAATGGACTGGCACCCTGTCCAGGGTGTACCCCGCCTTGTGGGATAGGCTCCAGGTTCCCCGTGACCCTGAACAAGGAGTAAGTGGTAGAATGGATGGATGGATGGAAACGCCAATTAGCACATGCCTTTGGACTGGGGGAGGAAACCAGGAAACTGTGGTGTAAGAGGAATAAAGCACTTTGCAATGTGCCGTTATTGGAAAATAATCAACTTCAGGGTGGTAAAAGCTCTGCACTTATATAGCGCCTTTTAACCTTAGTGCTTCTACCAAAGTGATTCTATCTACAAACACACACATGATGCAAGATGCTAATCTGCCATTGGGAGCAACTTGGGGTTCAGTGTCTTGCCCAAGGACACTTCAGCATATGGAGTCATGCGGGCTCGGAATTGAAGTGCCAACCCTACGATTAGACAACCCGCTCGACCAACTGAGTCACGGCCGCATAATAACGCTCCCCAATAACTCTGCTTGGTATTCGACAGCATCACACCACCCTGTCATTTATTATTATCCTATAACAGCAAGCCCACGAGTGTTTAATTCTTTACATTTCAACATTTTGGAACAGTAGGCAGAACTTATTTATGACCTTTAAGGGGCTTAGTAAAAGAACTGTTTATAAAAACTGTATATTTTAAAAATGTATTCATGATCTTACTTTGTACGTACTACAATACATTTCTCCATTCTAGTCATAACTGGGGAGCTTAATACGCAGTTCGTGACGCGTCACATTCTGAAGTTTGGATTGTTTATGTGCTGACCTGGCAACCCTGTCTCTCAAGGTTACACAACTAGACACTTAAAGAAAAGGCATTATAAGAATACAAATGCAATACTGCAGTATTAGTAAGAATAGAGTGATGAGAAGGTGCAGGAGCAGAAAGTTACAGTTATGTTCTCACTCACAAAGCAATGGGAGAAAAAGACAAGTATTACTATTAGTATTTGTCACACATTGAGTTAGGCATGCTCTCAAATGGGGAGCCTAGAGTTATGACATTCTTTATCAAGTACAGGTAATATTAAAAAATAGGATGTCATAGTCTCAAATTTCCTTTTCTAATAGCAGGATGCACAATTGCCAGAATTTCCTAAATCCCAAGAGCCATTTGTGCTGTAGGAACTCGTTTCAAACAAATGTCAAATGTATGTTAATTTACGTACAAGACACACACACACACACACATACACACACAGAGCACTGCTAACCTATGTGCACGTTTTCCGCAACCTCATACGGAAAATGAATCAAAAATATACTCCAAACTGTGTCCAAGTAAAGCATGGTTACAGAAAAAAACCTACCTAGCAATGTGATATTCTACTTATCAATGTGATATAACAGTATTTTATCATGGCTTGGAGACAGAGTGGTTCCTTTTCCAATCGTTAAAGGTGCAGTCTATAATATTTAAAAGTGTTTCTAGACATATAATAATCATCTCACTTCAAAGCTAGCTTCAACAGAAATATGATTTGGATACTGTCATGAAAAAGATATCGCTTGTTTTTTTACATTTCAGCCTTCTGTTATATTTTTTCAGGCCCGGAAATGAGCTCCATCCCCAACCAGAAGAGAGCTGCTCTCATGAGGTGCAAACGAGGTGCAAATCATGAGGTTTGAACAGATCCGGTGCGGTAGGGTTGGTTCATGGAAAAATCCTATCAGGGTTTTCATTGTAATTCAATTCGCATCTTCACTTGATATTCGCAAAATTACAAACTGCCCCTTTAAAGATATTCAGCTACGCTGGTTTTCTAAGGGGGAAAAAAAATCAAATAAACAAAAATCTTATTTAAAGTTAAATGGACAGCAGTGGAACTGAGGTAGCTGAATTCTGCCAAATGCAGAAAATAACCATTAGTTTGAGGGAAAAAAAAGTGGTTCTTTAATTGTACTTCAAAATGTCATAAACTAGAAAAGGGGTGTTTAAAAAAAACAATATAATCTGGGATATAATTTATGTGAGGTTTTTTTTTTTTTTTTACTGTACAGGACTGAGACATGAATACACACAGTGTGGTCAGCGAGGACATCCAATGGGTCCATGCCGCTTTTAAAAAATGAGCTAATAAATATATTCATCCACTGACTGCTTATAACATCTCATAATAATATAGCTGTTATATATTTTTATATAAAAACAATTCATGTGTGCTTTAAAATGGAACAGTCACAACAATGAATAACAATAAAGTCATCACTCTTAGAGCTAATTATAAAAACACCAAACATACAGTATGTGGATTCCTGTGCAAACATTCTCTTGGATTGGGTTAATGGTGGTTCTGGGTTAATGGGTGGTGGTTGTCACCGCAGCTCTCAGTCAGTGATCAGTCAGTCAGGAGGACCACAGTGAGTGGCTTGTGTTAGTGTCCGTGCTGTACAGCCACACCACCAGGGGGAGACAGAGAGCTACGAAGGGCCAGGAGATGCCCTGGACACATGCAGACACACTCCAGCTCTCTTGCTGTTCCCCCACTTCTAAATCTTTACCCGGCTCCAGGTAGTTCCTCGCCACAAACTTGAGCAGCTCGTCCAATAGGATGACGGGCACGGAGATCTTCAGCACCATCATCCACTGGGTCACGTTCAGAGGCGTGATCTGGAAGATGACCTGAAATGGAGAGAAGGGGAAGAATTTCTCAGAATGTCTCCATGAAGAGGCAAAACCAAGCAAGTGCTGGTATTAAGCATGAGGCCTGGTTTGGGGTCGCCACAGCGGATCATCCATCTGCATATTGCTTCTGGCACAAGTTTTACGTCGGATGCCCGTCCTGACGAACCCTCCCCATTTTCTAGGCTTGGGACTGGCACTGAGAGTGCACTGGCTCATGCAACCCTTCAGTGGCTGGGATAGGTTCCCTGACTGGGAATCGAACCCGGGCCATGCTGTATTCTAGCCAGCAGTCCACCAGGGTACCTATACCAAGGGTGTTCAACTAAAGGTACATCATTTCTTTGCTTATAAAGGTCTCGATAAGCAACTAACATGAATCAGTGGTGACAGTTATGTTACAGTTTAATGCATTAATGATGTAGCTATTAAAAAAAAGACAATACAAGATGGTTATGTTTTGTTTCATAGTGCTTCACGTTACCACTTGTGACCAGCTGCATTTGAATTTAATGCAGAGAGAATTAACCTATACGTTGTCATATTAAAAAAGGAAAGAAAGCCAAGTCATTAACTCAACCCGAGAGATGGTAAATAAAATGAAAAATCTGCTAATTCTTTTAGGGAAAAGTCTCACCATTATGAGCTAGCCCTGTCCCCAGCCTTGTAGCTAGTCCCTGGTCCAATAAGCTGCCTTCAGCTAAATCACCGCCTCTCACCGTAACCAGCAGGTGTGAGATGTTAACCAGCTTTACCCTTTTCTCGCCTGAGTGAGCTGGCACGTTCCATTGTGTGTGCATGTGTGTGTGTGTGTGTGTGTATGTGTGTGTGTTAGATGTAATATCAAAAACATATCCTTAAGAGCCAAATTCTTTCCAAAAACATTGCAAAATGTAATCAAGCAAAGACATTTAAAGATCCACATATATTGTTAAAAAAAGGGGGGGGTTGGGAATGAGGTGGTTACTTAGTTTTTGTTGCCAGGGGGTCAAAAAAGAGTTTTGTTATGGCCTTCAAATTCAATTTCGGAAACATCTAGATCATCACCCAGATAAGAGTACATGAATCATAATACAAGATCATTTCACACATAGAGACAGACAGACAGACAGACAGACAGACAGACAGACAGATAGACAGATAGATAGATAGACAGATAGATAGATAGATAGATAGATAGATAGATAGATAGATAGATAGATAGATAGAACATATCTAAAACCCTATTCTCAGCCTCAGCTAGACTAAATTCGGTCAATCTTTGGCCCTCCTAAATTTCCTCCTCATTCTGTCCTACATTCAATCTTACCGGCAGTGGCTCGACATAGAGGATGAGGAAGTGCAGGGACATGGAGAGGCAAATGGCTCCCAGCAGCCACACGTTCTCCCACGGAGGCATGCGCAGCAGAGACTGGTTCTCCGACAGGCTGGGCATGAATGGAAAGAGAGATTTGTTACGGGGATTAAAGAAGATAACACGCTGTTATTTTCATAGTAACAAAAGACTGACAGTAAGGAGACCGGAAGGAAAATGATGACTCAGTTTGTGCGGTTATAAAAACGTACGAGCTTAAGAGTTATGCGTCACTCGCAGAAAAAACATTGGACACTCGAGAGCACTCTGAAGAATAAAAGACATCTTTCAGACGTTCTCTCAGTGAGCCCTTCAGTGATTCATTGACAACTACACCAAGTAGTGATCTCCAACAAATCTCCCTAACACCTTCACCAGTAATCCTCATCTCAGTGCAAAGGCTTTTGATAATTGATAACTGCATTTCTTGACAAACGCCAGCACAGGGCTTGTTTATGGATCTGTTGAACCTTGTTTTAAAAAGCAACTCTTGTTTCTGCTGTTTTGAGAGCTTTAAAATAATGTTATTAATTGTGGGAGTTTACTTTTAAGGTTTTAGGAAGGTTCTCTTTTTCTTTCCAAAATCAAACCCTTCAGCATCACCTCACAAATATATTGTTAGAAAACAATAGCAGTTCTGAGTGCTTCTGGCTCTTTATTCTAGGTAGATAGGTGCTCTACGGACATTTTTTCAGCATTAATATCGATTCTATTTAGTTTTTGATTTCCCTGTTAAACTGTTATTCTTCTCATCATTGATTAATGCTTTCTCTAAAAAAAATGTTTGCAATAAAAAAAACGATCAAAGCATTTATTTGGATGATCATTATAAAACGGAGTTATTATAAAACTGCAGTGACCGCGATAAAATAAGACACTCCCACACCCCCTGACATTATAGCATCATGTTGGTACTAAGTCAGTTTTTACTGGCTCAGAACTGTCCCTTTTGCAAAACTTGGAATGCTTCACACCAGCTTTGGAACCAGCTTTATCCAACTGAACTTGCATAATTTCATTGCTTTGTGTGTGTGTGTGTGTGTGTGTGTGTGTGCTTCTCTGTGAGACAAACCTGTTGAGAGCGTTGCACATCTCTATGGTGACGAGTACAGACAGCGCCATGGTCATGGGGTATGGCGATTCAAACACGTGACACTCCAGATCGTGGAAGTCAGGATGTTCAGGAGAACACTGCAGGAAGTGGCTCTGAGAGGAAGAAAAAGAAACAGACAGGAAATATACCAGTTAAAATAAAACGAAGGAGAAAATGAACTGTTATTATTAACAGTTCCACATCCCACGTGCAGCCCTGAAGCCTGACCAAACACTCACCAGCTGGTAGAGGGTGACCTGAGGGCCGTCATCAGCCACAATAAACCACCAGGCTGCAGCTCCCACAGTAGCAGCTCCCACATAGCCTACGAGACACAGCACAGACACACTGCAATTACCACCTACAGCTCGCTACATCACAAGTTCTCAAGCCCACTCCTGAGGGACCTCCACACTGCCAGGTTTAGAGTTTCAGATCAGAGTTTCAGGACTGTAATACATGGAAGCTGAAATGTTAGAGGGGGGATATAAACATATAAAACTACACAGAATTCAGACCTGAATTAAGTTAAAATACAGAGTTACTGCGCAAAATGTGCAAAGGTTGGGAAGTCTGTAGAAGAATGCAGAACTGGGACAGCTTACAATAATTTGTCTGAACAATTTGTCAAACAGGAAGTTGACAGACCATCATATGACCAAACAACAAGTACGTTGTCCACTATTGTTTTTGGTTTTTTTGTTAATCAGTTTTGTTCCACCATCTTAGTTTGTGGCAGAGACATATTTTTTCATCTTTCAGCTCTGCTAGGTTATCGTACCATTCAGAGTGTGTGATTCAGAAGCATAGACACGTTTTATCAGCTCTGGTCAGGGCAGGACAGTGAATCAAAGCATCTTCTGACTGACAGGATGAACTCAGTCTGGTTGGGTTTGCCCTCAAATAGTCTATCAGAATCTTACGCTCAAGTTTTGAGGCATCGATTACGAAGCATATTAACTCACAGCCAATGGCGAGGTATCTGAAGAAGAGCCAGCCGGAAATCAGGGGCTCCTTGGCATTGCGGGGTGGTTTGCTCATAATGTCCAGGTCAGGGGGATTGAAACCAAGCGCAGTGGCAGGCAAGCCGTCTGTCACCAGGTTTACCCACAGCAGCTGCACTGGGATCAGAGCCTCAGGGAAGCCCAGCGCTGCAGTCAGAAAGATACTGCAGAGAAAGAAAAAACAACAACACACCATTACACCACCATTACACACAGAACTCACAAACCCAGAGATCCAAACATCAGAGAAAAACATAGGACTAACAGAAACAGAGCACATTTTTAGGATCTTTATAATGCAGTAATCCACAGTTACCTCCAGTAGTGGTGAATCACATACAGATTTCTAATAAACCAAAAAAATCTCAAGTGATAAACTGACTGACCAGACGACCTCCCCCACGTTGGAGGAGATGAGGTAGCGGATGAACTGCTTCATGTTGTTGTAAATGGCTCGACCTTCTTCAACGGCGGAGACGATGGTGGCGAAGTTGTCGTCGGCAAGGACCATTTCCGAGGCTGTCTTGGCCACGGCAGTGCCAGAGCCCATGGCGATGCCAATCTCTGCCTTTTTCAGAGCAGGGGCATCGTTCACCCCATCTCCCGTCTGTTCAGGAAGTGATCGTGACAGTCACGGATAATGAACAGTTTTAGTTGTACAGTAGTTGTGATCGACTAATTAAAGTGAAGTCATATATATTATTATTTTTCGAAAATTTCTCCAAAGTACAATAATGGCATGAATCTGTAATTGAGATGAAAAACAAATACATGCCAACTATGTTATTATAATGCCTAAGAACTGGATTGTTGACTCCAAACTAATTCGAACTTTTGAAACCAGTACCATCCAGCTCTAGAATTTTCCACATCTACATAATAGCGCAGGTTTGGTTTTGATGCTCTTACCATTGCAGTGATTTCATCGAAGGCCTGGAGGAACTCCACTATCTTAGATTTGTGAGAAGGCTCGACACGGGCGAAGCAGCGTGCAGTCATGACAGCCTCGCGCTGCAATTGGGGGGAAAGATCATCAAACTCACGGCCCGTGAAGGCCAAGTGGGTTACATCATCGTCCTCAGAGAAGATGCCGATGCGCCTGCAGATGGCCACAGCCGTGCCTTTGTTGTCACCTGTGATCATGATGACCCGGATACCGGCTTGACGACACAGCTTGATGGAGGCAGACACCTCGGTCCTGGGAGGATCCAGCATGCCCACGCAGCCCACAAACGTCAGCTCAGACTGCACACAACAGAACAGGAGAGGAACGCTTTATCTCAAGTCACTAGGAAAGCTTTTATAGAATGTCCATAGTATAATGTAATAATATTAAAGACTTCCTGTAAACAAAAACAGAAGAAGAAGAAAGGGGTGAGCTTATTTCTGGACTGGAATAAATGTGAGCTGAAACTTGAAGTGAAGAAACTCATCATCTCAACTCATTGCATGGCAATACTGCAAATCCTTTATGGAGGTTTTTTTTTTTTAATTCTATGAATATTATAGCTTATGCATAATATAATATAATATAATATAAACGCTGCACCTTTAATAAAATAGGTAAGCAAATAGTATACAGCAAGTACATTGTAAAGGTTTAAAGTAAAACTCTAGAGAGGCTGATATGACGGCGCTAAGCAGTACCTCATACTCAGCGAAGCGTGCCGTGTCAGACAGAACCATCTCGTCCTTCCTGAGCGGGTTGTCCCTGGTGGCCAGTGCCAGACAGCGCAGCGTGTCCCGTCCAGTGCCGTAGTCCCTGATCACAGACATGATCTTATCCTTAATGCCCTGATTCATGGGCACACGGGTGGCTCCCACACGAACATACGAACACCGGTCAATCACTCCCTCTGGGGCTCCCTGCAAACAGGGATTTAGCAATAATGTTCTGTTTAATTCATAATGGAGGAGGCAGGTTAAGAGATAAAAGCTATGCTCTATCTACACCTCTAAAAAACTAAACTTAATAGACATTAATCCTCTGTTCTGAAAGCTACTCTTCACATCTGGCATGGCTCATATTTAGTCACCTTGACAAACATCTTGCTGGTGGTGGACTTGCCCTTGCTGGGGGTGCAATACACAGACATTGACTTTCTGTCCCGAGAAAACTCCAGCGTGAACTCCTTCTTCATTAGCTGCTTAATCACCTGAGACACACAAACACATGCATCTTATGCCACTGAGCCTTAACACATGTTAAATCCATCCAATATTGTGGTGTTTATAATTTATTTGAAGTGAACTGTAGATATTTACTGAGTTGCAGGCATTGGCTCTCTCAATCTTGGACAGGCTCCTGACATCTGTATCAAACACGTTCATCTTCTCCACCAGGCAGGTCAGAGCAGTCTCTGTGGCCTCTCCAACCTTCTCATACACACCTTTAGCCTACAGACACACCCTGATATTTTAGCTTTACAAACAAGTCAAAAATCTCATTCACATCATTGAAAAATGACTGCCAAATTAAAGGAGCGATTTGTAATTTTTCCCCCTCCGCTGCGTCAGAGGAGAACTGCAAAATAAGGGAAAATATTGACATATTAATTGATTGAATATTGAGTGTTCCAGCATCAAGCAACAACAGTTAAACTGATCAGGCTTTCATATGATCCCATATTCCCACATATATGCTTCTGGTGGAACTAGTTTCTGGGCCAGAAATATGTCAACAGAAGTATTAAATGAAAAACTAACCATAAAAACAATGACTGCATATCAATATATCAAATCACTGTAAAATATATTTGAAAATATATTTATAACCATTTTTAAATATTACAAACCACACCTTTAACACAAAGTCATGCATATTTGAGCTGTAAATTTGAGTGTGTGATGTCAGGTTCACACAAGTGTGTGTGTTGTGTGTGTGTGTGTGTGTGTGTGTGTGTGTGTGTGTGTGTGGTGCTACCTCGTTGAAGTCCAGAGAGGAGTCATTACACAGAGCACAGATAGTGGCCATCTCCACTAGACCATCATAGGCAGAGCACTTGACTAGTCGGTTATCCAGATATCTGCAATGAGACACGACAGCAGGAGTTTCTTCAGACAGCTTACAAGCAGGAAATATTTTATAAGAAAAGTACTTAGTTGAACCGAGATATGAGGTAATGAGGCACTCACACTTCTCCTTCAGGTGCATAGGTTGATCCAGAGATGGTGAACTCAGTCAGAGCGCAGCTCTCACTATCTGCTTTCTCCAAGATGAACATCTAGAAAACAAAGTCTTGTTAAAGCTACAAAGAAGGAATGAATGGTGTGAAAAAAAAAAAAAACATCCAGGGAGGGACAGTTCTGCTGGCAGGAGCGCAGTGTTGATGAGAGAGGTCAGAGGAGAATGGCCAGACTTAACAGGAACTGAGGAAAGCTACCATAAACAAATAACTACTCTTTACAAAAGGGGTGGGCAGAAAAGCATCTCAGAACTCACAACACGCTGAACCTTGAAGTGGATGGGCTACAACAGCCATGTCATGTTCACTCCTGTCAGCCAGAAACAGGAACTGAGGCTACAGCGGGCATTGAAAGCGAACAGTTATAGAATGGAAATGGGTGATGTTGTTCCAGTCTTTAACTGACCAGTTTTGATGAGCCTACATATCCTGTAATATATAAATATATATATATATATATATATATATATATATATATATATATATATATATATATATATATATATATATATATATATATATATATATATATATATGTGATTGTGCCCTGCGATGGACTGGCACCCTGTCCAGGGTGTACCCCGCCTTGTGCCCGATGCTTCCTGGGATAGGCTCCAGGTTCCCCGCGACCCTGAAGCAGGAATAAGCGGTTGAAGATGGATGGATGGATATATATATATATATATATATATATATATATATATATATATATATATATATCAGGGCTTTCATATACCGTAATTTCCGGACTATAAGCCTTTTTTCACACGCTTTGAACATTGCTTATAGCTTATAGCCTAGTAGCTTGTAGCATAGCTTATAGCCTAGCAGCGGATTGTATAGCTTAGAGTTGTATAGACTTAGTTTAGAATATAGATTTAGAAGTGGTTTATAGAGTATCGATATAGAGTCTTTGTTTCATGCCATAATTAATGTTTAGGTTAGTTCGTTTAGTTAGCTTAGTTCATTGAGTTGGTCATGTTTTGTGTTGTATCTCTTGAGTCTGCGCTCCTCTGTTTCAATAAAAGCTCTCGTCCTAACTGCACTTGCATCCGTCCTGCTTCGTTTACATTACGAATCGTGACATTTACAACGTGGACACCCGCGGCTTATAGACAAGTACGGCCTATATATGTACAAAATTGTTTTTCTTCTTAAAATTAGCGGGTGCGGCTTATATTCAGGTGCGCTCAATAGTCTGAGAATTACGGTATATATAGAAGATGACACCATAGAAGACTTGGAGTCCAAGCTCAAAATTGTGCATAACTGCGATAGTTGGGTTTAGGACAGGACTACCTCCACCCTTCACACAATCTCACACGCAACTGTTTAGTCTGAGTAGTCTATAGTTCCAGTACGTCTGAGGTCTGAACACCCATGTGTGCAATTTCTGTATTAACTCCTTTCTGTATTTACTTCCTTAGAATGAATCAGTGACGTTTATAAAGCTGCTTTTAATTCATCTGTATGGTGAAGTGCTATAAAGCATATTCCAATCTATTCATCCTTTATCGTTCTCATACTAGGAAAAGGGATAGCTTGTATTTTCATCACATTCACATTGCTTTTCACGGGATGTCTTTCCCAGATCTCAAAACCCCAGCTATCATCTCTCACACACATTAAAACCATCGTGTGTTTAAATGGGGCACGCTCCGCACATGTCTTAGAACGAAGAGGTTCATTTTTGTAATTTTTCTGGGAAACAGTCCCATGTTGACGGCTCTAGACAGGTTCGGAGAACTGGTTTAATAGCGTTTAAAGTAACTTTTTTAAATCTTTGGCTTATATGGTAGACTGCAGTGATGGAGAGGAAATCACCACAATACAGTGCAGTACAAATAGCGAATCTGAGCCATCCAGAGATGTCTGGTTGAACTACAGTAATCACAGCCCTTTTTATAGAAATAAATACATAATTCAACATGTTAAACAGTCTTCCTGGTTTGGAACAAAACCATCCCTGCAGATGCCTATCAGATTTTACAGTCGAGACCCGCAGTTCTTCCTGCGACTGCTGTCTCTCGAACTGTTCTCGGAGTCGTAGCTCTTAGTCCAAGTTCTCTTTAGTCTCTACATTCCTTCTACTGATCTGAGACTTGTGTTTCTGCCAACCTACATCTCCACAGGAAGCGGAGCAGAGCTCCCGGGCCAGAGAGTGGGAGAACACCAAACAGTGCTGCAGGATGTACACTCAGAGAGAGCGCAGATCTCTGACTGCTCGCGGTAGAAGAAGAACAGCAGATCGGATTCAAATGGCTCAGTTACGAACTACAGCACATCACATAATAGAAAGGCCTTAAACTTGTTATCAAAAGAGTTTCTGACCTTGTATGTATTTATACCACAGTGCTGTTGATTTCTTGATTCTGATTGGTCAGAAGTTGCTGAATAATTTTCTATAACAGCAGCCCTGACATGAGTGCCAGCAGTAATTGTTTATACGTCACACCATAACTGGCTATTATTGCCTAATTACCTAAAGTTTCCCGCCACGGGAAAATATTTAGAACTGAGGGATTTTAATTTTCTTGGTAACAAGAACAAGCTGCATCTGTTTTTTGTTTTTTTTTTGTCCTATGAAATTCAAGAGAGAGAAAAAAGGAGAGGCTGGTGGGGGGACAACTGTTTAGCACAGACGTGATTTGTTTTGCGGACATTGCAAAACATTAAATGTATCTGTAACAGGATTAAACGTATGACGTGCCATTGCTGTGGTAATATTGTGGTAGTAATAAAACACTTCGAGACATGCTGTTATGGGAAAGTAATCCACTTTTAAACTTCACTTCGCTTCGGGTTGCATCACACCACTTGGTCAATGATTATTTTATTATATAAAAATGGGTTTTCTCAGGAGCGTGGCTGGCCTCTCCCTTAGAGATAGGGTGAGAAGCTCGGCTATCCGAGAGGAACTCAGTAGAGCTGCTGCTCCTTAGCGTTGAAAGGAGCCAGTTGAGGTGGTTTGGGCACCTGGTAAGGATAGCCCCTGGGTGCCTCCCTAGGGAGGTGTTACAGGCATGTCCAGCCGATAGGAGACCTCGGGGAAGATCCAGGACTAGGTGGAGAGACTATATTTCCACACTGGTCTGGGAACGCCTCGAGATCCCCCAGTCAGAGCTGGTTAATGTGGCTCGGGAAAGGGAAGTTTGGGGTCCCTTGCTGGAGCTGCTACCCCCGTGACCTAATTACGGATAAGCGGTTGACGATGGATGGATGAACATGACCCCAATCACATCGTAAGACTACAGTCATTATTTGTTATCTGGTCTTTTTCCAGGACACTAACATGTACCTGAATAGTCCACTTTTAACTCATGCATACCTTTAATCTGAACAAGATTAACCTGATGAAAGAAGACAATGCAAGGCATCATTTTAATGCTCATTAATCAGTATTGACACACACAGACAAACACACACTCACCCTGCACACAGACATCTGGTTGGTGGTCAGGGTGCCAGTCTTATCCGAGCAGATTACCGAAGTGCACCCCAGTGTCTCCACAGAGGGCAGTGAGCGCACAATGGCGTTTTTCTTGGCCATGCGGCGTGTGCCCAGCGCCAGACAGGTAGTGATGACAGCAGGCAGACCCTCAGGGATTGCAGCCACAGCCAAAGCCACAGCAATTTTGAAGTAGTAGACGGCGCCGCGAATCCATGAGCCGCCGTGGACCGGGTCGTTGAAGTGGCCGATGTTGATCATCCACACGGCGATGCAGATGAGGGAGATGACTTTGGAGAGCTGCTCACCGAACTCGTCCAGCTTCTGCTGCAGCGGCGTTCTCTCCTGCTCCGTGGATGCCATCTCGTCACGGATCTTGCCGATTTCTGTGTTCACACCCGTGGCCACCACCACGCCCACTGCTTTACCCGCTGCGATGTTAGTACCCTACATGAGAAAAAAAAAATTACACAAAACTGTTTTCAGAAGCATGTATTCCTTCGTGCTTGTTCTTTTTTTTTTTTACTCCAAAAATGCTCAGTCATCTTTTTATTTTTTTTGTCCTCTATAGCCATTTAACAAAAGTAATACAAAGAAGTGACAGGGCTGCACTGATAACTAGCCGAAAGGTCAGCACAGCCGCTGTGTGATGGCACTCACAGAGAACAGCATGTTCTTCTTGTCCTGATTGACAGCTCGAGGGTCGGGAACAGGGTCAGTGTGTTTAATGATGGAGACAGACTCGCCTGTACACACAGACAGACAAAGATAGAAAGTGCCTATGTAGTATACAAAGTATATGTATATAGAGGAGTATATAATGATAATAATTCAAATTCCATACTCACATATACATAATAAGCACATACACACAATCATGCTAACATGCACACATCATTCCTATTAAGTGCTCTGACTGCTGTGTTTGTTTAGAAGTATATATTTAGCCGTTTGTTACCCGTGAGGATGGACTGGTCCACTCTCAGTGTGGTGGACTTGATGGAACAGAGACGGATGTCTGCAGGC
The DNA here is from genome assembly GCA_012411365.1 of Ameiurus melas. Taxonomy (NCBI): domain Eukaryota; kingdom Metazoa; phylum Chordata; class Actinopteri; order Siluriformes; family Ictaluridae; genus Ameiurus; species Ameiurus melas. Next base: position 13,250,629 of record CM022776.1, on the reverse strand, counting down.
ACTTTGTCTCCCACTGGACAGATGCAAAAAAAAGAAAAGAGAGGGACAAATTAGGCCAAAAATCAGATTGTGTGTGTGTGTGTGTGAGACAATACTTTAAAATTGATGTAATGACTCAAAGACTAAAACCCTTTAGATACATGTTAAACCATGAAACTCACTTTATTGTTTGTATTTTTTTTTTACATTTGATGGTGGAATGGTTCAAAATCCTTTATGAGACAACAATAAAGTACAATAAATAGCTTGGGAGGTTGGTGGGTTGGTAGTAGGTCATGTCCTTGACCCATTACTAAATACAGAATAGAAAAACAGAAAACCTTAACAGCTGTCTCCCAAACATGAGCCTTTAATATTTAATCCTATTTGTTTAGAAATTAGGCAAACAGTTCTAGCAGACTTCTCATCAAGCACAACATTCTACCTATAACAAACTGTCTCTTTAATATTTTGGTATAACGCTAATATTTGACATCATTTTGGCGCTTTCAAGAATTATATTGCTCTATGCGGCCTTTTAAAGAAATGGAATTTTTTAGTCCAATATGTGCTTCATTTTGCAAATGCAAACTGACTGATTGAGCATGTAATAATACACACCAAGAGAATACAGTCTCCTCAGATTCAAATGCTGTCTCAGTTGCTTTGGCATTTCTATATAATGCATTCATTTCTCTTAAAGACAAATCGCTGTCAAATCTCAGGACACGAAGTATCCATATTTCCTGTATCCCCTTCAAAAAAAGCTGAAACCTACTCAAAGTTTAAAACAGTCATTCCACACAAACCATGACAACTGATCTGCTATTCTGAGGAGATTTTGGAACAAGGCTCTACCATGCTCTCCACCAGATGGGATGACGTCTCATCATGTACATCCTGCATCATGTGACCTACAGAAGAAAACATAACCCTTGGACCCAAGTTCATCATAGGTATCTGCAATAGCAAATGAGTTATAGGCAATATTTAGATTCAGTGACTTCTGACTGGGATCTTTCCTTGCTTAAACCCGGACATAACCTTTGGACGGAAGTCGATATAGTATATAACGAATATCTATCATCTATCTGGAATATCTATTGTGTCATTTGGTTGATTTCAAATTGCAGACATAATCAGTCCATGTAAAAACGCACTCCAAGTAAAGATCAACTCCTTCCAAAGCCCAAGTGTCATAACTTATCTATGAATTACTCTTTTATGCATGAATTCTTTCCACAACTCAAGCAGTTGCAAAAGAAGTAAGGACAAGATCCGAGACAAAGATATGACCGGAGACGATTCCCTTTTCCTGACAAAAAACCCCCCCAAAAAAACAGTCCCATAATCTCACGCGCATTCCCCGTGCCCTTGAGCAGGAGAGAAGAAAATAGCATGGGAGCAACAATGCACCGGGCCAAACATGGGAAAACTATTTTGATCTGTTCCCTGATGCACCACTGATCAGGTTTAAATGTGGACGCACGAGAACAGCTGCCCGCAACAGGAAGAGCTGCAAGAGGTCAGAGCGTTCGGCTGTCAACCAAACAACCGGGGATGAAACTGGAACTGGAAGCGGGAACAGCTCTCTGCACCCAAAACTTAACCGTTATACAAATAAGCAGCAAACATGGAGAATGTGTAATGTAATTCAATAACACTGTTGTCTACGCGTCTAGGGTTCAACTGCATTGGCTTCTTAAATGAAATCCAGCCACATATTTGATTTAAAAATATTACACACATAAATCTTGTGATGTTGCTGAGCTACTCATCAACCTGTTTACTGCTAAACATTATATCAATCGGCACCATTCCATCGAAGCTAGTGCTGAATACCGTGTTGTGACAAATGATGGACAACAAACAATGGCTGACTCGTGGTCTTGGCGCTGGCCAGAATGTAGGCGCGTGCAACCTGATTTCAGCGTAGCGGATTTACACACGGGACACGTTACGTATCGGCCAGAGCTGCAGGGGTGAGGGCACCGGAGTACCAGTCTGACAGCTCTCTTCTCAGAAAGACTTAATGCTGCTCAGGCACTTGTTTCAGCTTGCTAAATGAGGAACAATGTACTGAATGAAGGGTGCCACACTTCACTGAAGGTCAGCCGGCATTGTTTGCAGGCAAAGCGATTCCATTTCAGCAAGCGAATAAGGATGAGCGCATGGCGGAGGTCAAACGGTCACCGTCGTTTCTGAGGGGTGTGAAGTGGACATGCTGTTCAACAGCTTCCTTCGTTTGTGGACATGATTTAAAGACTAGAAGTTTGAACGAAACTAAACCACAAGACCTTGCTCCCATGTTGCTGTACCTGCAGAGACGTCTGTCTTGTAAAAGAATCATGGACTCGTTATACTGCACGTACATCATGGTGGACAACTCAGCCAGCAGCTACAGTCCTGTTCATTTAATTACACACGTCAAAGGTCCTGAATGTTTTATAATCACCTCAAAGAGAATTTCATGCTGCTTTTTCAATGTAATAAGCATCAGTCAGGTGCCATTACAGAGCAACAACTCAGGGCTCTATTTACATTTAATATATATACTGGGGTTTGCTTGGAAAAAAAACAATGTCAGAAATAGACCAAGATCCTGTCTACACAGGATTTTCATATATCCAGAGACAGATTATTTAATAGTAACATATATGTAAATTACCCCCCAATGGATTTAAAACAAATCTGATACTAAAATCACAAGGAGGTCCGAGAGGTTTTTAGTCTGATGTTTTACAACATATTACACAAAAGGCAACACAGCTCAGGTTAAAGGCTTTTGATTTTATACCAAGTGTCTGTCAACTGCTAGATTATTACATATTTATGTACATGCATCACTATTGTATATGACCAAATAAATCTGGTAAGATTTATGCCCAGAGGCAGTATCTAAAATGAACGATGAGAGAGTGCTGCTGTAGCATGTCTACAGGCTAAAATATATATCACACAGAAATGCAGTGGTTTAAATTATGGCTGTAGTCTGCACGTTAGTTTTGTATTGTATACGGTTCCTAGCTGGTGATAAGGGGCAGAAATAGAACTTGAGAAAGTGAATATGAAAATTTGTGCATGCGTCAACAACACACATTGATGAACATGGTACTAATAATAAGCGGATTTTTAAAAAATTATTTTTAAATGTTATTTGACCACTGATATGGTGAAGTTTTCAGTATGGAGAATTTATCTGTATGGAGTTTATCATTTATGAAAGGAGTCTCCTCAAAGAACGACTGTTTACAGCGGTTCAAGCCTCAGCACTGCCAAGCTGCCACTGTTGGGCCCTTGAGCAAGGCACTTGACCCTCTTTGTCCAGAGGCGCTGTATCATGACTGACCCCAACTTCCTAACATGCTGGGATATGCGAAGAAAATAATTTCACTGTGCTGTAATGTATACAGTGCCTTGCGAAAGTATTCGGCCCCCTTGAACTTTTCAACCTTTTGCCACATTTCAGGCTTCAAACATAAAGATATAAAATTTTAATTTTTTGTGAAGAATAACCAACAAGTGGGACACAATTGTGAAGTGGAACGAAATCTATTGGATATTTTAAACTTTTTTAGCAAATAAAAAACTGAAAAGTTGTGCGCGCAAAATTATTCGGCCCCTTTACTTTCAGTGCAGCAAACTCACTCCAGAAGTTCAGCGAGGATCTCTGAATGATCCAATGTTGTCCTAAATGACTGATGGTGATAAATAGAATCCACCTGTATGTAATCAAGTCTCTGTATAAATGCACCTGCTCTGTGATAGTCTCAGGGTTCTGTTGAAAGCGCAGAGAGCATCATGAAGACCAAGGAACACACCAGGCAGGTCCGTAATACTGTTGTGGAGAAGTTTAAAGCCGGATTTGGATACAAAAAGATTTCCCAAGCTTTAAACATCCCAAGGAGCACTGTGCAAGCGATCATTTTGAAATGGAAGGAGTATCAGACCACTGCAAATCTACCAAGACCTGGCCGTCCCTCTAAACTTTCAGCTCAGACAAGGAGAAGACTGATCAGAGATGCAGCCAAGAGACCCATGATCACTCTGGATGAACTGCAGAGAACTACAGCTGAGGTGGGAGAGTCTGTCCATAGGACAACAATCAGTCGTACACTGCACAAATCTGGCCTTTATGGCAAGAAGAAAGCCATTTCTCAAAGATATCCATAAAAAGTCTCGTCTAAAGTTTGCCACAAGCCACCTGGGAGACACACCAAACATGTGGAAGAAGGTGCTCTGGTCAGATGAAACCAAAATCAAACTTTGTGCCCACAATGCATAATGATATGTTTGGCGTAAAAGCAACACAGCTCATCACCCTCAACACACCATCCCCACTGTCAAACGTGGTGGTGGCAGCATCATGGTTTGGGCCTGCTTTTCTTCAGCAGGGACAGGGAAGATGGTTAAAATTGAGGGGAAGATGGATGCAGCCAAATACAGGACCATTCTGGATGAAAACCAGTTGGAAAAGACCTGAAACTGGGACGGAGATTTATCTTCCAACAAGACAATGATCCCAAACATACAGCAAAATCTACAAAAGAATGGTTCACAAATAAACGTATCCAGGTGTTAGAATGGCCAAGTCAAAGTCCAGACCTCAGGTTGTTGACACATGCCCCAAGTTATTCATTCCTTATATAACACAAATGACCCATAACCTCTGCAAAACTTAAATGTTTGACACAAGTGTTATGAACTGATTTGAATATTAAAATCTGGTTAATCAGACGTGCATTTAACTATAATCTTTAATGCATAGACGTAAAATCTTATCAGAATACAATCACACCCAAGCTGCATGAACTGATCTGGAGTAAATGTGGTCTAAATAAGGAATAAAACACAACGGTCATGTGAAAGTTAGTTCCTTTATCACTTATGTTACAGCAGCTATAAACAGTCGTTCTCTCACCAGCTCCTCTGTATTACTCTTTTTTTTCTTTAAGTTATTAAGATAAAAATACAGGTTGTCATGTTACAGAGAAACCAGACAGCGCAAAGTCCTCGATCCTAAAGACTTTCCCCTGGTGGAAAACATACTGTTACAAAACACTGACACTGGAGACTCCTTCCTTAAATGTTTTTCTTTGTTAAATAGCAAAGTTTATTCAAATCTGGTTATTACTACCAGACATAGATTATGTGGAGTGTCTGCTGTGAAAATGTTGCTACTAAAGCAACAGAATAACAACTATAGACAACATATTGGAGCAAACGTGTTAATATAAGCCGTTTAAATTACAGCCACAACTACTGTGAGCTCTGCTGTTATGGAAAATTCATCAACACTTCCTGATCAGTCAGATTCAAGAATTCAGCAGCACTACGGTATAAGAAAGCACATGATCTGTTGAAGTGTTCCTTTGCTCCAATCGCTGATCATCTACTGAAGAACCATATACAGAAATATTAGCATGACCCAGAATACATCAGTGGTGAAATGCATTTTTTTAAAAACACTTCAAGAGTTTTCAGAAGCTACAGTAGCAGCTTCAAAGTCTAGCCTGCCACAGTTATTTGCAGAGTGGCCTGCAGGTACAGGTTTGTCCTCCTCTCTCCTCCGCTTGCTGTTTAGCTGCTTATCCTCCCTCTCCACTTGTATATCCGCCTCCTCTCAGCTTGACCGGGCAGTTTGAGAGCGTTGAGCCCTCTAGAACACCTACACAGGACACACTGCATACCCAGAACTAGCACGATACTAAACACATGAGTCACAGACAGGTGCTGAAATGAGGAGTGGGAGAAAAGGCCAAACAAATCTATAGCTCCTGCCACACAAATCGATCATGTACACGATAAAAAAATATATATTAAAAAAAACACGGTGTAGGTGACAAGACGGAACAAGACGGTGATAAGCAGCTTGGAGTTTTTACAGAGTTCCCAGCACTTTGCTTTCAATAAGCAGTTACACGGATCTTGTTAAGTGGCTTCATCTATGCAATGAGAGTGAGCACTGAGGTTAAATAAACATGACTGCCACCATCTGCAGAGCTATGAGTGGGAACTGAAGCTCGAGAGACAAAACATCTACAGCAGAACTAGTTATGAAACACATGGGCGTACGTAAAAGGTGGCCAGTGGCAACGGCAAGGATTGTCAACAAGTGTAATGTCATGCAGGAAAAAGTGAGTTTAGCTAGCTGAAACAGAAGAGAATTACCCACTGATTACAATGACTGATGATCAAACTTTTTTCTTTAATGATATAAATCAGTTGGAAGCAAACCTCAGAGTTCTTCAGTTCATTGTTAGTTCATTATTGTTGGCCAATGAAATCACAATGCTAGCATACGTCTTAAGTTTGTAGCATAAAGTTATGACTGTTTTGTAGCTTATTCAATGAGAAACAAAAGGCCGTGTGTCAAGTAGTTTAACCCTCCTATTATGTTATAGGTCAATTTGACCCATTTCCACATTTGAGATGGCTGAAATACTGGTTAATTTCTCTTTTTCTCTTTGAAATTTTTGGAATTTTCCTCATTTAGGGTCATGAACTTATACTTTTAGTTTTAAGCTGTTCTTTACTGTTTTTGTGTGTATTTAAACTGTCAAAGTCATTTTGACCCATAACATAATGGCTGCAACCTTTTTTTTCCAACATAATAAAGGGGTTTAAATTGGACAGATAAATTATTTTTTTGTTCTAAATTTTGTATTTTTCCAAGGAAAATAACATGTTTATAGATGTTCGTTAAAAACCGTGTGTAGTTTTTGAGTGCTGTTTTGCAGGTACACTGGTGCAAAAACTTAAATATTGTACTCAACATTTGATCCTATTTTTATTCAGTTTATAATTTTGCATTTTAACTATACACAATCTATTCCACTGATAAAATTCTGTAACATATGATCGGAATTTTGCAGCATTTCCCCCCAAATCCACCCCAGAACAAATAATGAATAAGAAAAACTGCCAACAAAATGATTACTTAGGTTTCTACAGGTTCACGTGGATACATTGGACTTCTTTCTATGGCACTCACTTTGCTCACTGGTTCATTTCATGTTCTATATTATATAAAGCTGCCATGTGATACTTATCAATACAAAAAAAAAGATGTTATCTAAATAAACTGAGGTGAGAGCTGTGCTGTTATCATAGTTCAAATTTACCGCCCTTAGAGAAATCCACACCATACCGAAGTGTGCTGTTCTGGAGAACATCTATACACATGATGGGGTCCATGTTCTTACCCACCGAAACTAATCTGGTGGATCTGACTGATTAGAATTAGAAGAACAGAAGAAGACATCCGCTGCTTAGATACTCGTACTGATGCTTGTAACTAGCAGAAAAGTGTGCATTAGGCACCTGTTCCTTTCCTGTCAGCGATCAACGCCCAGCGCGCACTCATTCCAGCACAGCCATTTGCGGTTCCTTGCTGACAGCGTGAGGGCACAATACACCTGACAGCAGCCCCGGTCCTCTTCACGAGCCTCCTCAGTGGCGGGAGATGATTGCCAGCTCTGGAGCAATCCTGCATGCCGGCCGGCGTGTTTGGAATCTCAGCGCTCTTGAGGACAGTAGGTTGGGCTTGTTGGCCTGCCTGGGAGGAGGAGGAGCAAGAGGAGGTACCATCCGAGCGTTTCCTTTTTCGGTCATGTCTCTGGGAGCCAACAATAGGAGCAGAACTCAGTGCTGTTATCAATCACAGGCTACAATGTGCATCCCACCCGGCTTGATGTGAGGGGGATTTCCTCTTATTCTCAACAGCTGTTACTAAAAGGCATGAATCAAACGCTTATAACATTTCCATTACATATCATATTGTGCTGTATGACATATTGCCTCTCAAATCAGTTGGGAAGATGAGAAGATGGAGTGAAAGTTGTAGGATGGGTTATCCTCAGCTGTGGCCATTTTGTGCTTTAAAACCACTATACATCATTAAATGAATACACAAGGCTGTATATAGAATCGATTCGATTGTGTGTTAATCACTTTGCGTGTTCATTTCTAATGACTGATTGATTCTGTGTGTATGAAATAATACACGACAGGGAGCGTTGTTATAGGAAAAATATTCAGTGATGGAGCTACCATCACCACCCCAAAGTTGATTACTTGCAAATGCAGCACATCCCGATGTGTTTTAGGAGTCTTAATCAGAGCGCTAATTTGAATTATTACAGAACACATCGTACTTTCATAGTGACGTTTAAAGACCTGGAACATCTGTAAAAACAAGTTAGTTCCAAAATACTGTTTCCGTTTCAGAAAATATAACATTACAGCTTTACCTCTGACGGTTTCAAAGTGCTGAGATTGGAGACTCCTTCCAAAAAAAAAAACATCACCTCAAAGTCACCATAGCAACAATATTAAACACAGCCAGAGAATCCCATGTGTAATTTGTTCTTAAAACAAATGCATTAATATAAACCTTGCTACTGGAAATATAGTCAGAGCTGCTGTTATAGAAAATTAATCAACACCGTCTGATCAATCAGAATTTGAACTCAGTGGTATAAATAAATATTACTAATCCTTCTAGACATGACAAGAGAGCATGAGGTTTGTGCAAAATTTACTACCCAATATGCACCTAGCAGGCTACATGATGACGAGACTTACACGTACACTAAAACACACACGACCCTGTAAGGTGCCGACGGTCAGGACGGATTGTGCCGTTTGTAATTCTGTTCACGGTCAACTCTCTTACAGTTCTACAATCTCTCCCAGACTGCATCCTGAGAGAGCTAGCAGGTGGGAAAAAAAACAAAAAAAAACGTGAGGTTATGAAATCCTCTCCAGATTCGAACAAAAGCCCCAGGTGAAAGCCTCCCTCCCTTTAAAGTCAATAATACATGTGGGCACTGTTCACCATCACTGTTCATCATCACTGTGTTTACCAACCTAATTGTCAACGCTGTCCAAGAACGTGTTCAAGACGTGACGGATAAATTGGCACATTTTAAGACCCCGGGGGGATGAAAATGAAAGAAAATCCAAAACCCAAACATCTCACACCAGGTTTCGAATGTGCAGATGCCTGAAAACAAAATTTCACATCGTTGAAGATGATTAAAACCGGCAGTAAAATTAGATCTTCTCTCCAATACTATGGGTGAAAGCAGATTGTATGTCAAGTCTGAACACTGAATCTGATTTCTGCTATTTTTACTCTACTCATGGACATTCTTTTTTTTCCCTGCAAATTATTTGTGCAAGCACAAAGATAATCTGGCTGTCGTATGAAAGACATTTGCAAGATAAGCTGACAATGTTCTGGCCTGGGGCTATTATCTGTATCAGTGATTGACATTGCCATTGTATGTTTAGATGGACAATATGGCAAGAATATCATATCACAATATGATATATTTACAAAAAATAAAAGGGGCAACCCAATTATAGCTTGTTGTTCCTCTGCCTAGCAATGTCGGCGGTAGCTTAGACTCTGCCTTAGTAAACAGCTCTAGTGTTGATATGAACTGTTACTGAAACATTCATGTATGGAATCAAAAAGACTTGTCTGTCTTTATTTGAGTTGAACTCAGTTTATGTGATTTATTAGTTGCTGTTTGGAATTTCTTTTATGAGCATATAACAAGTTTGTTAAGCCATTTCCATGCTTATAAATTAAGAGAAGCTAGGTTTACATTTCCTGAAGGAAAAACTTGCAAGTGTGTGAAAGTGATGAAATAAAGAAGGGCATGAAGCACAGATGAGGAGAGAATTGTCAAAAGTTTAAGAAAGAATAGATAAGATGAGATAGGAAGAACATTAGATAAGAAATGTCTAAGAAAGAAACTAAAAGAAATGTAAAAAAAAGAGGGAGATAAGTAAAAAGGAGAATGAAAGATTTTGAAAAAAGTGATCGAGGGAGAGAGTGAGTGTGCTCGCGCTGTGTGCGAGTTTTAAAGCGGAGCTGCTGATCGGTCGATTGTGAAGCCCACTGTGACGTCGTCAGTCGGACTTGACACCGTCGCTGTATTGATTTTACCATTCGTTTGATTGACTTGTCCACATTTCATTGACACCTCTCTAAAATACGCATCATCGAGATTACACTCATCTGCTATGTTTGCAGGTTGAATTCGGTGAAGCAAACCTTCTCCCTCATGCAAGGAATTTTGAAAAAAAAGGGTCCACAAATCCACACTTTTCCACCAGAAAAATCGACCGGATATAGTGGACCATCCAGGTACCTTTGGGATACTCACTTGAATATACTACCATTTGGGACAAACTAATTCTAATCTCGGATACTATTTAGGACAGATAGTAGGCAAATTGGGACGCAGCATTAAACTTGAAGATTTAATAAACTCTAAATGATGCCTCATACCGCCAGGGTTGGGGGTTCGATTCCTGCCACTACCCTGTGTGTGCGCAGAGTTTACATGCTCTCCCAGTGCTGTGGGGGTTCCTCCATGTACATGCATGGTAAGGCTGAATGGCATGTCCAAAGTGTCCATAGTGTATGAATGTGTATGTGATTGTGCCCTGCGATGGACTGGAACCCTGTCCAGGATGTGGGGCAATGGTTTCTTGGTGATTTAGCCCCAGCACTGCCAGGCTGCCACTGTTGGGCCCTTGAGCAAGGCACTTGACCCTCTTTGCTCCAGAGGCGCTGTATCATGACTGACCCTGCGCTCTGACCCCAACTTCCTGACATGTTGAGGTATGCGAAGAAAAGAATTTCACTGTTCTATAATGTATCTGTGATTAATAAAGACTATCATCATCATCATACCCCAAATTGTGTCTGATGCTCCCTGGAACAGGCTCCAGTTTCCCCCACGACCCTGAAGGATAAGCGGTATAGAAACTGATAGATGGATAAACGATTCCATAATCCTCACTGAAGAAATAATAAGACAAGATATGACAATACAGTGCTCAGCTTGTAAGCACTATAAAAAACAGCACCCTCCATCAGCATTTGTAGGTGCCAAATCCGAATCTTTTCTGTGAGTCAGCTCATTTGATGCAAGAGTCGAGTCTTTCGGCTACCAAATGACTCACCGTCAGTTTTTTCCCTAGACATGTGGACACGTGACCAGTGATCGTTCTTCTTTGCCTCGGTATAGCTGATACTGTTTCATGAAATAACATTGCACTGTATTTATAGAAAATCTATTTCAATATTTCAGCAAGACACTACAAATTGACAAATGCTGTACGAGTTAATGTATATTGTTCCTGCTACCGCTGTCAGTGCTTCATTAATAGGATTTCATTCCATTTATCCTGATAACTGATCGCCTCTTCACCTAGCAGCAGAGCCGCGGATCCTCATTCACACTGCTGAATGTCGTACCAGCACTGTAACAAACAGCTCAGATGTTGAAAAGAGGTTTCCATGGAAGCATTTGGATTAAATTACCCTGCAAGATTAACAGCTTGTGTCCATCTACATTTATATATATATATATATATATATATATATGTGAGACAGTTCTCACTAGATCTTCACTTAAAATGTTCCATATCATTAATAGTCTATTTGTCTACTTTGGAACATTGTGAGGTAGCAACAGTAATTATCCAGTCACAACTGCAATTATAATTCAGTGACACTCTGGAGACGACGCTGACATTTGTGTGGACCATGCCTCACGTCACACAATGCAATACTCCAGTATGGCAGGAAGGACAGAGGACACGGGGTGGTTGGGCCTCCATGAAGAGCTCAACACCTGTCATCTTCACTATTGTCACTGTGATCCATACATAGCGCATTCCATGAGCTCGCCATGTGGATAAAAATAACATCGACCACTACTTTAGAACAAAAGCACAAAGCGAGTTAAAAATCCTTTACAAGCTCCGAGAACAGCCCACACTCGTACTCCAAAATTTCTAAGCCTGGTCTAACAGGTTTGTGAAAAATATACCACACGGCACAGTGAATGTAAAAGCTGGCCCGCTTCTACACACAAAAATCTCTTGCCAAACTTTTCAAAGTGGTAGGCTTGAATAAATCAAAGCCTTATTCCTCTTTTCATTCCAGTATGATTGTGAACTCTTTGGCATTTCTGCACATGTGGAGAGGTGCTGACTGAGCAGAGGGCTGTGTGAACGATGTGTGAGCACTGTTGTGTGTGTGTGTGTGTGTGTGTGTGTGCGTGTGTGTGTGTGTGTGTGTGTGAGAGAGTATGAGAGGGAGGAAAGATAGTCTGAGAGCACGTAGGAAGGACAAAAGATCTGCTAGAGGCATGTAATGTGGAGGTGTGTGTGTGTGTGTGTGTGTGTTGCATCTCTCATAGTAGTTAATCAAAGCACAGAGAGGCGCACAGCACCCTGCATTCAGAGCCGTCGTTACATAAGCTATTTAAGAGCATGTTTAAGGAATTGCATAAGGTTTTCCCTAATATCAAACAGTCTTACCAGCTACCTCCACGATGTCCCCAGGTACGATGTCTTTGGCCTTGATCCTCTGCACGGCCTTCCTGTCCTGTCTGTAGACTTTCCCCATCTCCGGCTCATATTCTTTAAGTGCCTCAATGGCATTTTCAGCGTTACGCTCCTGTCAATTTTTCGAGGAAACAAGACACAGGGGACGCTTAGAGGCAGGAAAAAGGCTGTCTGCATTAAACCTGCATAGACACTACGATCTCTGCTTGAGTGATTCGTGTTTATGACAGACACCAGATCTTTGTTGGAATTTTTGTGAAAGAGAAGAGCTTTTTTGGCAAGATCCAAATTTTAGATGCTTTATTTAGCTTACAGGTTCAGGAGAAAGAGTCAGATCTTGATTTATTATAAATACAAATCAGACAGAAAAATCAAGGTGCACCATTTGTAAGTATGGAGGTTTACCAAGTGTGAGGGGAATTTTTTGTTAATATTTCTAGACTAAGTAATTTGTTAAAGGTGAAGTTTTCTAGATGTATACCAACCATATATTTGTGCATTTTAAAAAAAGGGAGAAAACTAAAAATGTTTAAAATATGTGTCTGCTTTATATCAATATTATTATTATTTTTCAGTAGTAATCAAGTGCAGTTGGTAATTTTTAGAAGTGCTTTTGACCTATAATAATGACATCTTCAAAGACAATATAAAGTCCCCATGAAATCAAAATGGAAGTTTTATGGCTTTTAGTATGAATATGTTAGCCGTAAGGTTATCTATAAGCTAGTGTGCTCCAAAAGACAGATTTTCTGTCCAATCAAATGCTCTTTAGACTCCGAAGTGTCCGCCCCAAACATTGTAAAAATCCATAGTTGTGGCTGTGAGGAAAGCTAAACGCTATTGGCTAATTAAAAAGGGGGAGGAGCCACTCCATTTGTACCGCCATGACTTCCTGTTTCAGTGGAAATTACGTCAATACGTTGAATAATACTATATTAATACTAAAACACTTCACAGGGACTTCAACAGTTTTGTGATTTGAAATATTGCCCTGCAAAGGATTGGTCCAATTTCTTCATATAAAGCGGTTTAAAAGCTCCGTTTAAATTTTTCTGTCCCTGAAATGAGCTCCAGCCCCAAATGAACACATCACTTTAAAACTCGTATCTAGTTTTGAAACAGGGCATGGGGCTCGAAATATTACAAACTGTGCAAGTGTGCAAGAGAGTGCAACTTTAGAAATGAATTAAGTGCCAATATCAACTCACCTGCCACACACCAACAATGGCATTGGCTATAAGAATAAGCAGGATTACAAAAGGCTCCACAAAGGCTGTTATTGTCTCTTCGCCCTCCTCAAACCAGGCTAAAACCTAGAGAGAAACACAGAGATACCGTATTCATACTGGTGTCAAATGACTAAAGTTCATTTTAGACTGTCATTTCAGCAGTCTTTTAATATTTGTACTTGCCACATTGTACGTAATGATCTCAATAAAATCTTGTCTGAAGTGCAGAACAGACTATACAATCATGTGTTCTCTGTGTCAGATTACGATGAAGATCCTCTAACGATAGACCCGTGATTAAAGAAAATTCAGTTCAATTCAGTTTTATTTGTGTAGCAACTTTTAACAACGGACATAGTCCCAAAGCAGCTTTACAGAAATACATCAATTCAGGACATACTTTTTAAATGTATGAATTTATCCCTAATGAGTGAGCCAGAGGAAAAACTCCCTAAGACCAGGTGAGGAAGAAACCTTAAGAGGAACCAAACTCAAAAGGGAACCCGTCCTCATCTGTGTAACACCGGACAGTGCGATTATAAATAAATAAACCCCTTCTTTAAATGTGCTAATACTACATGGTCAAATTTCATTACAGTTTTTACATGAAGTCCATTTTGTTGAACTTCTCCACTGTTCAATGATGGAGACTTGAGTGCAAAACTATTTGCGGTAATTGTAGTCCTAAGCCATAATAGCATAACTGTTCATATAAATCGTGGTCCAAAGCTTTCTTCATGGTTTTTCAGTGGTACCATCCTCAGTAATCTCAGTGATTTTTGGGCTGCACCATGTGGGGCCATCCATAGCAGCAGCTGGTGACTTCAAATTGATGAGAACTCCAACCAGAAGTAGGGCATCAGGATGGATCGGGTCCGGAGAGCAGAACGGGTCAGGATCACTGGCATCTCAGGGACTACATTCTGCTGACGTCATTAATTAGCATGATTCAGGTTTGTGCAGAAAATGGAGCGAGTACAGTAAGCTTGAGGTAATACGAATATTCTTTTCTGTCCATTAACATTTCGCCATATTAATACTAATCCAGAGCGTTTCATAATCCCACGTTGCTTGAGATGTGTGTTGTAGCAGCGGTCAATCTCTGAGGTCATTCTTTAATAAACTGTCAGCATTTTGTCCCAAGCTGTCTTCGGTGACAATGGCACTAAATCGGACGCTAGTCAGCGTGTCACGTTATATGTTCTAAGACCGCCAATCATACGTCGAAAACCTCGCTTAAGACTATTATTTAAGCATTTAGTGCTGCAATTCCTATGACTACAGTAGAGAGTCTGTAGTGGCGCAACACTGCAGAGATTTGTTTTTCTCTTTCCAACACACCTAATTCAGCCTGTGAAGGGCTTACTAATTAGCTGATGAGTTTTAATAAGGTGTGTTAAATGAAGAAATGAGGTCAAACGCTAAACTCTGCAGTGCCGAAGACCTCCAAAAAAAAGCTGGAAAGCTGATATAGAATCCATAAAGCTAGGAATTCAGGCTCTTGTAGAGACTTGCTGCAGCACCACACACACACACCACACACACACACACATATATTATACATGTCTGTGTGTGTGTATGTATATGTATGTGTGTGTATGTATATATATATATATATACACATATATATATATATATATATATATATATATATATATATATATATTGTCGCAGCGGACCGACACCCGACGCGCAAGCTAAGAGATTCGCTCCTTCCCCGACTCGCCGGCGGCTGATCGGTGAACCTGGAGCGAGATGTCCACCACTCCAGCCCCGGAAGGAGGAAATAAAAGGACGCCCTTCCGCCAAGGAAAGACGAAGACCGACTGGGCTACGTATGCACCTAGTAGCAAGACGAGGTATTCCCACCGCAACCACGGTACACAGGCTCCATTAATCTCTCTCTCTCTCTTCTCCTCTCCTCTCCTAGAAGGCTCCGACCCGGACGAGGACGACGGCAGACGAGACCAGTGGTGACGCTGAGAACCGGCACAGGAATCCGCCCCTTCCCAGCTTCTTCTGGGAATCCCGGCACGCCCCTGAGGACGCCGCTACACCAGCCCTGCCCCCGCCGGGTTTCCCTCACTCAGCCACACCCATGCCCACACGCTCGACGGCCACCTAGGGAGGAACACTCTGGAGAAGCTGAGGGACCGCTTCGTGTGGCCCGGGATGGATGCCGAAGTCTGGGGGTTCTGCCAACAATGCCCTCAGTGCCAGCGCAGCACTCACCGGAAGCCCCCCCTGGCGCCCCTCATCCTGCTACCCATCATATGCATCCCTTTTGAACAGGTTGGTATGGACCTAGTGGGCCCCCTTCCCAAGTCTGCGCGGGGACATGAATATATCCTCGTTGTTTTGGACTACGCCACCCGGTATCCTGAGCCGGTGCCGCTATGCAAGGCCACTTCCCCCAACATCGCTAGGGAGCTGGTACTCCTCTTCAGCCGGGTGGGCATACCCAAGGACATCCTGACCGACCAAGGTATGCCATTTGTGTCAAAATTAATGACGGATCTGTGTCGGCTGTTGCAGGTGAAGCACCTGAAGACATCTACCACTCGCAGACCGACGGACTCGTAGAGCGCTTCAATCAGACGCTCAAACGGATGCTACGGCGGGTGGTAGATGAGGAGGGGAGGAACTGGGACCTCCTCCTTCCCTATGTACTCTTCGCCGTCTGGGAGTGCCCCCAGACGTCCACAGGCTTTACCCCGTTTGACCTCCTGTTTGGGCGGCGGCCGCAAGGACTGCTGGATGTCACCCGCGAAGCCTGGGAGGAACAGTCGTCCCCGTTCCGCTCGGTCATTGAGTACGTGCAGGAGATGCAAGAGAGGATTGACCGAGTGGCGCCAATAGTACAGGAGAATATGCGCGCCGCGCAGGAGGAACAGCAGCGGGTGTATAACCCCCCGGCGCAGCCCCGGGAGTTCCACCCGGGGGACCAGGTCCTTCTCCTAGTGCCTAGTAGCGCCTGCAAGTTCCTGGCCAGGTGGCAGGGCCCTTATACAGTCCTTGAGCGACGGGGGGCCGTCAACTACCGCCTGCAACAGCCTGGTAAGCGTACAGACGAGAAGCTATATCATATAAACCTCTTGAAGAAGTGGGTGGAACCAGCTCCGATAGTTTCGGCGTATGCAGCTCGGGACACAGACCCTGACAAGCGTGCTTTGGTCGACTTGGAGGAGGACCTCACCCCCGCGCAGAGACAGGAACTCAATGAGATGGTGGACCAATTTTCAGACGTGTTCTCCTCCTCCCCGGGGATAACCCAGGTGGTTCACCACGTAATCAAGACACCCCCGGGCGTGGTAGTGAGACAGAGACCCTACCGGGTCCCTGAGGCCAGGCGGAAGGCCATCGAGGAGGAGGTGGAGCGAATGCTAAGGGAGGGGATTATCGAGGAGTCAACCAGCCCCTGGTCCAGTCCCATCGTTGTCGTACCGAAACCCGACAGAAGCATGCGACTCTGTAACGACTTCCGGAGGCTGAACCAGGTATCAGACTTCGATAGTTACCCCCTCCCATGAGTGGACGACCTTGTGGAGCGACTGGGAAGGGCCCGCTTCATATCTACCCTAGACCTCACAAAGGGGTATTGGCAAGTTGTCCTAGCGCCCGACGCCAGGCCCAAGACGGCCTTTAGTACCTCCACAGGCCACTGGCAGTACCGGGTCCTCCCCTTTAGCCAACACGGGGCACCGGCCACCATCCAACGGCTGATGGACATCGTCCTACGACCCCACCGCAGCAGCCTACTTGGACGATGTCGTCATCCATTCCTCCACCTGGTCGGACCACCTGTTCCATCTGGGGGAGGTCCTGAGGGGGCTCCGGAAAGCTGGACTGACAGCCGACCCCAAGAAATGTCACCTGGGATTAACCGAGGCACAGTACCTGGGGTACCGCACTGGGCGGGGGTTGCTTAAACCTCAGGTGAGGAAGATCAAAGCCGTAAGGGACTACCCTCGACCCTCATCGAAAAAACAGGTACGTGCCTTCTTGGGGTTGGCGAGGTACTATCGAAGATTTGTGCCTAACTTCTCTGCGATAGCTTCACCTCTCTCAGATCTCACCAGAAAGGGCCAGCCAGACCGGGTGGAGTGGTCAACCGAGGCGGAGAGGGCCTTCCAAGCCCTGAAACGGGCCCTCACCAGCGCCCCTGTGTTGCGGAACCCGGACTTCTCGCTCCCATTCACAGTACACACCGATGCGTCTGAAACCGGGTTGGGCGCGGTCCTCTCCCAAACCTTCGACAGAGAAGAGCACCTGGTCCTCTACATCAGCCGGAAACTGACCCCCGCTGAAAAGAGGTACGCAGCGGTGGAGCGGGAAGCCTTGGCAATAAAGTGGGCCATCGCAGAGTTGCGATATTACCTGGCGGGCCGGCACTTCGTCCTGGTCACAGACCACGCGCCCCTACAGTGGATGGCCAAGGCCAAGGACACAAACACCAGGGTCACTCAGTGGTTTCTCGCCCTGCAGGATTTCTCGTTTCAGGTCCAACAGGGCGGGGGCCCTGCACGGGAATGCAGATGGGCTCTTGCGGCAAGACACACTCTGGGCCCACCACCCAGTGGCAGTAGGCTCGGAGCTGAGGGGGGGTACTGTCACGGCGGACCGACACCCGACACACAGGCTAAGAGATTCGCTCCTTCCCCGACTGCCGCACCAGCACGAGGCGGGCAGCCCCGCACCAGTCCCAACACTAATCGGAAGGGCCATCACGGCGGGGTGGAGCCACCCACTCCTCGCCGGCAGCTGATTGGTGAACCTGGAGCGAGATGTCCACCACTCCAGCCCCGGAAGGAGGAAATAAAAGGACACCCGTCCGCCCAAGGAAAGACGAAGACGGACTCGGCTACGTATGCACCTAGTAGCAAGACGAGGTATTCCCACCGCAACCACGGTACACGGGCTCCATTAATCTCTCTCTCTCTTCTCCTCTCCTCTCCTAGAAGGCTCCGACCCAGACGAGGATGACGGCAGACGAGACCAGGGGTGATGCTGAGAACCGGCACAGGAATCCGCTCCTTCCCAGCTTCTTCCGGGAATCCCAACACGCCCCTGAGGACGCCGCTACACCAGCCCCGCCCCCGCCAGGTTTCCCTCACTCAGCCACACACACACACACACACACACAGCCACACACACCACTTCCAAGGGACCGAAAATAAACAGTTTTTCCACTTTCTTTCACCACAACCAGCTTCCCGTGTGTTTGTGCTACGCCTCCCCCGGGCTACTCCCGCTACAATATATATATATATATACACAAAATCCTGTAATCAAAATTTACAGCCTGAAAAACACTGATGTTATTCATGCATTTCTGATGTGTGACCCTGTGCTGTTTACATGTCCATCTCGTTTTTAGATGCTAATATACAGCTCCAGACTAAATACATACATCTTAGGTTTAGTAATCCACTTGTCTGTTTTAAAGGTGCCAGACATTAAAGCTCAGCATAGCAAGCCTTCAGTACTGATTGCACTCCTGAACTGTACCCATTTTTCAAAAGCCTATTTTTTAGTTGTTGCTGTTTTATATGCGTAAAGCCACCATCTGCAGTGATTCATCCCTCACTGGAAATGCAAGGCTGCCATCAGAGCATGACCAAGCCGATCGGCTGACAAGTCACACAAAGCAGCATCGAAATTCTGCACAGGAGAGTGCCGCTGCTGCAGTCTGGCTTCCTTCACTGTCCTAATATAATAAGATCACGTGCACGGTCTCTTGTCTGGCTAAATTACAGACAGAACGGCTACACTGAAACTAAAATCTGCTCATGTAAAAACATAGAATAAAAATTTTATTTATAATATTTGGGTAAATCCTATTTTATGCAGCAACTGGATATTTTAACATGATATATACTTAGTATTTAGGACGTGACAGTTTAATTGCTGGAATATTGCTTTTGGGCAATTTGAATATTAGGTCCATTAGGCAAAACATGACGGATTATATTTATTTATGCCACAGCACTTGATTCAGCACTTGATTCTGGTCAGAAGCTGTTGATTAGTTTTCAATAATAGCAGCATTGACAGAGGTTTCAGGTACGAGGAATCGAACCGCCAACCCTACGATTAGTGGACAACCCACTCTACCAACTGTGCCACAACCGCCCGACCTGATCAGGGACTTGTAGGGCGGATCCTGATCAGGGACTTGTCAGGGACTGATCAAGGACTTGTATGGCGGAAACGCCACATAAACATTAAATAAATGTGTGGATATGGTCAGGTTTTCTGTGAGAACATGTTTATGGAAGGAGTCTCCAGTAACAGCACTTTTTGTCAGAAGTTGTTCTATGACGGTTACTTCCAGACGACTTTGGTGGTTTGTTGTTTCTTGGTAACAAGTTGCATTTTGTTTGTTTCTTATTACTGTCATATAATAATAATAATAATAATAATAATAATAATAATAATAATAACCTACTTTGCTGATTTTCCACAACATTAAATGTATCTATTAACAGATTTTAAAAAAACAACAAAAAAACGATGTGCCATTCTTTAATCAAGATAAAATTGTTCGTTTTAGCAAACTGCTGAGTAAAATAGTCGATTTTGGGGTGATAACAGTAACTCTTTTGCGTCAGACATCACACCACACAGTGTTTTATTCCTTACATGGAGCCATTAAATCTTTTTGTCTGGAGCTTTCTACACATGCTACACCATACTAAAATGTAGATTCAAAACATTCTGTATCACATTAACAACACTTGCTAGTTTGATTACAATTGCATTTAGGTTAAAGTTGACATTATTTATACTTTTTCTTTTGATACCGAGCTTTGGAATCCATTCGATTCAATTAACCGATCAATTAGGGTTATAACTAAAATAGCATAATAATAAGTATAATGATTATAATATCACTGTAACATAGCCAGGGGTCTATGGATCCCAATTCAAGCATTGTGGTTATTAGTAACCATAGGATATGCAGGAGTAATGTGCAAACCTGGCAAAAAAAAAGAAGTCACAAGCAAAGTTGTGCAACATTGTGGAACAGCAGCCATCATCCACATGACCCAAACTCTTGCTGCTTAGTGGTATTGGATAATATTTAATACTGGCCAATGGTTAATACTTCCACCACTGGACAATTAATCCAGCTTCTGGAACACCCAACATCCCACTGAAGGTCAGAAGCTAAATTCATCCTGCAGCGATACCCTCGGGTCTAATGTGTTCTGGGAGAGCTGTCACACAACCAAGCCCAACACTTGCTATCTCTACTGTACACTGCATTGTGGGCATCTGGCTTGCATGCCTCTGCCTGCTGTGATGTAGCAAGCGGCCCACGCGGCCATTTGGTTCATAGTTCACTACACCGCACGCGCTCACAGACTTAACGGCTTAACCGAGCAATGACCTCGCTCAGACCACAAGACACACAAGTGAAAATCAATCACCTGATCTGAAGATTTGTTTGAATAAAATCAAATAAAAGCGCATTAGATGGGTCTACCAAAAAAAAAATAGGGGAGGGGGGATAAAAAATACATGGAAGAAAAGAGAAAAGAGAAAAGATGGGAAAAGAACAAAAGACAAAAAGGAAAGCAGAACAATAAGGAGAATGAAAGTGAAAAAGACAAAAAAAGAAGACTATGAAATGTATGAATAAACAACAAATACATGAAAAAAAGAAGACACAGAAAGATAGAAACAGTAAAAAATTATAAATACAACCAAAAAGAAAGAGAGAGCAACAGAGTCAGTGAGAAATACAGAAAGACAGACAGAACAACAGACATAATAAAAAGGAAATGAAGAAATAAAGACAGACAGAAAGGAACATGGCTTTACACCACTTCCTCCAGGAGCATTTCAGGCTAATGAAAAGAGTGTTAACATGTCAGAGTGAGACAGCAGTGTCCGGCTCACACGCCTTGTCTGGTGGATAGCGACAGACACTCGATCGCAGTGAATGTCGCCCTCACCATTCCTGAGCAGGAGCAGCTTTCTCAGCTGTTTAACCTCCTAATCTGTGAGCAACTCCAGACACGGTGAAGGTATGAGAAACATACAAGCCATCTGCACCTCCACATGCGATCATGACCGCAGGAAAACACACACACACACACACACACACGCACACACACACACACACAGTACACACCCTACAAGTCCGCTTTAGCAAATACACCATTTTAATTTGATCTTTCTTTTTATAGAGAGAAATTAGAGACTTTGATATGTGAATGTTTTTAACGAACAGATTCTCACTTATTTTCGATAATTCTACTTACGAATGATATACAAGCTGCAAGCAGGAGAATCCGCACAAGTAAATCCTCAAACTGCTCAGCGACCAGCTCCCATAATGACTTTCCTAGGGGACAGGAGAATATGATAAGCATCCGTTGTAATAAACTGCAAAGATTTTTCTTTAACACCATTTTAAATAAATGCACACATTAATAAACAAGATAATTACCTATTTCAGCGGGCAATTCTGCACACACACACAAGTGAGAAGAGAAGAAAAGAGAAAAGTTCATTACAATATTGCAAATACTTCCAATGGGACCTGCTTTTTTTAGGAAAATAATCAACAACAGTTTGTTATGATGATGATGATTACTAGTGATTATTGTCCAATACCAGTATACTCTGAAATGATTTATTCCTCTTATCCCATAGCAATTTGTCAACACTAACATCCATCTATCCATTTTTCTATCTATCCATTCAATTTCCATACTGCTACACAGGGTTGCAGGGAGCCTGGAGATTATCCCAGGGAATTTGTGGCACAAGGAGGGGGATAAAAAGTAAACCCCCCCCCCCTCCCCACCCACAAAAATATTTTCACCCCTTTCCCCCCTTTTCCCCCCCCCCCTTTTTAAAAAAACCCCCCCACCACTGACACAGGATTCAAACCCCAAACTCTGGAGGTGCGAGGCAAACCATTTAACCACTATGCGTCACCTCAAGAGCAACCATTTACATTCATTAATGAACGGTCCATGGTACTTTTTATCCGTTGTGGAACATCAGGGAAATGATTTCTTGATTGCACTTACATTATAGCAGCTATAAACAGTTGTTCCCTCTCCAATTTCCCATTTATTCCCTTTTGTTAAGTTACAGTGTCAAAAACATCCTGGTTGGAGATTCATTCTACTCATACTGTCTCAGTAATGTTATTAATTAGACTTTCTCATTTCTTCAGCTGAGAAAAGGCACTTCACTGGTTTAAAATAGAATGGTTTTACAACCTTAAATAGAATTAAAACGCTGTTTAAACTATCTGTTATCACATTGGTATTTTAGGAACAATTCCTTCTAATGCAATTGGGGAATTCCTTAAAACCGTTTTTTTCCAGGATACGTCAGGATTTAAAGAGTTTTGATAGCATAAAAACGTTCTAAGCCTGAACAGTCCACATTAGCAGTGATAAAAATAAGGAGTGCAAAGTACCTCATAGAAAGTGATTATAAAAATGGTTAAAAATTTTTATTGATTCTTTAGACACTGTTTCTTGGAATGTTTAGCAGAAAGCAGCATTTCTGGGTCCATTTACACTTTCTTCTCATCCCAATGATAGCTTTTGCACTGGTATTATACCAAATTAGCTGAAGCCAGTCAACACAGCTAACGCATTTATAGCTTGTATAGATTTACATTTCGCCTACCTACTGTGAAATAGTGTATGGCAGAGTCTGAGTATGTGAGTCTGAGCACGGCAGAAAGGACAGAGAAAGCAGAACAGCCCAAAGCCGATGGAAATGTGTTGGTTCAGTCGGTTCTGCCATCAATGACAACTCAACTCACAATGACACTTCTTCAAGAAAGCAACGTGTCCGGATATGAGACAGTGATGATAAATTTACAGTTCGAGTAAAATCTTACTATCAATGTTCTCCCTGTGTCCTTGTGGGTTACCTCTGGGTTTTCTGATTTCCTCCTACCTCCAAAAAAACCAAACAAACATGCCAGTAGGCGGACGGACGAAAATAAATTGCCCCTAGGAGGTCAATGAGTGTGTGTCCGTGTGTGTGCCAATGGTGTCCTGCGATGGACTGGCAACCCATCATGGATGTATTCCCGCCTCATTCCCAGTGTTCCCAGGATAGGCACTGCATCCAGTGGGATTGAAAGTGACTGAGTGAGTAAAATTCTTAAAGTTATACAGGGACACTTTCTATTTCCATTTTCTATTGTTAAGGTTGATCAGGACATAGGACTCGACAGGTAACATGACATGGTGTGTGTTTGTTTTGTTTTATTTTATTAAGCTCAAAAAAAAGAGGCAGGTGAGGGAAATGTTTACAGCTGCTATAAGGTAAGTGATAACAGGAGCGAACTTGTTTCAGGCATGCAACTATAAACAGATTAATGCAAAGTATGATGGGTTCTAGGTAGTAAGGAGAACACAGATTTTTGCCGTGGGCCGCATCCATTCTTTTTATTCTTTGTAATTTTGCCATACAGCCCTCCCCTGACCATACAACGCTCAAAACAGCATCTGACATGGCTGACTTTCTATTAAATGACTAATGTAATGCAAATGACATTAACATAGAAAATCATTTAACTTTAAATGCCACTGGTCATTTCAATTTCAAAATTAGCAAGTTTTTTTTCTGATTTCAGACATTTGGGTAGTCGAACTGTGCTTAAAAACATCCGTCCATCCAGCCATTTTCTGTACTGCTAATCCTACACATGGTCCCTGGGGAGCCTGGAGCTTAAATCCCAGGGAACTTGGGGGACACCCTGGACAGGGTGCGAAATGCTAATCAACCTACAACACATTGTCTTTGGACTGGAGGAGGAAACCGGAGTACCAGTATATAACCTCTAGCAGTCCATGAGGACGAGATAGACTGTAGTACTTAAAGCAGCTGCAGGCGACACCACATACTGACTGTTACTTTTGATATTGACCCCAGGGAGTACAACGTTGATAATAACTACGAGAACTTCTATAACGGTTCATATAATTTTCAAGCACACTGAGTGGACCCCATATCTATATGTTATGAGCCACTGGAGGTCCCTGGATGCTGCTTTAATATTCACTGCTGTAAGGGATTTGAAATTTGAGCATGTTCTGCACAATATTTCTGGATGTGGCTCTATATTGGTGAATTAAAATAGTCAAAACTACTGTACTTTATGTCCTGTTCACATCTTAGCAATGGATGTACAGTTCAATGATCATACTGACTTTGTGCAGCTCAGACAGATAATGATATCGGAAATGACCAATGTTGAATACATCCATGTATTTGGGAAACAGTACAGACACACAAAACCAATTGTCTTGCCTGTGGTTAGTCCTAACAGCGATGTGTGTAATCGGGTTTAAGCGCTAATTAAAGCTTTATTTGGAGTAGATTAGTTTTAGATGGGAAGGTATTACTGGTGTATTGTGGGATTTTAGTCCTGTCCAAATCTGAGAAAGAAATCTGTTATATCCTGTGGAATTTTCTTCTTTTTTTTCTTCTTCTTCTTCAGTATAAACACATTCCAGGAAGCAATCTTATCTATCCTCTCCAAAACAAAATGAAGTGTCAAGCGAGTTTAAAATGCACGACAATAATGTACAGTATATAAAACCATCATATATATATATATATATACACATAGATAGATAGATAGATAGATAGATAGATAGATAGATAGATAGATAGATAGATAGATAGATAGATATAGTTTAACAGGACTTTTCAGAGAAGCAATGCTTCAGTGCGTTTTAATTAATTGAGTTCCTAAGCTATGGCCTACATACATGTTATGGTCATGTGACCTACTAGTCAGTCCATACAGCTTGTATTAAAATGAGACGTACCTAGTGAGCATGGAATTTTTACTCTGATGACCATGCCTACATTGTGAAGACACGGCCATTTCGTTCATTTCCCATGCAGAGATCCCATACGCATCAATCATAATTACTACAGACGTCCTATGGCAACATGACTTAAGAGAGAGATGTCCTGTCTCATTCCATCTGAATAGTACTTACGACATTGATAGAATGTTGATTTCCACTAACGGGTCAGATTGAACGCAAACTCTGGACTAAAATGGACCAAAGAAGACTAAGCATGCTGTCGCTGCTGGCCTTTTGGTCAAAGCTTGTTAAACAGCTCGGGTGAGAAGATAATATGAGAAGAAAATACTCGCATATTTTATATTCGCCATCTCTTACTTTTATATCATTTTGCACTAATGTATATTTTTGAACGGTAAATCTCTCCATATGTTTATTCTTATTGTACGTTTACTGTGCATGTTTGGCGTCTGCTCTTGGCTCGACGACAGGCATCCAAGTAAGAATTCCATTACACTCTACAGTACTATACATATGACAATAAAGCTTCGAATTGAAACGAATCGTATACGTTGGGTTGTGAGCCGGTCAGGGCCTACGAATCCACCCCCAGGTATAACAGACGCACCAAACAGTACATTTGTGGGGGTTTTTTTTGTTTTTTTTTTCATGTTCAATATACTAAACGAGTCAAGCTCAAAGTTTCATGTTGAAGAAAAATAAAGAAATAAAAAGACATTTTGAAGGTTAACTGGGATTGTAGGTTAGAATCAAATCAGTGACGTGTCACACATGACGTCACAACGGATCCGTTTGTAAAATACTGTAATATGACAGAAAACGGCGGGGGCGTGCGTTATGACGTCACTACATTCATAGACGCAGACGGACGACAAGTGGGGGGGGGAGAACACACCGTCTCGCTGTGCCGTCAATGCGCAGTGTTTCTGAGATTTAAATGTGTGTGAGGACGGGGTCTAAAAGCACCTACGTACCGTTTGGACCCCACTTCTCTCTCTGGCGTTTGACTTGGTCCAGCGCCAGCCCCGTGCTCTCGTTCACGTTCAGATAGCTGTAAACTTCCTCCACGCTCTTCATGTGAGCGTTCTCCATGGCTGAGAGTGTGTGTGTGTGTGTGTGTGTGTGTGTGTGTGTGTGTGTGTGTGTGTCAGGACTCAGATCAGGACCAGAAAGAGAAATCCTTTCCTCCAGGAGAGAATCAGAAAGCGCCGTGTGTCCCTGCGCGCGCACAGAACATTTAGGTGAGCCGCACGAGCTGAGACGGCGGACAGACGAGGCTGAAAGTTGGGCAGCTCAGACGGCGGAGAGATGCGGAGTGTTTCCCGGGAACCTTATCCACGGGTGGGTTAAAAAAAGAAGAAGAAGAAGAAAAAATGTCTGGTGTTTGTTTCCTTGAAGAGGTTGGAGCTGAGAGAGAGAGAGAGAGAGGTCCTCGGTCAGTAGTACATCACATCCACTCAGCCCGAGTACGCACGCGCGCGCGCTCTGACAGGAGACGAGTCTCCGGTGAGTCCTGCTGGTCAAAGCAACTCGGCGCCGCGTTTAAGCTTGTTTTATCGCGTGGGCTTCGTCGCGGCTGCCCCTCCTCGCCGCACGCGCCGCACACTCATTGGACAAGGTGGGGCGTTCGGGGAGCTCGTGCGACCAGCCTTCAGTGACTACCACACAGGGGTGCGTCCCAAACCGCATTTTATCATCCTGCCTACCTCACTATGAAGAAACAGGTCCCTAGTGAAGTGGGTTGTTTTCTTTTTTGGTTTGTTTGTTTTGTAAATACCAATTGTACAATTTTCAGCCTGATTTTTCCAATCCAGAATATCCTTTGGTGGTGAGCTGAGATTGTCGTACTTTGTAAACAAAGAGTGGATTAGTGTCACACAGGGGGAACGTACTTATTACCTAAGTATCTCTGGGTATCTCCATTGTTTCAGTCTTTTTTCTTCTTCTTTCTTTTACAGACAATCTGGAAAGATTATCATTTCTGATGATCTGAAGATCCATCCATTTCTGTCCCGCTTATTCTACACAGGTTCACGAGGGAGCCTGGAGCCTATCCCAGAGATCTCATGCCACATGGCAGGGATGGGTTGCCCTGAAACTCCTGAAGCTCCAGGGGTCCCCCTGGCCACAGTCCCCCTGGTAATATACACTACACAGTATGTCCAATAACATGTGGATGCCTAAACACTGATCATCCGATTTCAAAGCTATATTGTTCCTGCTTTGCTTTTAGAATGAGAGAGAAAATGAGTCTTTATTGGTCACTTTATTGGTTATTACAGCACAGTGAAATTCTTTTTCTTCGCATATATGAGGAAGCTGTGGTCAGAGCGCAGGGTCAGCCATGACATACAGCGCCCCTGGAGCAGAGAGGGTCAAGGGCCTTGCTCAAGGGGCTTGAACTGGAGCTTGAACCCCCGACCTTCTGATCAGAAACCCAGAGCTTTAACCACCAAGCCACCAGCCTTTTAGAACAGCCGTCATTCTTCTGGGAGTTTGCCCATTCAGCCACAAGACATGTTGGTACTTATGTCATTACATCCTATAAGAGGTTTTCCACTTTTTCGGAAAATAAAAAAAAGATTTTTTTCATGACTACCATTTGTTGTGTGAAATCTAATCTAACTAATGTCAATGTCTTTTCTAAAAAATTTTTTTGAAGGATTTATATCCTGAAATTGATTCTCCTATGAATTCAAGTCAAAAATTATACATAGAACTTACAAATGATCAATCACACACGAGCATAGAAGTAAAATCGTACTTATGCGTTACAATTTCTATCTCATGGCTAGGCTAAACTAAATCATGCGTGCAGTTTAGTACATCGTTCCCACTAATGAATAGGAAAACAGTATATTTGTGGCCTCTCCAGTGTGCCGTACAAAACCAGTGAGCAAAAGTGGGAATGTTTAAAAGATGCAGCAAAATAGCTTTTGCACTGGAGACCTCATGACCCCCTGGTTCCTATTTTTAAAAGCTGCTGTTCCAGATAGGACTGTCAGGCATGATGCCAAGGAAGAGGACACAACCTATAGTTCTGACCAGCAAATATTGATCAAATAGGTCCACTGCACGTCAGTGGATCCCCTGGATACCCACCCAGGACAACCTCTCCATTTGTTCCACTTCAAGACGACAATGACGATTCCAAATCTTGACTGGTTTGATGCAGGATTTTTTGTTGATGGTATATTATAGCACTGCATTCCTGTAATAATTCAGACATTGCCATTATAATTACTATGGTACGATAACAGTACAACCCAACACCATGGGGCTTAGTAAACCACAGTATATGAATATTTACGTCAGATTTGCAAAGAGGTTGTCATAAAATACAAATTTATCTGATATTCACCTCATATCATCATTGGTTTAGCAAACTCTTTATGATGTCACTTCACTGCCTATACTACTTCAGTATACTATAGTGTTATATCTCTGGTTATATCGCAGCTGTATTTAATTCTCTAAACGCATTGTTGGTATACGATAAAAAATACTTCAGCATGGCAATTATTGGAAAATAATCAATTTTGCTCTTCTCATGAGGCCACATCACACCATCCTGGCATTTATTATTTTCTAAGAACAGTACCCTCTGTTATGTTTCTATTAACTCACTCATTCTAATACGTTATTGTTATTGTTTATCGTTATTGGGAGCTGCATAATCTAAGCCTGAGGATAAATGGATTCCAAGCATGTTATTTAATAACGAAAAAATGTATCATTATTGATATGGTGAAGCTTTCTGTCTGAAGCTATTTATTTAACATTTACTGTATGTAAAGAGTCTCAGGTGTCAGCTCTTTGGAAAGTCCAGTGCGTTTTCTGCCATGGTAAAGTCTTCAGAACAACATTTTAGACTTTCCGGTTTCTCAGAAAGATGACAAGATGTTTGTTTGTTTTTTTTAATTTTTTTTATTTTGAAGAGAAAGAACAAGAGAGAAGGTAAAAGAAAAAAAAAAAAAGAGAAGCTGGTGAGGGAGTGACTGATTATGTCTGCTAGACTGTAAGTGATAACAGGAAATAACTCATCTCATGAACGTTCCACAACATTAAATGTAACTATATGTAAATGTAACCAGTGGTTTAAAAGTAGTGACATTTGTTAATAAATTAAAAACTGTAATGGCTGGCAAACTGCCACGGTATAAGAGGAATAAATATAACACTTTGGAAAGTGCTGTTGCAGGAAAATAATCCACTTCTCATCAGGCCATATCACACATTTTCCTATGCACCGTCATGTTTTACTCCTTACTTACTGACAGAAAAACAGTAACTAGTTCTTAAATTGCTTGTTTTAATTGGGTTGAGTGCAGATATAAAAGAAGCTCATGTGCTGACACTCCAACAGCTTGTGTTTACTCACTGCTAGAATACATACCGAGGAAGACTTTTACAAAATCCTCTAAACTGAAAATATATACAAGATAAAACATCGGGTTTGCTTATAATATATGTATCAATTTATTTTATTATTCAAACAGTTGAACAGCTCTGTTTGCCCCAAGTCAGAGACTCATTCATGTGCACTAACAGGTAGGGGAGAAGTTGTAGATGTTGCTCTGCTGATTACCTCTGCCCCTCAGTGACGAAAACAAAAGAAGGACCAGCTGAATTCCTAAATTGGACAGCTCTTCTGCCCAAGGTCATGACTGCTGCTTCCCAAAATAACCGTGTGCAGGCGCTTTCAAAGTGTAACACTTTGTTCGCGGTTATCTTCCAACACATGGATTGTAGCGCTATTCTTAAAGACGTCAAAACGGAGACGAGGGACTTGTTTGAATTTTTTAAACCCCTTATCCATGGAACACTTCTGTGAACATGTGTTCTCTCTCTCGCACATTCAGAGCGCTCCACTGGTTATCTCCCCTACAAATCTCCCAACTCCAGTTAATTATGTCCAAAAAAGGAGATTTCGCTCTGTTTTGAAATGCAAGACCACAATTTCCCGAGTCCAGTACTGGCGGGGGGAAAAAGGAAGAGAAACTTTTAATAGCATAGTCATTATATTTTTCTATATGTGCCTCTGAACACATAGTGCTCCATCAAAGCTGAAAAGTATTCCATGATATGATGAACTTATATGAACTTGACACACAGTTAGAGAACCAGACGGTCCTCTCCGCTCTCCTGGATCACCTGACCGATGGATGCCTGGCTCTGGGCTCGCAGGTTGCACTGCTTCTTACACTCCAGCAGCTGTTCCAGATCCTTCCACATGCGCACCTGCTTCATGTTGGGCCCGTGGCTCTCCTTCACCTGCTTCTGCTCCTCACGGAGCTTCTGTTAGTGCACAGTGGAAAATAATGCCATTGTTAACATGCCTCTAAACGACCTTTTAGCCTATTTTATTGATCAACATTTCTCCCCTGTTGTTCCCTCATGTTTCTCCCTCCTCTCACTTCTCCCGCCTTGTTTACTCAAAGCTCACTGTTATCCTGCTTTACTGAGACTGCCACTATAGAAATGCTAATGAAAATAGTTCAAATGAATCAACAACATATATGTCAGTGTCATGTCAGGAGGTGGATGGTCCAGCAGTAATGTCTTTCATCACTGCCATATAATTCACATGTTTTGGTTTAACTGAAACATGATGTAGTGTGACAGGACAGCATACTCCAAAGGCTTTTGGCAGAAATATTGCAGAGGCCAAGCCCCTGTTGTCACCTATCATCAACCTTCTGTAAGCACACAAGACTGGGTAACAGTGCGGGGAGGGAGGATTCCAGGCTAAGAGATTTGACAGACAACTTAAGAAGCCAAAGGATTCACCTTGCCCATAGATTCCTGCTCTGCAATGTACTTCATGTACTGCTCCCTAAAAGAAGAAGAAAAATAAGGATTTATTTGTCATATATACATTACAGCCCAGTGGAATAAATTCTTTGCATATCCCAGCTTGTTAAGAAGCTGCGGTCAGAGCGCAGGGTCAGCCAGGATACAGATTCCCTGGAACACTGAGGGTTAAGGGCCTTGCTCAATGGGCTAACAGTGGCAGCTTGGCGGTGCTGAGGCTTGAACCCCTGACCTTCTAATCAGTCGTGTGCTGTATTCGAGTTGTGGATTGGGTCGTGTTCTGTATTCGAGTTGTGGATTGGGTCGTGTGCTGTATTCGAGTTGTGGATTGGGTCGTGTTCTGTATTCGAGTTGTGGATTGGGTCGTGTGCTGTATTCGAGTTGTGGATTGGGTCGTGTGCTGTATTCGAGTTGTGGATTGGGTCGTGTGCTGTATTCGAGTTGTGGATTGGGTCGTGTTCTGTATTCGAGTTGTGGATTGGGTGATGTGCTGTATTCGAGTTGTGGATTGGGTGATGTGCTGTATTCGAGTTGTGGATTGGGTGATGTGCTGTATTCGAGTTGTGGATTGGGTGATGTGCTGTATTCGAGTTGTGGATTGGGTCATGTGCTGTATTCGAGTTGTGGATTGGGTGATGTGCTGTATTCGAGTTGTGGATTGGGTGATGTGCTGTATTCGAGTTGTGGATTGGGTGATGTGCTGTATTCGAGTTGTGGATTGGGTCATGTGCTGTATTCGAGTTGTGGATTGGGTGATGTGCTGTATTCGAGTTGTGGATTGGGTGATGTGCTGTATTCGAGTTGTGGATTGGGTGATGTGCTGTATTCGAGTTGTGGATTGGGTGATGTGCTGTATTCGAGTTGTGGATTGGGTCATGTGCTGTATTCGAGTTGTGGATTGGATGGTGGATTATATATGATGGGTGAACCAAATAAGTTAGTGTCAATTAATATGCATATTAGAAAACTAAATAGCTAATGAAGTATTTTATACAGAGCATTGCAAAGCAATACTGTTTGTCTCTCAATTCTGTAAAATAAATATTTGGCTTTAAATGAAATTTTCCCAAAAATTCATATATAACAAAAATGCCAGATTGAGACACGTTTTATTGCAATAATATTCATTGTTATGCAAGCAATTTAAATTTAAGGTTTACAAATGAGCAAAAATCCAGTAGTCCCATCCATCCTTTGTTAATATTTGATAATATCGAACATGTATGGTACTGTGAGATGTACCATAACTTCTGAATCTGTAATAGAATCTGATTCTATGTCACTCTTTTGGTGCCAGACTCGTATCTTAAAGGTTAATGATTCCTTCAAAGAAAATACATTTCTATATGAAGAGACCTCCATTGTCCTCTAATGACTGCCCGACTGAAAGTAATGAAGAAACCAAGAATAGGACACAGTAGTGGAGCACCTCTAAGCACAGCTAAAATGAGAGACACAGAAAACTGTCCCACATTTCCATGTTAAGAAAAGCGAGGGCATATGGGGAACATATTGCTTAAAATAAGCTCAGACAGAACTGCTTTATTCATATCCAACTTTAGATCATTTACATATGAATGAGCAGTTGTGAACAGTGAACCACCTGGATACCTGATGGACTTTTTCCGTGTCTGAGGGTCAGAGGACACATAGATCTTCATCTCATCTACTGCCCGCTGCAATTGAATCTCAGTAATCTGCAAATGGATGGAGGTAAGAAGAAAAGGAAGTCTTTATTTATCACATACTTTACAGCACAGTGAAATTCCTTTTCCCAGTATATCCCAGCTTGTTAGGAAGCTGGAGTAAGAGTGCCATGATACAGCAGAGCAGAGAGGGTTAAGGGCTTTGCTCAAGGGCCCAACAATGGCAGCTTGGTGGTGCTGGGGCTTGAACCTCCAACCTTCTAATCGGTAACCCAGAGCCTGTCTGGGACGGGGCTGGTTATAAGTAGGAGGTTAGAAGGTATCTTACCTCTTTCATGCAGTTGACTTGGTGATAGCGGTTTTCCTCCTGTGATGTCTCCTCTCTCATTGTCCTGACCTCCTAGACCAGTTCAGCACATTTAAAGACTTTACTAACAAGTCTTATTTACGCAAGACCCTCTTCTACTGCATGAACAAATGTTGTGTGTGAGATCACAGTAGGCCACTTTACCTGCTCCAGTTTGGATCTGTTGCTTTCCAGACCAGCAGCACAGGTGTCATACTGAGATTTTTTCTCTTCATACTCCTGAGAAATCTCCTGGTTTAGACAAACAGGAAAAAAATGTTTACACAAGTTTACAGTTAGTAGTACAGTTTGCTTATGTATGGTCAAAATAGTCTGGCTTGTATCATTGCGTTTAGTGCTTTTAGCGCTTGAGTGGCATAGTAGGCCAACAGTATTATACAGAAGGCTGTCAATCAAGTGTACTCATTTGAATACTAAGACTACACTTAGACAGTTCTTAGATTGGTCTGATCAGCAAATTCAGCTGTTTTTTTAACAATGATCCTATGGATGTATGTATGCATCTTTTTCTTGGACCATCGAGAGGTCTAGGAAAGACATGTTGCTTAATGACTGAACGATGGCGCATGGTAGAAATTAAATTTGAAGTAAAACCTAGATTTTAATGATGATTCATCAATGGGCAGTGTTGGCTGAGTATGTTTGATTACCTTCTGAGTCTTAACCAATCAGGTGAGTTAAAATCTCAGGCTGTGCAATGACCCATTGTTGGAACCTCAATCAAGCTTTTCAGTTGCAAGTCATTTTATATAAAAGCATCTGCCAGATAAATAATAAGCGAGGGGGCAACAATGTATCTCCGATCCCTCACAAGTTCTACTGCTTTGCTGTGGTTGCTATGGTGATGTGACTGACTTTTCAAATGCCTGAGCAGCAGACCGTGGTCTAGCTAAACAACACTTGCCTAGTCTTGTTTCATTTAAACGTTGTGGGATGTTTAATATTACGCCTACCTATTTGATCTGTCTCGTTTTACACTAGGTTCCTAGAGGCAGTATGTACTGTACAGTCTCCTGTAGTTGTGTTCTAGCCCCCCACCTGGCACTCCTGCCGAAGAGGCCTCAACTCCTTTATTAATGGAGACAGAGCTGACTTCTTCTCCGATATTGCCGAATTGATCTTCTTCACCTGAAACAACACAAATGGCAACAATTACGTGCTAGATCAGGCGTCTTTCGCTCTAGTTCTGGAGACCTCCTGTCTTACTCACCTGGCACATGTCATTATGGACTTCATTATAACACACTATAACATTCTTTAAGTATAACAGCATCTCTGACAATAGTTAGGTGCAATTCTAACAACAGGTTTATAGTAATGCTCTCGGTCAAATATATTTCTTATGTGTTTTATAGTAACAGCTCATTCGCAGGGAACTGTATCGACCGTGATCCACATGATCAAAGTCTAATAATAAACTGAATAAAGTGTTGTTATTTAATAAAGAAAAATATAAAATTTGCTCATAAAATATTCAACTTGTACATTTTCGATGTGGTATTAACGTGTCATTTTAAGCTGCGCTGTGTCCTTACGTGCAACTCGGACCCTTTTGTGCAATTTGAAGTCACAATATTGCATTACTGTGGCTCTTTTCTTCTAGTTTCTGTAGCAACCCAAAGCAAGTGGAGTGCCATGGCAGTTACAGATCTCATCAGGGGAGCAGCATTTTCCCATAAGCCCAGAGCGCTCATTAATGAACAAAAACATGAAGCCACGGAACACCACCCAAACTGATGCAATAAGAAAGCATATGTGTCGATATCAAGGTTTTAATTAAAAATTCAACTCTCGATGGAGTATAAGGAGATAGGAAATATAAGGACAACAGAAACATCCCAGATGTGCCCTTTTTATTATCTGCTCACCATCTCAGACATGTTGTCCAACCTGCTTCCCTTCAGCTCGTCCAATTCACTTTTGATGGCTGAGACTCTCTCCAACTCCTCCTGGGTCTCGCTGAAGCCCGAGATCCCTCTCTGGGCCTCCAGGGATTGCTGAAAAGCAAAAAAAAAAACAAGGTTACATTAGAGTCTAGATCTGATGTCCCCTAAGACAAGTCATTTGAGTCTTGTAGAGGCTCATGCACTAAGTAGAAAAAAGTATGATGCTGCTGAAAGCCTGGAAACAAAAAAGGCCTCAGAGTGTGTTAAGCACTCTGTGAAGAGTCATGTCTACACAGTCAGTGCTCACCTCTTCAGAGAGAGCCTTCACACCTTCGCATACTCTTTCTTCCCTGTCAATCACAGTGACACTACCCAATCTTGGGCATCTGTGAGCTCATGTATGTGGAAGAGGGTGGATAGCGATTTTCCTACGAGAGTGTTACACTGCTTGTGCAGAATTTAGAAAAAAAAGTGGGTACCTACTGTATTGCAACCATTACGTACACCAAACAAAAGGTCTTAGGATAAGACAGACATGACAGAAAGTCTTACCATTGTTCTGAAAACCTAAGCTAGACTGGTAAAGGATAACTACAAACTTAGATTTCAAATATAAGTAAACAGGGTTTCTGTTCTTTTCTCAGGGGAACGTGTTACATTTTGATAGCGGTAAACAATAGCGGTGGTAATCTGACATACATAACCACATTATCTGGGTTCAGTAAGGTCAGAAATCATGGGAACTTTAAGATGTATACCTGTCAGCACACTGCCTTGTTAGATGCTAGATATAGTCAGACTATATCTGGTGACCTGCTGATCCACATACACACCACCTGAAGCTCTCAGCAGCTACTAAGCAAACATAGCGCACTTGTATTTTGTATCTCTGTGGTTGTTTTGTTGCCCCCTTTTTTTTTTTTTTTTTTTTTTTTTCATACACATACACCCACCCCCCATTATTATTTTTTTTTTTTTTTCTTTTGTTTATATAAAAAGTAAGTTTTTTGTTTTTTTTTTTTTTTTCTTTTTTTTTTTTTTTTAAAAAAAAAAAAAAAAAAAAAAAAAAAAAAAAAAAAAAACAGCCCCCGCCCCCTTTTTTGGTGGTTTTTTTTTTTTTTTTCTGTGTGGGTTTGGGGGGGGGGGGGGGGGGGAAAAAAAAAAAAAAAAGAGGGGAGGGGGGGGGGGGGGGGACGACCCACCGCAAAACTCTCTCACTCGCGTAAGAACAGCCTCGCACGTAGCCAGAGAACAAATGCTGCTCTCACAAATAGCTCGGGCTCAGACCTCCTGCGTCAAAAAGGCAGGTCCGCTGCTGGGAGGGTTCAAAGGTGTGAAGTCATTACCAGGAAGATGTTGTAACTTCATGTGAACGGAGTGAAATCTGAATGGGGATGGATGCTTGAGTGGGATAGGGTCAGGGACAGAACGTCGGACAGAGGCATCTGACGAAAGAATCACGATATGCTGAGTGTAGTTAAATAAAATATAGCTGATATCATCAAAATATATCATTTCTCAGTGTGTGCCGGGGATTATATTTAATTTACTTTGCAGCTCAATGGTTTCTTTTCTATTGACGGAGACTTTGAATCCCAGAGCTGTTCGGTCATTAGTGCTTATGTCCTAAACTCACTTACACTATAATGGACAGTATGTAAAGAATAACACACTCCAGACTGTGCTGTTATTTAAATCTAAGTGGGTGTGATACGGCATGAGGCTTTTAAGTTTTAAGATGGGGGCGAAAAGAGACTCATTTACGAAAACATTTGCCTGAGGATTGCATGAAGGTGTTGCACAAAAAGATTTTTTAAATAAAAGTGTAGAGATTTCATGAGGAGCAAACCGGATTTATAAAAGGACGGCATTCCTTTTCTAATATTCGTACTCTTCTTAGTATTTTATATTCAAAACAAAACAGCGACTCCTCTGAAGTGGTCATTTCTATGGACGCCAAAAAGGTGTTTGGTATGATAGAATGGGAATATCTTTTTATGGTACTAAGGAGGTTCGGCTTTGGGGATGGACTAATATCATGGATCCGTTTATTATATGTGGAACTGCAAGCTTCCATATATACCAACGATGCTAAATCTGACTATTTTACTTTGTCACGGGGTACGCACCAGGGATGACCTCTGTCTCCCTTCTGGCAGTCCCTTGCCATAGCAATTAAGCGTCTCTCGATAACGCTTAGAACTCTTCCTGTATTTCAGGTTATAATCCGCAAGGGAATTGAACATAAACTAGCCCTATATGCTGATGACATACTACTTGTTACAAATCCAATTGCATCTATTCCAGAGATAATACGCATATTAAATGGCTTTGCGAAATTTTCCGGGTATAAACTGAACCTACAAAAGAGTGAATGCTTACCCATAAACCAATCTGGCCAAAAAATAAAACAGACTGAAATACCTTTTCATTTGGAGGATTCAAAATTCAAAGATCTCGGAATTAATGTCACCCGTTCTTATTCTGTGTTAATGGCGGCGAATTTTACACCCTTAATTTCATACATGAAGTCGGCCTTTCAAAGATCGGCAGCTCTACCATTATCCCCTCTTGGTAGAATAAACACGGTAAAAATGAACATTCTTCCAAAATTCCTCTATCTTTTTCAGTCCATTCCTTTGTTTTTATCCAAATCTTTCTCCAACAATATA
This sequence comes from Ameiurus melas, assembly GCA_012411365.1. Classification (NCBI taxonomy): domain Eukaryota; kingdom Metazoa; phylum Chordata; class Actinopteri; order Siluriformes; family Ictaluridae; genus Ameiurus; species Ameiurus melas. Next base: position 13,212,830 of record CM022776.1, on the reverse strand, counting down.
AGCCAATTAATCTCTTTTATATGGGCAGGAAAAACTCCCAGGATTTCCAAATTTTCACTTCAAAAGAGTCGACTAAGTGGTGGACTCTCATTGCCCAATTTCATGTATTATTACTGGGTGGCTAATATTCAGAAACTGGTGCTGTAGGTGCAGGTTTCCCCTCTTTTTCCTTGTGCCCCTTTCCAGCAGTTTTTTTTTTTCCCCCCCCCCCCCTCTTTTTTTTTTTTCCCTCTTTTTCTTTCTTCCACTTACAACAAGATTTTTTTTTTTTCCCCCCCCCCCTCTTTTTTTTTTTTTTCCCTCTTCCTATGGTGCATTACAACAAAGCCCCCCCCCCCCCCCCCGTCCCCCCCCCCCTAAAACCCCTTTCACAATAAATGGATAATCCAATAGTATGTACCGCTCTAAAGATTTTCTATCAGTTTCGCCGTCATTTTAAATCTACCCTGGCCTCAACCATGGCACCTAAATGTAATAACCACCTCTTTCCCCTTCCTTTATAGATTCCACATTCTCTTTTTGGGAAAAGAAGGGTCTGAAATGCTTTGAGGATCTTTTCAGTAATAATGTGTTTGTGAACTTTTCTGAATTATCCTCATCATTCAGCCTGCCTCTGACTCTCCTCTATTCCATTTCTTTCAAATTAGGCATTATGTCTCCTCCCTATTCGCTGGTTTTCCCTCCTTACCTACAAAGTCTGCATGGGAAGAGGTGTTCAAGCTCTAAAGTAGTAAACTATCTAAAATATATTCCAATGTTCCTGACGTGTGAAAAATGCAAACTTTCGCCTTGTAACCTCAGTATTATGTTTGCACTCTGTCCCAAACTACAGGAATTTTGGAACTCTTTCGTCGAAAGTATGTCCGACGTTCTTAAAATCAAATTGGATGTCTGCCCTTTAATTGCCATCTTTGGTGTTCGATCTCAGCGTCAGCCTCTGAACCATAAACAAGCTAGTGTTGTGGTTTGTGCATCGTTGCTTGCTCGGCGCAGAATATTGTTGTCTTGGACCTCTCCACAAACCCCTCTATATCAGTCTGGCTTAAAGATTTAATATTCTTTTGAAAAAATAAAGTATAACATTAGAGGCAGGGTTGAATCATGGCAACAATTTATTACCTACTTCAATGATGTACGCACCCTGGAGGTGGACTGAGGGAAGGTACACGGTAAATACTAATCACTTACCTTTTTTTTCTTTTCTTTATTTGTTTGTTTGTTTTTGTTTTTCTGTTTGTTATTGTTTTTTGTTTCCCCCTTTCTTTTGGTTTTGTCTGTGATTATTTTGTTGGTGCCGGGTTTGGTGGGGTTGTTGGATGGGGTGTAAAAATTCTATGATATAAAATGTTTATTTTTTTAAAAAGTGTGATTGCCCCAATACCCGCCCTTAGGCTTCCATTTTAAGTGAGTTTCAAATAAACAGATTTCCCCTATTTTTCACTATAGGAAAGTGCCTCAAATTTATTCTCACATATGTAGATTATAACACAAAGATGAACAGTGGTGAAAAATGCAGGAGTAACCTTCCTTCAACATTCAGCTCTATGCCAAAATTAGAATTCTCACCTACTTTGAATAAACTGAATAAAATGACAAACCTAGTATGTAGGATGGGAGGAAAAAAGAGGAAAAGCAAGAGATAGGAATAAAGAAAAGTTTGGTGTAAATATGGACATAGAATCAGAAATAGACCAGATGTTAATCCCAAGTAAAACCAAACAATGTGAATTAAGTGGCATAATGTGAAGATGTAAGGGAAGAGCACATGGTAATTGGGAGGTCATTTGCATACCAGATGATGTTGTGCAGCAGTGTGGCGCTGACGAAGGACCTCCTCAGTCCTCTGTAGAACACCAAACTCAGCCTTCATCTCCGCCATCTCCTGACGCTTCTTCTTATATACGATGTTCTTGCCACGCATCTTGGCAACATACTTCTTAAACTGTAAACAACACAGAGATAACAACCAACAAATTGTTAACCAAAACAACCATGAGGGACAATCCAAGTTTGGATTTGGAAAGCACATGGCAAAAGAAATCGTTGACAATTTAACTCCACCACGTCATTTCAGAGTATGTAAAAGTGCTGTGCTATAACAATAGTGAGCAGGGAGCCAGGAGGAACATTCCAACAGGAATAAACATCAGGCTCGCACACATGCAAGCACTGATCTTCCATACATCTTCCATGCAGAAGTGACTAGCGGTCTAGAAGTCTAGAAACTAGCAGTCATCAACACGACATCAGATTAATTGTTCGTTCTCTATTTTGAGATTAATCGAAACGTATACCACAGCCATGTTGAATTCTCGAATCTGATTGGTCGGAAACAGATGATTAATTTTCTTTGATAGGTTTATATTAAATGAACTGTTCTAATACGTCATATTTTCTATAGCAACAACTTATTTACAAGCGTTTGTGTAATTGAAAGCCAATAATTAACAGATACACAAACATCTTGTTATTCAACCAGGCGTGTTGCTTTATATGCTGAACCTTTCTAGAAGGAAAGGTTTGTAGAACATTTAGGGACAGGGTCTCCAGTGTCAGCGCTTTGTAACAGTCAGTACGGTTGGAAACCGTAAAAGTCTTCAATTCAGAGGACTTTCTGCTTGCTCTGTAACATGAGAAGATGCTTTTTTTTGTCTCAATGCATTTGACATAACTTGTTTTGAGGATGTTCCACAACATTAAATTAACAAGTAATTAGAAATGGTTAAAAAGCACAACATGTAGTTCATTAATAAATTCAAAATTGAAATCGTTGTCAAATCGCTGTGGTAGAAAGTGGAATAAAACATTTCAGGAGGTGCTGACATGGTGTTTTATTCTTTACATAGTAATGCTCAGAATACAAATATACTTAGAATGGACATTTCAAAATACTGCCTAATTGAAATTGGTTTTTTTTTTCTTTTTTGTCTTCTTCTTTAGAACAATCTGGCAATGGATGGTGTCCCTCAGGGATGTCTCCTCGGTCCGTAACAAAGGTAACTTGAGACTTTAGGCACATGGCCAGAGGTGCAAAGTGCGTTCATCATCTGGCAGTTCCTGCAAAAGAACATTGCCTGGACTGCGCTGCTGTCACTACAGCCAGCAGTTATAAATGTAGAAAGCAACCTCAGAAATGACAATATGTCGTGCGTCGTTCAGGGAATGTGGAGCTTGTGTGTCAGAGTTTACCCTTTGTGTATTTCAGGACATCAAGGGCAGACAAGGTTGGGGGGATTATAGGCAACAATTGCACTGGGTAGTGTTTTCTCTCGTTACAAATGGCCGTCAAGTGACAGCGGCTAAATTAGCCACCATGTGCGTTGGTAATCGTCACAGTGAAATGGAAAAAAAAATGCACAGGCATTAGGGGGCAAATAAATCATGGTTAGCAAGTGTTGCATTTACTTAAAGTGCATGTTAGGCTTTTTAGGCTGTTTTTTGACGTAAGAAATACAGATGCAACAGATGAACTTGTCCCTGTGATACTTACAAGATCCCGTTGTAACTGAATAGAAGCTGTTAGCAGTTAGCAAAGATTAACCATATTATCAGTAAAGGTGCACTGCCAGTCAAACGTTTCAGCCCCACATATTTCAGCATCTGGTTAAACTCCGACATTCTCTAAAATGTATGAAAGTATGGAAAGAGATTGCTGTTAGTGCCTGACGTACTGCTATTATGGCTCACTACGTGCTGTTCAAAAAAATGATTTTCCTGGTGCTGCAATTTCAAAATATTTCAATCACACAAAATGTATTTCTGCATATGCTGATACTGGTTTCTTTTATGAAATCAGAATAAGGCTTCAGGGAACACATCTTAACCTGAGAACAGTGTGTAGACCAGCATGCTTGTACGTCCAAGTCATCTCTGTTCATGCAGCAATGTGCCGCAGTGCTCCCAAAAATGTCTTAAATGGGTTCATTAAGACTGTGAGGTGAAAAACATAGAAACAATTAAAAACGAGTCAGTTACCCCTAGTTAATTACAAGTCTCAATTTTTTGCTTTGTCTGCAGCACTAATAGGACTTGCATGGTGATAAAAACAAACCTTTGATGGCAGTGTAAAGAATAATCTATCTGCTGTGCTCTGAAGTAACAATAAATGTAAATGTTACTATTTAATTTACAAATGTAATATATTAACTGTAAATTATACAGATGTTTACCCTTAAAAATTTTTTTTTAACCAAAATACCTTTTTTTTTAGCTGATTAAATCAAAACTCAAGCTTGAAAGTTAAAGCAGAGTAAAGTTCCTTATCTTTTCTCAACTAATTACTAGTATGTGAGTTCAAATTGTATTTATTTTAAGAGCACATACACTCACACACACTGATTTTAAGATATGGACCAGCTGCTGTTTGATTGGCTTGCTCTATTTACATGGATCTATTAAATGTCGGGTTCATTACAGTAGATAGGAACCCCTTGTGCCCCTCTCTCTCCATTTTTAAATCACTGCAGTGCCATTGTGTGACCATACAAGGGCATAATCCATCCCAGAGCGCTGTCTTAAACATCCTTCACACAGGCGCACACACTGACATACACCGTTTCTGTGAGTTAAGTTCACTGACATGTGCATTACTTTGCGCTTCATTTTAATCGGATTTTTCTAAAGTTGCGTTTTCAAAAACTGTGCAGAATGCTAGGGCGGTTTACTCCTTTCTTTGTTCCTTCCTAACTAGTGTACCTCCCCATTTCATAACTGTCTCGTTTCATTATCCATGGCTGGTGTATTGTTGCAGCCGTTCACGGTTGGATGAGCCACATGCCGATGCGAACCTTATCAAACCGGGATGATAGGACTGAAGCAAGTGGAAAGACACGGTGGGGGCTATTTTAGAAACGGCAATTCTCTATCTACCAACCACCCAGACAGACACCCAGACAGACAGACAGACAGACAGTGTGAGAGGATACCGGCAGAGAGTAGAGACAGGAACATTAACACTACAGTGCTATATAGGATGATGAGCAGATTCCTTATCAGGGACATACAGTACAGACATGAATTAGTTTACTGAGGTTTAAAGCGAAGAGAACAGAGTACATTGTGAAGTCTGTTACATTATTCTACCAATAAAAAAATAAGTAAACATTTCGACTAAATGTAGTCCAGTTATGCATAAATCCATTTATGCGAATATTTGTATGAGTGATGCTGGGTACACAGCTGTGTGTTCCATGCTAAAACTGCTCCTCTTGTGATGATACACAATAACGTGTCCAGAACTGAAAAATTGTGGTACCATGTTCAGTTCCAGTTCCCTTTGTAACAGTACTCTGGAACCTCATTTGTAGAGACTATCTTGTATGTAAGTTACTGTACTGAATGCTGAAGTGAGGTATGTGTAGTTTTAGTGTGTGAAGCCGGGCTGTACCTCGTCTGAGCGGATGATCTCGACTCCTCCCTGTCCCACAGCCTGACTCTTAGCGTTCAGCTCTCTTGTGATGGAGGTTATCTCCTCTCTGGACTCCTGCAACTCCTCTGCCTTCGCCTCCTTCTTCCGCGCTATGATAGAGGCCTAACAAACAGTACATTTTTAAGGGATTGACCCCTTCAAGTGCCCCCATGAAGGGTCGATCAAAATGGCACTTCTGCCGTACGATCTATTCGTTAGAAGACGAGATGACATTTCGGTCGATCAAAACATGATACTAAAGTTATGAAATGATAATAAACATCTGGCTATGATCAACAGGGAAAAAAAACACAGATAAAAGACATCAATCTTTCTTTCAAGTTTCATCTAAATTCCTACAGGAAAAGGAAGGGATACAACTTGTAAACCTTGAGGTACGTTTTGAGGAAATAAACTAATCTCTGTCTACACCTATAGTGTAAGCAAAGACCAAGAACAAGAATTAACATGTTTCCCAGTATAGGAATAAAACCAACACACTGACTATTAGACTTGCTGGACACTTTATTAAGAAAACTTCTACCCATGCTCATTCATGCAATTATTCAACAATCCAATCGACCAATCATGTGGCAGCAGCTGGTTTTAAGTATTTCAGAAACTGTTATCTCCTGTGATTTTCACACACAACAGTCTCTGAAGTTTACACAGAATGGAGAAAAAAACAACAACCAGGAAAAACAAAAAACATCCAGTTGGAAAAGTCTTGTTGATGAGAGAGGTCAGAGGAGAATGAGCTGACAGGAAGGCTACAGTAACAATAACTACTCTTTATTAACTGTAGTGACCAGCAAAGCAAGTCAGAACACACCGCACATTAAACCCTGAAGCCCACGTCAGCTTCCACACTGGCCAGCCAAGAACAGGAGTCTACAGTTGGTACAGGTTCACTCAAACTGGACAGTTGAAGATTGGAGAACACATTGACTGGTCTGATGAATCTTGATTTCCTCTCCAACATGCAGCAGATGGTGGGGTCAGAAATAGGCATCAACTGCACGAATCCATGGCCTCAACCTGCCCTGTTTTAACGGTTCAGGCTGGTGGTGGTGGTGTAATGGTCCGGGGAATGTTCCACCTCCCCCAACCCTTTATGGACACCACTTGAGCACTGGTTGAATGCCACAACCTATTTTAATACTAATGCATCCTTTTATGGCTACAATTTAATACCCATCAAATAAAGGTTCATTCCAGCATGATAATCTGAAATGTCACGAAGCACCGGTCGTCTCAAACCGGTCCCACGAACCTGACAACGAGTTCAGTGTACATCACTGGCCTCACTGGAATCTAATAGAGCACGTTTGGGATGTGGTAGAATGAGAAAGTCATAACATAAAATGTGCAGCTGACAAATCTGCAGCAATTATGTGACGCAATCACTTCAACATGGATCAGCGGCTCAAATAAATGTTTCCGTGTAGAATCCATGGAACAGAGAATTGTTTTGAGAGCAAAGAGTGGGTCCAAGTGTTAGTATGGTGTTCCAAGTAAAGCGGCCAGTGAGTGTGTATCCTGACAGAATCTATAAACTGCCCTTAGATATACACCAGTCAAAATGTTTAGACACACTCTTTCTTAATTTTTTCTTCAAACATTTAAATCATACACCTTCAGATCAAAAAGTTTTTAAGCTCATGAGAAATATTTCAGTCGAGTGTCCTCAAACCTTTAACCAGTAATGTAGATGCCTTGATGATAAGTGGTTTATGTAAAAAGATTTTGCAAATCTGTTTTCGTATTATTTCCTTTCGGCACGGCTTGAAGAATAAAGGGACGGAGAAAAACGCTCCTACCTGCTGTCTGTACAGAGTGAGATTATCATCCATTGGGTCAGTCCTGGACATCTTCTTCTCCATCATCTGGTTCATCTGATTTAGCTCTTTAATCTGGTCAGCAGAAGAAACAAAATTACTTTTGTAAAATTATAAAAGAAAAAAAAAACCCAACAAAACAAAACACACGTGCAGGAAATGAAATGATATGGAGAACATTCGAAAATGGAAAACGGGATGCTGTGCAGCATCTTATAAGCAACCTTTTTTCAAATTTTTCAAATTCCGCTTTGCCACAAATGTAGATGATCATCCATGCAGAAATGTCTGGTATTTGTAATTCTTTAGTTATGGACAGGAGATACGAGGCTAATGGAAATGAAATGCGATTTGAATTACAGCTGGCACTATTTTCAGCACCCTAACGTTAAAGAGAATTAATCAACACATTCTGACCGATCTGATTTGAGAATTGTGGTATAAATATGTATAGAAATTTATAGAAATGTACGACTGAAGTCAAACCTACATTATCATCGTCATCAATGCTGGGAAAGAGCGAACGGGAAGTCCAGTGCAAGCAAAAAATAGCTGACTTATCACGCTGAGACAGTTTGAGGCGAGTGAGTAACGAGTTATTCATGCAGTGTTAAATTGAAGGTTATTAGCTTCAATTATTTGTTAGCAACAGTAGCTTGCTAGTTCCAGTGTAGAGTTCATGTACATTTGAGGTAAAGAGAAAAACGAGAACATTTCTCGAACCGCTGCTTTAAGGAGTAGACGGCTATGCGGTGCACTCTTTGTGAAAGGCAGTAGGCAATGTGCCGAGATCTGAACTAAGACCCGGATAAAACATGTACTGCGAGGTGACCTTCTCCTCCAGTTCGTCCAGCTCGGCGTGGCCCATAGCCGGCTCGGACGCCACCTTCTGCAGGTAGTACACTTTGCTGCGGATGCGCTCCAGCTCTTTCGGCACCTTGTCTGACGCCATGTAGGAGTTGAACTTAATCTCCTCCTCCAGTCTCTTCACCAAGCCTGTAACAGAGAAGAGAAGCCTTTTTGGCACTACACTCTCACAGCACACTCCCACATGACACACTATATATGCAGTGCAGACAGTTCGTTTGCAAAATAATGCTTCAGATCATTTTAGAGAAAAAAAATAAGATCACAGACCAAAAAAAAAAAGGTCTGTTATAATACTGGAACAGCTGAAAATCTAGTGATCTGGAAAATTACAATTCACACCATAGTTCTTCTCATGCTGGAATGCGTGTGATGGCTATAAAAGACGTCACGTGAAGCCTTTACATTGTTAAAAGAGTCTGTTTAGTGTGACGCCTGTGCAGGTGACGTTTGTTTGACCTCTGATATGCACTGTCAGGACACGGGGACTTTTTCCATGGTCTACTCACTTTCAGGCTTGGCATCTGCTGCTGCCTGTCGCAAGTCTTTCAGCTGGAGCTGACACCTCTGCCTCCTCTGCTCAGCCTGGAACAGCTGAAATGCACAAACACCAAACACTCTGCATGTATTAACCAAACACTCTGCAATTCATTAAATTGGTCTTCTTGGTTTGGAAAGGTGCAGCTATTAGTCTATATGTGTAACAGATGTACACTACTGGTCAAAAGTTTGGAGACACTCGACTGAAATGAGCTTAAAAACCTTTTGATCTGAAGGTGTAAATGATTAAATGTGTGAAATTGGTGTCAGACAAAAATATAATCATACCAACATATTAATCTCTTTCATTAGTAAACGAACATTTTATTTACACATAAAAAAGATTTTATTAAACGGATGCCTTGGAGCGAAATATTCCGAAAAGCAGCCGATAAGAGTCCGGCGTAGGTGGGAACAACTTTAATACTGTTTAAAACGCATCTCAGGGAAATTCCTCAAGAAATCGGTCGAGAAAATGCCAAGAATACATTTCTGGAAATTCTAGGCAAAAAGGGCGGCTACTTTGAAGATGATAAAATATTAAATTATGCTGATTTTGGACTTTTTTTAAAATCACAAAATAATTCCCATAGTTCCATTTGTGTTACTCCAGAGTTTTGATGACTTTATTAATATTATAAAATGTGTGGGGGAAAAATAATAATAATAAAGAAAGAGTGTGTCTAAACTTTTGACTGGTATACATACACGATTTTCCACATGATGCTCTGAGTCACTACACTCATAGCAAATGTTTTGGAGCCCACAAGTACCTGGTTCTTTTGCTCTTGTTTCTGAAGAGCCAGAGATTCCTCCCTCTCCTTTTCCACCCGAAGTTGACTGGCCACTTCTAGCATGCGCTGATGGTTAGACACAGACTCCACCTTGTGGACAAATGAAGTAATACACACTCTGTAAGGTTGATCACAATCATCTAGACCAGTGGTGTCCAATCTTATCCTCAAAGGGCCAGTGTGGGTGGGGGCAGGTTTTCCATTCGACCACAAGCCACACCTGATTCCACCTGTTTAATCCGTTGATTTTGGCTTTCGATAGACTCAGGTGTGGCTTCTGCTTGGGTAGAATGAAAAACTGCATCCACACCAGCCCTTTCTGGATAAAATTCAACACCCCTGATCTAGACTGTAGAGGATATACAAAGGAATAAAATGCCAGTCTGTCTCAAGTTACACAATTTATTACTTATAAGACAGACATTTTACTACTGAAATGAGTCTGAAGCCAAAGGTTTTCTTACCCGCTTTCTCAGACGCTCCACTCTTTTAATCAGCTGATCCTTCTCTTCCTCCATAGCTGAAATGTCCTGCAATAACAAATTCCATCAGGAATGTTCAACTTGGTTAAAACAATTTCTTTGAATGGATCAAAGGCAAAGGGGTTTCAAAACAGCTGTTTAAAAAAAGGTAATATGGATTAATTGAATGGCTTCAAAATAGACATGTGCCCTATGCTTTACTAATTTTCTTTTTTTTTTTGCAAGAAATTCAGTTGAAATAAACTACCAGAAATGCAACAACTTGAAAAGTGAATTAGTATGAGAGATAGCCAGTTAGTACAAAACATGCCTGCACCGTTAAAAATTAAAATAAACCACATTTTTGTCTGAATAAAACGGTCACATTGATTTATTCTGACTCAGTCTCAACATTTTGCTATTATAGCTACAAGTTCATTTTATTCTCTAGAGTCAAGAAAGGTTTGCTTTATTTTAATATTAAGTACTGTTATACTGTATAATCAGTGCAACATGTTTTTCTTTGTTCGATATGTTTTTTTTAAGTGTATGAATGTAAGAACACAAAGCAAATGAAGAAAAGAGTAAATGATTCTCTTACCCGTCGAATCTCGGCTGCAGAAAATCCAAAGGTCCTCAGTTGTTCACACTCTTTGTGGTAATTCTTGAATCCTTCTACCACCTCTTCATACTATATGGATAATAAATCACAAAAGAATCACGTACTTTATGTATAAAATAAAAACTGCATTATACTTTATATAGGATTGCAACAAAAAAGGATAAATATTCCATTCAGACAAATGAATTCTGCTGAAGTTTAAGCGCTGATCTGAATCGTATAGAGTTAACTCTGATTATTTTATTTAGTATGAATGAGATCATTTTTCATGCACATGTCTTAACATAATCTGTGCACATACTGTATTTTAGCCATGTTTGTAAATTTCCTGCTTTTACCTACGTAAAACCAAATCCTGTTCGACAGATCACGGGTCATCACTAGGCCGCATTGATATCGGATGCGACTGGGAAAGATATAACCCATTTTCCAATCAAGCTGCACTGACAATAGCATAAGATGTTCTAGTTAAAATGTAATGCGAGCTGTACTGACACCGAAACGAGCACAGACCTGATGGTAGACCTCGGCGATGACCTCGTCAGCCAGGAACTCGCTGGGCACGTCCAGTTTGACGAGGAAGCGAGCCAGATAGGCCCTCTTCTTCAGCTCAGGAACTCTCTGCAGCAGCCAGTGCAGGATGGGGTGCACCACCGGCTTACTGCCCGTCACCAGGCCCTGCCGAAAACCGCTCCTGGGAAACAGAGACGAGCAGAAACTCAGGCTCGGTGATAAGAGAAGCAAAAACGTCCCTATTAACATTTACACATTTACTCGGTTTAGCATGTTAGAGTTATGTACCTTTACTACTTTATCTTCTGTTGGCGTGTATTTTTAAAACATAATGTGTTATGCTGTTATAGGAAAACAATCAACGATGAGGTGGTGTGATGCAGCCTGACATGATTTTCCAATAAAAGCATGTCGCAAAGCATTTTATTACCTTCACTAACAATTTATTTCTTTATTTATTAAAGAACCGCCCGTCATACATATTTTTTTTTATACATTTATAGTTACATTTAATGTTGTGGACCGTCCACTAAAAAGGTTAGTTCCTGTTGTCAAAGCAGCTACGAACATTCATTCCCTCACCAGCCTCTCTCTTAATGTTAACAGGAGGAAAAAATGCAGCTTGTCATCTTACTGAAAAACCATAAAGCTTCAACTTCTTCTTCCAGAAGACGTTCCTGTGTCTGAAAACGTCAAGGAACCCCTGACTGTTACAAAGTACTGTCACTGGAGACTCCTTCCAAACATGCTAAATAAAAGTCACCTCATAGAAAACACCACGTTAACGTTACACTTGTTTACATTTTTTTTGTATTATTATTACTTCTAAGGGGAGTCCGCTAGTCGAGTCCAGGTGTAAGCTGTTGCTACAGAAATGATAACATAGTACAATGAGCGCATTAACGTAAACATGTGATTTGCCTTTCAGAGCTTGATCTTCTGACCAATCAGATCAGAGATCACAGCTGTCCTGTGATACTGATCAACGTTTATCCGTTGCCACATGAACACCCTTTCTGTTTGACTTTTTTTTTTTTTTAACTTACACATCAGAAAAGCCACCGGGTGGTTTGTATTTCAGCATCCCCAACAAAGTGAACATCCTTTTGACCGTCTGCTCAGGCATTTCCTCTCGGATGTCAAGTGCTTGCTGAAATACAAGACAAAAAATACATGGGAGAGGACAAGCAATGAACATGTAGACCTGCAAACCTGTAGCGAAGGGCTCCGTGGAGTTTTGATCTATTGACTGATTTATTTTACAGTTAAAAGAGACCGTTTGTGAATCGTTCGACAATGCTCGTACATAACGTTCGACAACGTACAGTACATAGCATCGCCACCTCACAGCTACAAGGCTCTCTGGTTCGACCAGAGCTCGAGTTGCTGTCTGTCTGAAGGTTGTGGAAACCTGCGTAGGAATGTGTGTATGGTGCCCCGTGATCTACTGGCGTCCCATCCCATATGACGCCCGGTGTTCCCGGGATATACTCCGGATCCACTGTGACCCTGACCAGAGAAAGCTGTTACAGTACATATATTCGTATTGTATTGAATTACGGAGGAAAATGTTGCATTATAGAGGTCTGTTGTTTTTTCTCGTTGCATTATGGGTATGACTGCATGCCATAAGGAATAACTCAGCTCCAGCCTTTAATAAAAAAAATTATTCAACCCACATTGAGAATCAGGTCCATCCATCCATCTTATTGTCGAAATTGACAGACTTATCAGATCCTTTCGAGACTGGAGAAGTCATGATAAGTCACATTATAATTTGGTTGAATTTGGGGAAACCACTTGAACCATCCATTGTGTTTAATTCGATTCAATTCAATCTGCACTGCCTTGGGATCATCGTCAGAGGTCTCAGGAATGAGATTAGATCATATTCTTGATAGACTAAGCAGCTAATCCCACTCGAAACCCCTGAACTCTGAACTCTGAAGGTGTGTCTCTCACCTTAGGGTCAATTTCGGCCAGAACATCATTGAGAACCTGCAGCAGCTGCATGGGCTCCAGTGAGTCAAACGTGATCAAGTTAAAATTCTTCTTGAATGGCTCTCGATTCAGCTGTTCCACAATTAACTTAAGTTGTTCACTCATTTTTTTATTTTTAAAAAATTCTTTATTCGAAGATTGTTCCGCATAAACAAGTCCCTTTCGTCTTCTTGCTGAGCCGTTAGCTTCTTAACAAACACGACTGTTGCGTGGCAACCGCGTTATTCCTGCTAACTAGCTGCGGCAAAAAAAAAAGAAAAAATAGTTTACATATATGTAGTATTTCTAATTATTTTTGTCAAAAATGTAATGTGTTTTATATTATATAAATACAGTAATTAATAAATTTAGCTAAAAAACAAAACAAAAAAATGCCTGGAAACCGAAAAAACTTTGCTGGTTGCCAACAGGAAGTTCACCCCCGCCTCATGAAATCTGGGATGCTTTTCAAATTGCGCGCTGTTACACATATACGCACACTACACAGGGTATGGAATCAAAGGTTTCCAGCCTTTATGTAGTGCACTTTGTTCCCAACTGAAACCTATTTGGAATAGAGCCGTACTTGTTGTCAAAATAAAGGCATGGCCCAGTAGGGAATCTATTCTATGTATATTGGGGTCTGTATAACGTTTATACAGACTGAATATAACCATTTAAAACACACAAATTTTAAGTGAAATGATTCTCATAAAAAATAAAATAAAATAACATAAATAAAAATGTTATTCGTTAACATAACTCAATGATAATTCAATCTTATATTTTCCCAAATTAAAAAGAAAAAGAAAACAAAGACCCGAAATGGGATTTCTATATATATAAATAAATAAATAAATAAATAAATAAATAAATAAATAAAAATGAAACATATTTGCATATCTGAATTGTTGCTTAAGACTATATTTAATTATTTTTTTGCTGGACTAGGTTGTGTTATTTAACACGATCAGCATCACTCCGGGCTGTGTGTGCTGTCCCAAGCGGCTGACTGAATGAATGCAGGGTGCTGAGAGAGGGAGAGAGAGAGAGGGTGAGAGAGAGAGAGCGGGAGAGAGAGAGAGAGAGAGAGAGAGGCCGAGGCTGATCGCCTGCAACTGACAGCATGCGGAGGTGAAAACGGACCTCTTATCACCGATCGAGGTTTACATCCTTGACGGTACTCTCTTTTTAAACCCCCAGGATCAGTCATTAAAAAACAACAACAACAGATTAGTGATCTATTCCGAAGTAGCCATGCATTCGAGCAGAGGATTATCGCGGAGGAATTGCCCCGAATCCCTGAGCTGCAGCTGGGGCACCGAGCTCTGGGTACGTGCCAACTATCTTTCGAGAAATGCATGGTGACAGGGCTGTGTGGAGGGTCAGAAATCTTTCAACATGTGTGCATGAGTAATCAGCAGGTGTGTCAGGAGTCTGTGTTAATGTTTCCTAGCTGGGTCCGTCAGCGGTCCGCCCATTTTTACAGGAGTCGTGCATGCATGCGGCGCGCGCCGCTCCGTTTTGCCAACCTGCGTCGAAGCGAAATTGATTGCAGTGCATCCGTTTAGTCCTTCACTCTACAGACAAATCTATAGTAACCAGTCCTGGCTTATTCAGTTGTTCTTATTCTTATTCTTATTTTATTCTTATTCTTATTCTTATCCACCCGAGTGTGTAGTAATCCGTCCTTAGTGCTGGCCCTGACCCGCCTGCAAAAGGGCGCACGAGAGAAATATGGATATGTATTGTTCATAGTTGTGGCACGTGCGTGCCATTTTCCATCATCTATTATGCCTTAAAGCAGCGGTTTATCGAGACCATGGTCTGATATCATGAAAGACTGCAATGTCTGTTGTCAGCGCAGTGCATATTTGCTGGGCGCGTGCGATTGATCAACTCTCGAGCTCTTCATTTAAAATGGTCATCATTATCACAAATTCTGCTGCATGGGTTTTAATGGAGAAGAGAGTCAAACGTCCTGGTCTCCTTTTGTGAGAATGTGACAGGCCTACAACTTGATAATAGTACAGTAATAGGTCTTTGGGAACACATGCTCCTATCTCAGGCTTATAGTTTTTGTTTCAGTCAGTCAGTACATTATGAGCAGTGACTACTGGATTGTCAGGAATTCAGGGGAGTTTGACATGTCCCCATATATTCAGAGGAGTTACACGATAGTTCGCATTTGTTGACGTTTTTTGGGCCAAACCCTGCTATTCCAATTCTGCCATTCCCTCGACTTGACCCTGGGTATCATACTGGGACAGTATGCAAGAATTGAACACTTTCCCAAAGCCATCTCTGAGCAAGATATATATATATATATATATATATATATATATATATATATATATATATATATATATATATATGTGTGTGTGTGTGTGTGTGTGTTTGCACTCAAAGACACCAAACATGTACCTCTCAGGTCTTGTGGGAGTGGAAATAGCTGTGCACCAGTGGAAACACTGTTGTACATTATTCCTGAATGCTACAGACTAGACAGCATTTACAACAGTCCTACCCGGTTGATGGTATTCCAAACTTCCATCATTACAGAGTACTAAGACATTGGACAAGTAAATGGGACCGATTTAATTACTGAAGAGGTGTTTTAACCACTTGTCCACTGGAATCAGTTTCCAGGGTGTGTTCCTGTGGATGCAGAATTCAGACAGCTAAGACGGTTCTTAATAAATACTGTGAATAGAGCGTTATCATTCTGACAGCTCGTCTAACAGAATTCATTTCCCCCACTTTGTCTATCACCATGCTTAGAAAAAAAGGTTCCATCTTTAATCCGCTATTGGTTGTCTGGTTTGTTGCTCTTGGGGAACCATTGTTCCATTTAGGACCCTACATCTGAGTGTTTATTATCTAAGCATAGCCCATTCAGAAACATAAGAACCCAACAATATGGTGTTTCTCTTTCAGAGAAGGTTCCAAGGTTCAGACCATTCAAAAAGTTTCAGAAACCCTAACTATCCTTACAACCATTGAAGAACACTTTTTTCCTTCAGAGCATATAAGACATAAAGTTGAGGTGTCTTTATTATTATTATTATTATTATTATTTATTTATTATTATTATTTTTTTTTATTGGAAGCCTTTTTATTTCCCAGAAAATGTCAAATGTATATATTATTTTTTACATCTCTAAAGTGTTTATGAAAAAATTACATATTATTATTAAATTACATATGATTATTGTTTTTTTATGTCAATAAAAGTGCAAATAATTGTATTTATTTTTAATTTTTAAATAATTATAATTGAAATTTTTCATAACTTTGGTCCATATAGTTTACAGCACAGTTCTACTCTTCTTTATTCCCTTCTTTATTCCCTTGCACACAAAAAAAAATGTGAAAATGAAAAAAATTTAATCAAGGATTCTTTGGATGGGTAAGGATTCTAGCTTTCTGAAGAGAATCAACATGGATCCTTTTGTTGCAGGGTTCTACCTAGAACCTTGAAGGGTTCCCAGAGGGAGTAACTGACTGAAGAAGTATTAAGGATGGAACTGTTAGTGTAATGTTAAATTTTTCTGTGAAACCTTTATTTATTATCTACTGTATAATGTATATTGGGTAATGATCTCTGTCCCGTGATTCCCTGCTTTAGCAATAGCTTCAGTTTTATCTTATCGCTTGTTTTGATATGTGCTGAGATTGCAAAACACTAGCTGATTCAAATTCTGTTGAACAGACTCGTCCATGAGTAAAAACTGCTTCATCGCTCCTTAGAGTCTTAGCCATCCAATGCGCAACATCGAGCCTTATTGGGCAACTGCATGATCTGGAGTGAGCACTTAGCACACCAGTCATGCTGAGAATTGATGAGGTGGCAGCTTTCACACACAACAGAGAACATATTTACTCATGTTTACACACACACACAGACAGGTGGTCCATTTGTGTAATAGCAGAGAGTCATATATTCATTCGTCCTTAGTAAGCGCTTTATCCTGGTCAGGGTCACAGTGAATCCGGAACCTGTCCTGGGTACACTGGGTACGAGGTGGGAATACACCTTGGATGGGATGCCAGTCCATTGCAACACACCATCCACACACAATCACACCTTTGGAGTGGCTAATGCACCTACCTAATGTGTGTTGTTGGAAGGTGGGAGGAAATCGGACAATCCAGAGGAAACTTACATGTACACGGTTACATCATACGAAACATGGTAACTGCTGTGCCTTTGCACCACCCTAATAGCAGACATGCTACCGTTATTATAGTGAGGATGTCTGATTTGGGGCACAGAATAAACGTTTAGCCTAATATAATATGACTACACTGTGGAATAGAACTAAAAATGGAGCCGTGACCTAATGACCTCTTAAAGCGAGTAGAACTACAGCTTCATACCTTAACTGAAAAATGCTCATAATATGAACATTTCCATACAAACACAATTTGTTATTATCAATTCATAAGCTCATGCACGTTAACATCCCCAGGATTAGTACATCTGTAATTAAGTTAAATGAACTTTGTTCAGGCTTCATACAGTTTCATGCATTTATTTGAGTTATTTTAGTTTGTGTGTGTAAAAGCCTTGGATGGAAAGAATCTGCAGCTCTCAGAAATTCTTGTCTCTTTTCCCCTACCTCAGGATCAGTTTGATAATTTGGAGAAGCACACGCAGTGGGGCATTGAGTTTGTGGAGCGCTACACAAAGTTCGTCAAGGAGAGATCCGAAATCGAGCTGAACTACGCCAAGCAAATCAGGTACAAGAAGATTGTATGTCACTGTAAACACTCTTCTCAGCATGCAAGATTTGATTTTCAGCTTGTTGAATGAGGACCTGAAAAATCAGACAGCCATGTGAAAGCAAACTGAAACAGCATTCGCTGTAGACAGTTATAATAAAGATAAATGTACAGACAAAAAATAGAAGGGATCAACACAAAATCAGTCCAAAATCAGTTCCAGTTAGTAGCTCATACACTGCATCCGGTTTTTCTCGACCAGTCAGAACTCCTCATGATGGTGCTCTGACCAATCAGAATTCCTAAAGAAGGTGCTCTGAACTATTAGAAATCCTAATAATGGTGCTTTGACCAATCAGAATTCCCAGTGAGTGTGCTCTGATGAATCAGAAGTCCCAATGAGGCTGTTTTGAACAATTTGAATTCTTAATGAGGGTGCTCCAGACAATCAGAATTCCTAATGAGGGTGCTCTGATCAACCAGAATTTTTAATGAGGGCACTATGGCCAATCACAATTCCTAATGAGGATGCTCAGAACAAGGATAATTCCTAATGAGGCTGCTCTGAACAACCAGAATTTCTAACAAGGGTCCTATGACCAATTATAATTCCTAATGACGATGCTCACAATAATCAGAATTCCCATGAGGGTGATCTGAACAATCAGAATTCCGAATAATATTTCTCTGACCAATCAGAAGTTCCACTGAGGGTGCTCTGAACAATCAGAAGTTCCACTGAGGGTGCTCTTACCAATCAAAAGTTCCACTGAGGGTGCTCTGACCAATCAGACGTTCCACTGAGGGTGCTCTGATCAATCAGAAGTTCCACTGAGGGTGCTCTGACCAATCAGAAGTTCCACTGAGGGTGCTCTGACCAATCAGAAGTTCCACTGAGGGTGCTCTGACCAATCAGATGTTCCACTGAGGGTGCTCTGATCAATCAGAAGTTCCACTGAGGGTGCTCTGACCAATCAGAAGTTCCACTGAGGGTGCTCTGAACAATCAGAATTTCTAACAAGGGAGCTGAATGCACAACACTTAGTTAGTGTATAGGGATGCTCCGATCAGGATGTTTGTAGCCAATACCAATTACCAATTTCTTGTCATCATGATCAGCCAATACCAATCAAGCTTTATATAAGTGATATGTAAGTTTCTGTTAACCTTTTTTATTTTTAAGATAAAGTAATACCAGAAGATGTTGAATTAGTTATATTATTTCAGTAATGTTGTAGATCGTTGTTTTAATTGAGAATCAAATAAATAAGCACAACAAATATTCATTTTACAATGAACATTTTAATAGGCCTTTAAAAATACACGGCACATAGCTCGATTTTTCATTGTTTCCTGAGACCTCGTAATAATTCCACACCGGTGATGACATGACTGCAGTGCTAAAGTTGAACGTCATCATGTGTTTTACATCCTCAAGTTTCACGTCAACAAATTGCGATCGATTCGTGAGATCGGACAAATTTAGAGATTACCGATCGAGTCATTGAATGTGATTATCGGCCGATACCGATCGATCGGAGCATCCATATTACTGTACTATAACTAATTCTAAATCGCATTGACTGATTTATTGTGATTAGCTGAATATTTGTATTTTGGTCAAAGCTCCGCCTTTTGACTGAATTAATTGTCTAATTGTCTAAGTGCTTGTTTGTTCAGGTTTTTGTCATTGACAACTTGAAAATGCTCTGGTACACTTAATAAGCTTTGAGTTAGGGCTGCACAATAACCCATTCAATGTAACATTACTATAGTATCGCACTTCTAACAATAGAAATTGTCACAAAGCTTTCGAGAAATCTGAATGTAGATTTAGATCTCAAATGAGCAAGCCAGAGGCGACAGGGGCCAGGAAAAAAAAAACCTTGAGGGAAGCCAAACTCAAAAGGGAGCCTGTTCTCTTCCGGGTGACTCTAGGTAGTGGGACTATTATAAATCATTACTCTTGTACAACTGTGTACTACATAGTCAAACAGATCTATATGTGAATAAGTGAATAAGAGTCCTGGGATGAGCCCAGTTTAGTGGCTTTATGATGACAGCACCAGTAAGATCTACAATACATAATTTTATTTTTCTTATTAATTGTTGCCAAAATATTGGTCTTATTGGAGTGTCCATATAGAAATGTGCACTCAAAACACAATTTCTATTGTATTCTATGAGGAGTTTGACTGTTCTAAAAAATGAACTAGCATGACCCGTGATTTATGATCAAATTAATGCTGTTACAGCTTGTAATGTGATGCAGATTTACAGTCAGTTGCAAGGTTTATTGTAATCACAATGTGTAGCACAGTATCCTATTTCCATTCGTAAAAAGCAGCCCTACATTGAATTGAGGTAATAACATTTATACTGTTACCCAAGTCTGCTTGGTGTTAGTCAACGCTTTAACATTAACATATTTATCTTTAAAAAAAAAAAAAGTTAGCAAATTCTTAAAGGATGTTCAGCACCCTTTATCATGACTAATTCTTCTTGTTAAATCTTTGCGTCTTTACACACAAATATTACTTGCTGATTATGAACTTTTTTTGCAACATATTCAAATGGACACGTTTGCACTACATCACCGTGGTTACGTGGGTTGCTATAGCGTTGACCCATATCCTGATAATCCTGTGCTGTTTTTTTGCTGGTTTGGTCCTGTCTGTGGATTTTTCAGGTTGTGTTAGCCAGTGAAGACACACACACGCGCGCGCGCACGTGTGCACAGAAGAAAATCGGCTTTTTATAGCTGCCTGTCAGTCAGTGCTTTGTTATTTCTATGAAGTCTGCCAGAGTGTTTTTGTTCGCGCCTTCAGTTGAGAGAAAGGCTTAATTCACAACGCCTCCCTCAAGCCTTTTATTCAGCTCCCTAAATGAGTGGAGATTTATCTGACACAATGCGCTTGTTAGCAGACAAACGGCATCGACCTGCCTCCAGCTCAGGAATAATGGCTGTTTAAAAGGCCACAGGATAGTTGTTATTATATTGAGGGTCTGTGCATTTGTTTGTTTACTCCTATCGCTCCATTGAACGTATGCAGAACATCGAGAACGCTTTTTGGTCTTTCGGTGAGGTGGTAAGGAGACAATAAACGGCAGCATCCGCATGGCTTTGACAAGGAGCTGCAAGATGGCGATCTGCCTAGCAACACGTCAGCCTATGGGGAGGTACAGCTGGGTGTGTGTGTGCGCAAAGAGAGAGAGGGTGAGAGGGACGCAGCGATAGAGAGCAAGCGAGACGAAAAGAGAGGGGGGGTGGATAGACAGAGCTACAGACGAGAAGAGCGAGTGAAGGACAGGGCGGCAGCAGCAATACACTTTATTATATCCATGAGTGCCTTGTATCCACTTTTCACATTTACTTGAATTAATCGGAGTCATGGTGCTAGTGTGTGTCAAGTCGACTCGAATCGTCACACAAACAAACGTCAGCTTTATGAATTAGAGCTCTCACATGATAAAGACCTCATTATGGTGGAGACACTAGTGGGCTTTGTTTGCTTCCCAGGACACGATTGCTTTAATTGGTCTTTCATAAATAAAATATGCAGAGGGTGGAAGGGTGAAAGAATATACCAAAGACCAAAAATCAGTTTCTCTATGTTAAGCCACATTAAACCATAGCACTGTTTAATGCTGGATCCTGATTGGTCAGAAGGTGCTGATAATTTCCTATAACAGAAGCTTGGACAATAGTTAGGGTTAGGTTTATATTATTGTACTGGTTCGAATATTCTTATTCTTGTTTTTGTAGTAAGGACTTACTCAGGGACTTTAAAAAAAAATTTTAACGGGTGTGAAAAATGGGTGTTGATATGCTGAAGTTTTCTGTAACGATTTCTGGAAGGAGTCTCCTGTGTGAGCACTTTGTAACAGTCAGGTAAAGATGTTCCTTTAAGTTTCTAACATGCCAAAGTCTTCAGGACGGAGGGGTTTGCAGAGGAGAGGCTGGCGAGGGAACGACTGTTTATGGCTGCTATAGCATTACATAGCATAACAACAACTAAATTGTAGGACGTTCCACAACATTAAATGTAACTATAAATGGATAAATTAAAAGTATGACGTTCTTTAGAAAATAAAAATGGAATTACTGGTGAATTGTTGTGTTATAAGAGAAATAAAACACTTCAGGGCATGCGGTTATTGGAAAATTATCGACTTCAGGGTGGTAACAGTGAGTTTTCTTTGTATCAGGCCACATCGTACCATCCAGTTATTACTTATTTTCATATTACAGCACTTCTTTTTTTTTTACTTAAAATGAAAACATTATTTTTTCAAATTTCGGTTAAAAAAATGCCATGTCTTAAATTAATGTTTAACATTTAAAAAAGTGTTAGAATGAAATTTAATGAAGTACCAACAATTACATCATATTGATTTGCTTCTGAAAGTTTTGCTCTTATTATAGAAATCTCTCTAAGAAATATCAGCCCAAGAAGAACTCCAGAGAAGAGGACGAGTACAAGTATGTATACCTGCATCTCAGTTCACCAGCACTGTAGCTAAGTTAAGTCCATAGTGGGCAGTAGAAATGTAATCTATTACATTTAATGTAATTTAATATTTAAAAATACCACTCGCTTTATTTTTTTGGCCGATGAGCTCGCAGGTGTGTTAGGAATGCTAAGAACATGGTGTTTTCAGAGTAATAATCGGTGTAATGCTTGTTCTCTTGTGTTTGCACATATGGTCAGGTACACCTCCTGCAGAGCGTTTCTGATGACGCTGAACGAGCTGAATGACTACGCCGGGCAGCACGAGGTCATCGCAGAGAACCTCTCAACACAGATCATCTCAGAGCTGGTGCGCTATATCCAGGAGCTGAAAGCCGAACGGAAAGCGGTATGTGAACGGAAACTGCGAATTAAAAAAAAAATTTAAATGAAAAAAAAAATTTCACTGGTATTATTTTAAGTGTGCAAATTGTACACACACTGTTGGAACGACCAAGTCTTACAATTTATTATTCAATCTGAGTTGACGGATCGGTATCCTTCGTTCCCGGCACAAACAGATTTTATATCTAGGCTATTCCTTTTTATTTATTTATTTGTAGCTGAACGGTTGACTAGTATTTATTTAGTATGTAGCTATGGTTAAACTTGATGGTGGTGAAATCAGGAACACGAAGGTAAGTGAAACAAACGAGGTGCAGCACAAAGATGTCATATAACTCTTCTGTCTAGTACATGCAGTCACACTAGCCAAAGTGGAAAAATACGATGCAAGGACAGAACACACACTTTGGCCAACAATTTGATTACTTTTTGTTTTGCTTTACTTTAGATTAACCCTCACCCTAAAACGTGTATATTTGTTCATTCATCTGGGGTAGATGATTTCTGTGTATAGTTACTGTATGCCTCCGAGGTTGCCCGATTTTTCTTTGGTAGACGTGTCTGAGACTGCGTTTTTCAATAGCATCTAAATCACTGCCTTTAAAAAAAAAAAAAGAATTTTTTTTTACACAAGCTCTTGTTTTTAAGCCTGAAAAGGAATAAAATATTTTTTTTCCTTTGCTGTCAAATATAACATGTAACAAAAGAAAGACAAGCTTTGAAATAAACATTTAATAGGAGTCTAATATATGGCCAATATACACCGATCAGTCATAACTTTAAAAGCACTGACAGGTGAAGTGAATAACATTGATTATCTTGTACAGTGGCACCTGTCAAGGGGTGGGGTATATTAGGCAGCAAGTGAACAGTCCGTTCTCAAAGTTGATGTGTCGGAAGCTGTAGGGATCTGAGGGCCAAATTATGATGGCTAGACGACTGGGTCAGAGCATCTCCAAAACAGCAGGTCTTGTGGGGTGTTCCTGGTATGCAGTGGTTAATACCTACCATAAGTGGTCCGAGGAAATACAACAAGTGACAGGGTCATGGGCACCCAAGGCTCAATGATGCACATGGGGAGTGAAGACTAGCCCATCTGCTCCGATCTCACAATAGAGCTACTGCAGAACAAATTGCTGAAAAAGTTCATGCTGGATATGATAGAAAGGTGTCAGAACACACAGTGCATCAGAGCTTGCTGTGTATGGGGTTGCGTAGCCACAGACTGGTCAGAGTGCCCATGTTGACCCCTGTCCACCACCAAAAGCACAAACAATGTGTGACCTCTCAATGGTGGTTTTAATGTTTTGGCTCATCGGTGTGTCTATGCATGAATTTTCCCGGTTAATAATAGACTTTCTCTGTACC
Source organism: Ameiurus melas (assembly GCA_012411365.1). NCBI lineage: Eukaryota > Metazoa > Chordata > Actinopteri > Siluriformes > Ictaluridae > Ameiurus > Ameiurus melas. Next base: position 13,188,859 of record CM022776.1, on the reverse strand, counting down.
TCCCTATAGACTGATTTAGAGAGCTATATGTATGAGCTGTGCATAAGCTACTTGGCTAAACATGCACCATGTCTTCAACCTATCACATCTAGGATTTGTGGGTGATGTTTTACCTGGAAACCTTTAGCCTCATGTGTGTTAAAAAACGAAAGGAACCTTTATTTTTGTTTATGAGAGACAGTCAAATTATCAAAAAAAGGTCAGCAAAAAACTTAATCAAACCCCTGATCCGTGATCAAACCCCTGATCCAGGGAGATTTTTATTATCGTTATTCATCCTTGAACATTTTTACGCTTATCCAAGAACAGGATTCTCACCTGTGGAGAAATCTGTCCTCTGCTCCCCAGCTCCTGTAAATCCCTGGATGAGGAATGTGAAATATGTTATTACGCTGTGGATGATTTTACGGTAGAGCAGGCTAGAGCTGAATATGGGTCATGTATTGGGGTCAGTGGAGTGGGTGCAGGAATAAGATGCCCCTCCTTCTTAACTGGGCCTGCAAGGCCTGCAAGTCACAGCCAAATGACTGGAACTAACACAATCGGAGCAGACATGACCACGCATGAACTGAACAAAATGTAGAGCAGATCGTTTTTCCGCCCTGATGAGCTTTCGTCTGCCTTTCATGTCTGACTGGCTCTCTGAAAGAAAGTGGTCTTTATGTATTTTTCATACTGTGTGTAATGGCATCCTATGAGTGGGAGTGAGTCAGTCATGACGTGATATTCACGTCACCGTGACCTCGGGTGGCCTAAGCAAATGTTTTTTGATACAATGAGAAGTTTGTGAGTGGTGAGCATTTTGTTTTGGGAGGAATACAGTACATTTTTGTGGCCATACTGTGTTGGCTGATTCATCAGGTTCACATTTCATCTGATCAGCTTGGTTTCTAAAAGACTGCAGTCTTTTCTGGTATAGATCAGACCGCACAGTGCTGTTGTTTGCTGTGTCATGAAATAGATGAGTCACTTTTTCAAGGAAAAATTCACTCTGGACGACTTGCATAATAATCTTTATGTGATCGTCGGTGGCTTTAGATTTGTTTTATCATTTGAGTCATTTTTTTTTTTTTTTTCAATTTCTTCACCTCTTCACATTTTCACGTTGGGTGACAGATTCGTACATTACCCAGTGCCATTCAACTACCTGCAGATATTGGTGGAAGTGGGAATTCATCTCAAACTAGAGGGCAATCGTGATGAGGCGTGATGGGAAAATTATCCCACACAAGAAAATTGATGGCAAGGCCGCAATAGCACTCTTGTGCAAAGGTGTTTTATTGACATTGCTCCTATTTACAGTCCACCAAATGTGCGCAAAAATATGTACATCCACGTTAAGGCCCCCCAAAAATAGACAAAATACGGGAAATGGGGAAAATGGAGGAAAACTATACAAAAATATATACACTACAGCACTTGGCTGGTAACTCCTTCCATAGAACGGTAAATACATTATATACTCGTGCTAAAACTCCAAACTACAACCCTCTTTTACATAAATGAACAGGCCTGGCTTTTAATCTGGAAGCTCCATCCTCATGGACTCCTCCATGTTCTTCCAGAGGTAACTTTTCATAAACTACAATATCTATAACAACATAATCTTCCTATATCATAATATATACACATTCATTAATATTCATTATACAACATAATATATATAATATTCACTTCTATATCGGAGTTAACTTGGGTTTTGGATTCCCAACTCCCCCCCTAACAAACAACTGAAGATGGTCCAGTTACCTGAGTGATCAGCAGTGCTACAGCCGTAGTGGTTTAGTGTTTTTGTCTGTCCAGCTCTCTCACCTCCTTATACGTATACTCCCGAGGTTCAACTTTTCATGCTGATACTTCCACCGACGCCATCCCACTTATTCGTCATCTTGTAGATCGCTAACTGGCAGCTTTTACCGCATTAAAATTCCCCACATGTATTTATTATTTACTGCAATAATAAATGTTTCAGACTCCCCATTTTCATTTTGAATTTTATCTCTGGATTTAATTCCACTGTTAGGGAGGGACATGATGGCTTAGTGGTTAGTACATTTGCCTCAACACAGGGTTGGGGGTTCGATTCCCACCATGGCCCTGTGTGTGCGGAGTTTGCATGTTTTCTCCGTGTTGTGGGGGTTTTCCACGGGTACTCTGGTTTCCTCCAGCAATACAAAAACATGCATTGTAGGCTGATTGGCATGTCCAAAAGTGTCTGTAGTGTATGAATGGGTGTGTGATTGTGCCCTGCGATGATTTGGCACCTCGTACAGGATGTCCCCCACCTTGTGCCCAATGCCCCCTTGGATAGGCTCCAGGTTTCCCATGACCCAGTAGGAAAAGCGGTACAGAAAATGGATGGATGGATTTTAATGGTGGGAGGGGGGGTGTATTTTTTAATATGTGAAATAAAAAGATTTGTCATTGTAAACATACAGTATGCTGTTGATGACTCCACGCTCACTGTTATGATTCTCCTCCTGCAGCATTTCCATGATGGTCGCAGAGCTCAGCAGCATATCGAGAACTCCTGGAAACAGCTGGAGTCGGTGAGTTCACACTAGTCCAACAGTTAAAGTTAGATGAGAAATGTGCAATCTAATTACCAGGGATAGTAAATAATAATAAATAATAAAGCAAGTTTGATTAAAGATTCAAACTCCATTAGCCTTATTGATAGTGTTTCTGTGAATTATTTCTATATTTTAGAGTTGATACTGATACATCACTGACAGTTAATGTTAGCCAGGATGTGGTTTGTTCGGGTTTAAAGGTGCTATTTGTAAAACAGAAAAAAGAAACCTTTTTTTTTAAACCTACAGTATAATAAGTGCATTACAACTGTGATTAGCACTATTGCAACCCAGTTGTTCTAATTGGTTTCTTTTTAGACATATGTTTTCATATTTCTGGCCGGAACCTTAGTTCCACCCCAGTCGAGGCAGAGCGGCTTTGCTTCACTGCTTTTGCCTAAAAGGCAGCTTAAGAAGTAGGGATTGGGGTCAATTGGGAGAAACGGGAAGGCATGACTGTTGCAACTGCGATTTGCTTGGCAGTCATCAGAGGGCTCTCAAATTACAACCTAGTTCTTTAATACTAAAGAACACTTTGACAAAATGAGCAACTTGAAATATCAGTCTTCGTTCTGCACGAATAAGGAACCTTATTACCGGTCTCTTGCAGAGCAAACGTCGGTTTGAGAGAGACTGCAAAGAAGCCGACCGTGCCCAGCATTACTTTGACAAGATGGACGCCGACATTAACGTGACCAAAGCCGATGTGGAGAAGGTAGGTCCAGTTCCGGCTAACTCTTTTTTTTTTCCTGCTTGTTCTCTGCATCCCAGCCCTGGGTCCCTGCAGTGCGTTTGGGATGGATGCGTGTCAGTGATGTGCTCAGCATTTTTTAAGACCCCTTCCACTGCATCTTAAAGTCTTGCGCCTCCGCCCACTTACCACAGCGTCTCCTCTGGAGGTATGCCATACTTTCCTGCAGGGAAATTGGACAGTTGTTGGAGCCTAACGAGCTGTGGACAGTTTTACAGCCCATGTCATGAGTCCTTTTGATTCATATGACTGAACTGATTCACACTGGCAGTAAATACCAGGACACTCAACAGTGTAGCGTTAAATAAACTACCTGTTCGGTCCTTTGCATTTTATAGTGGTTCGTGAAATGGAACAACTAATGTACCTAAAATGTTTCCCATTATTGATATTATGCTGTAGTGCAATTAGTTTGCAATTCTATTAACCGTCTGCCAAGTTGCTGCCTTTACTTAAATCCTGGACATTACAGATATAATGTTATAGGCTTAGATTTATTACAGAAATCTCTGAATGTGCAGTCTATCTGTGATCTGTGACCGGGCCGAATCCCAGGTGTAGTTCATGCCATTCGGCTGATCCATGCGCATATATCTGACTTTCTGCTCTACGCCACAAAGTGCTCTGACACTAATCGACTCTGTTTTTGTCTTTTTAACATGGCTCAAAGCGGTGTTCACTCAAGGTAGGTTTATAACCACGAGTCGTCTCTGTCTGTGGGGAATTGTTAATCTGTTTAGTGTACGCCCATAGACATCAACGTCTACATAAAATGTCTGTCGCAAAATTATTTCTGTTTGTCCAAATCTCTGGCCCTGTTGCTGTATTACAGTACGTCCCTCTGGCCACTGGTGCAAGCCAACAAATGCCTATGTGGTTATTATAACCACTGTTTAGCACATTACATTTGTCTGATATGCAATTTATCAAATTAAGCCAAAGAAATGGTACATAATGCGAAAGAGTTGCTCTGAGAACAGACGGCCAATTCCTGTCCATTTTCTGTGCTGTGTGCCTCGGTGTTTGTGCTCTGTTAGTGTGCATGCTGAATGAATCTGTGTGCTGAAACATGTTCAAGTGATTCGTTTCTTGACTACCGTATTGACTTTGTCTTATTGGTACCGTGTGTGTGTGTGTGTTCCGTGTATGTTATAATGAATACAGGTACAGCGTATCTGTTCCGTTGCAGTCCTTAACTGCTCCTAATTCAATGTCTTCCTCTTTTTTTTCTGCTGCTATACTTTACGCTGCTACTTTTTAAAGGTTCTCTGGAGGTTTAAAGATTTGGGTCTGTAATGCTGGATCCTTTAGACATCCTCTCTATGCCTCAGTATCCTAATTTACAAAGTAAGCTTCACAGCTGGATGACACAAGCCCAAAGTATGTAAAGGCATAATGAAGATCATGGAGAAATGATAAATAAAATGAAACACAAAAATCACACTGCCAGTGTAACTGCTATTTAGAAATATCATGCCCTTATTTTAGCGGTTTATTTCAGAAGGAAGTTATTTTGATGATTCTTAGGGATGTCTCTGACCGCAGTTAACAACTCATTTTCATTGCTGGTTAAGTAAACAACACGTAAACTGAAAAAAATCCATGTCAGTGAAATTTCATCATCAAGCTAGTCCATTATGTCGACTACTTTAGTACTTTAGCAGCCCTAGTGTGTATTACAGCAGCACTTTGACAAAAAATGAAATTTACACATTTTCGCCCCTTACCTCAAATGTAGTCGACCAGAAAAAACATGTTTGGTGTCTGAACTTCTTTAGTTTTGCCCAGAAGCTACGCTGTAATCATAGCTAACAAGAACTGGAAGTATACAGCTTTTACCAGTTCCGCATCAGGCTATCTTCTATAACACACTGTACTGTATTACTCCATGAAAAATCCAGTCCTGTATGTCTATACCACACTGAGCAGAGGAAGACGAGACACTAGTTCACCAACACTATGTAATTCTTGACACGGAACCATTCATTTTGTGTTTATTAACATTGTAGTTGCTGGTGTAGAAGATTACTGTGTTGAACTCTGTTTAACATTAGCACACAACTAGACAGCTAGTTCAGTGTTTGTAAACGGGCTCGCATTTGAAGTTTCGATATCGAGTCTCATAGATTGCATCTTCATAATCTCAGTAACTGAACCTGAGAAAATACTGGCTCACAGGATTCTCTTCATGACATTTAGCTATGTTAGCTGGGTAACTATCTTAGCATACAGATAATGTGGCTAAAAGCTTCTGATTAGCATATATTTATCCTCTACTAGTAATTTCATATCAGATGTGAGATCACAAACTGAGTTTCCTGAACAAGTTTTTTTTTCTCTTCTTTTCTCTCTCTCTGTATGTGCTCTGCTTTAAATGGAAAATTGTGAATTGAATTTTTTTGACTGGAGTCTGGAGTAAATGTAGTAATCTCAAATAGTCTTGCTGTAGCCTTGCTTGTTAGCACATTAGCCCCGTAGCTCCAGTGCAAAACTAACTACATTTGGAGTAAGAGGACAATTCTGTATATGTATATATTTGTATTGTTTTTTTTGGGTTTTTTTCTAATCAAACTTTCCTTTTACTTAACGTGGCCTGCTGGAACATTTTGCTTTGTAAAATAGCCTTGTTGCTCAAAATAGGCTGCATGAAATAATGTGATACTGTGTGATTCTTTTTTTGAGCTGGTGGTTTTGTGTCTGGCGTCTTAAAGTGTTTCCAGTTTCCGCACATTTGGACAGATCTGTGGATGGCGCCCCGTGAGAGACGTCTCTGTATGTGCAGCTGCACTCGTCCTGTCTGGTAGATCAGCATCAGTCCACATTTTTATGCCACAATGGAAGTCAGATGTGGTATTATGTGCTGTTGGATACTAGTGTACATGTTTGTTAGGTTGTTTTTTTTGTACTGTTTGTGGCTTTTAATTTTACTTTACAGCGTGACCCTGCAGTGGCACAAAGGATGCTGGGCAAACCTTCTTATAGCACTTCCCTCACAATCTCTCTTCTCTCTCTCTCTCTCTCTCTCTCAGGCTAAACAGCAGGCTCAAATAAGGCATCAAATAGCTGATGACAGTAAGAACGAGTATCTGTCCTACCTGCAGAAGTTTAATAAAGACCAACACGAACACTACTACACCCTCATCCCCCACATCTTTCAGGTAAGTCTTCATAGGATATTTAATGGCTCGAAAGAGGATCTTATCTGACCGTACCTACCGGACGCCTCTACAGTAAGTGGAGCTGTGTTGTGTTACAGAGGATCCAGGAGATGGAGGAGAGACGGATTGAGAGAATAGGGGAGAGTATGAGGTGCTACGCCGAGGTGGAGCGCAAAGTGCTGCCTATCGTTAATAAGTGTCTGGATGGCATGACCAAGGCAGCTGAGTCCATCGAGCCCAAAATGGTATGTGGACAATAATTCCTATATTTAGATTCGTTAAACTTATGGAGTATGCAATATCAGTACTGCAAAGGCTAATATTGAGGTAAGGTTTCTAGCGATTTATACCACAGCGCTGTTGAATGCTCAATTCTGGTCAGAAGGTGTTGATTCATTTTCTATAACAGCAGCTCTGACAGTCATTCCAGCTGCAAGACAAATTTATATTTGACACGTTTATATTAATTATGCATATTCTAATGCAGTATTGTTTCTATAGTAATGATTTAGACAGGGACTTGTGTAAAGTAAACATTTTTATTAATAAGGGGTTTTTTTAAGTAATTTTTTTTTTAAAGAAAAGGTTTTCTGTGGAGACATTTTACTTTTACATTTATGGAAGGAGACTCCAGTTTTAGTGCTTTGTCAGAAAGCTTGTCTTCAGGACTGAGGACATGCCTTCCTCCCAGTAACACGGAAAACTGCATTTTTTCGTATTGTTAAGCTCAAGAGAAAAAAAAGGAGAGTGTGTTGCGGGAACAACTTTTTATAACACCTGTTTATAATGTCCGTGATAACTTACATTATAAACACTACAGTGGAACTAATTTGTGTCATTGAAGTTCCACAACCTTAAAGGTAACTAACTATTGGTGGATAAAAAGTACGATGTTCTTCTTTAATAGTGTTGACAAAAGTAAGAGTTGTAAGGGAACCAAAACACTTTGTGACATGCAGCGATAAGAAAAAATAATGTTGCATTGCTTCACATCGTCACCTCACTCCACCCTGTCACTGATGATTTACCTATAACAGCACTCCCTGTTGCGTTTTATTTCTTGCATATTTCTGCACCTCTAAAATTAACCAGTGACAGAATGAAGGTGAAGCCTAGAACCAAAGCTGGAACTGAAAGCAAAAACATCTAGTTTGGGACAAATCTGTAAACCGTGTAGGAATGATACAGTGTATTAAGAATATTGAGTAGCACGACGCTCTGCAGTACTGTTAAGGATGCAAGAATTGTATATTTTACTTTGTTCTACAACAGGACTATCTGTAACTACTGACTGTTGATTAATCTATATTTAGCAGACATATTAATCATTTATTTGTGTGAATTTGTGTGTGATTGTGCCCTGCGATGGATTGGCACCCCATCCAGGGTGTTTCCCTGCCTTGCGCCCTATGCTCCCTAGGATAGGCTCCACGTTCGCCGTGACCTAGTAAGGGTAAGCGGTACAGAAAATAGATGGATGGATGAATGGATTAATAATTTATCATTGAAAAGTGCTGACTTCATTACACTAAATGCCCCTGCCCCACTTTCAAGCTAATGAGCAATGATCCTGATGCCCAGCTTTTTAACAGCTGTGGCTAGCAGCCATGGAGATGATGTGTATTTGGTGTCTCTTTGTGTGTGTGTGTGTGTGTGTGTGTGTGGTCAGCTAAATCCTGAGCTAGCGCTCACATGGCTGCGGTTTGGCCAAGTGTCACAGATGGAGAGAGTAATTGACTCACTTTCTCTGCAGATCTAAAGTGGCTTATGAGCCGTGATTGCGCTTAAGCTCCTGTGTGGCTTCACGTGACTCACGATTGCACCTTTATTTCAGATTTAGAAGCTCAGACTAAAACACACTCTAGATAGTCTCCTTCTCCATTGGCTTTTCTCTCATCATCTCCACTCTGGAGGTTTTATAGACATAAATATGGATGTCACCAGTAGACTGATTGTAAACGTGAATTAATTTTAAGAATTGAGATTTCCGCCATTCGCATATCTTATATTTGGTTTGCTTTGTTCGAAACTGTAAATATTTTACATTTTATGTTTCTTTATTGAACCTCTGACTTGACTAACCTTCATGGGAGGTCTCTGTATCCTGAGTGCATCACAAAATGTGCATTGCTTGATAAAATGCTAAAGTATGAGTGTCAAGGCAATCTGAAACCTCTTTACAGGATTTGCGGGCCAAAAATGCATACTGGCCTTAGACCTTGAATTAATTCCAGTTAAGAAAAGCAATGCTACTTAACAAAATGTAGTATGAAGTCTGCTAGACTTTCACTCTAGCACTTTATAGTCTGTTTATACTTATTGTCACTCTGCATTGTAAGACTTTTCCTGTTAAATATGTAATGGCTTGTATATGCATCATACAAATGTATGCATCAAGTGATGTTTACCTGATATCAGATTATTTTCAGAATCAAATGTCATTCATTTTATTCCCTTTAGGCTCTTAATTTAGGACTAATCCCTGTATCGTTCCTGCAATGCTATCACAAAAGTGCTGAACAAAATCTAATGTTCGTTTCTGTCTCTCCATGTTTTTAACCTAAGGACACCAAGCAGGTGGTAGAGACGTACAAGTCAGGCTTTGAGCCCCCGGGCGATGTAGACTTCGAGGACTACAGCGTGTCCATGAAGAGAGCCGTGTCCGAGTCCAGCTTCCTGAACGCACGTGGAGAGAGTCGGCGCAGGAGCCGAAGCAAGCTGTGGCCTTTAATTAAGAGAAATAAGGTATGGAACCTGGCTGAATGTCCTGGTATTTGGGTTCAACAGAGGTGCAGAATTGACGCAGGCCCAAAGCCATCAGCTGATTGAACGCATTTGTTTTGTTACAGGACAAATAATCTAAGACTTAGCTGTTCACTCCTGTTCAAATCGGTTAGTTTAAAGCTCGTTCAGTAGGTCTACTAAGCAGCTGTCTGGAAAATGTCTCCATCTGGTGAAAGAAAGGTGTCAACACATCAAATCTCAAATCATAACACTACACATTAATTTATATTGACTCATTCAGCACACATTTTTTACTCAGAATCACTTACAAATGACATCAAATACATTACAAGCATATTGAGTGGCTGGAAATTAAACCTCATATAGGGTTCTTTCCTGCCACCGTAAATCTAGTTTAAATTTGATCCTGAATAGGGTAAGATATCAAAAATAAATCTTACAGTTAAAATGCTATTTTAAGGATTTATTCTTTTTTTCCACTGCAGGCAGAAAGTTGCCCATCCGAGGCTTTGAATAACAGCAACACTTTAAAAGCTCTGTTATTTATTATTATTTTAAATTCATTTTTAAATGTAGTTTTATTTATCATAGAATTCATTTTTAGCTGTTTAATAAATCTCTCTGTAATATATACCTTTTTGACATGAAAGATGATGGTAATCGTTTTTGACAGCACAGGACTCGTTAATGGACTCTGACGTTTTTCGTCAACGCTCCTACTGTCAGCTTGTTGCTGGGTTCCTCTGGTGTTTCTCTCTGTCCTTATGCCTCCATCTCTCTCTCCTTCTGTGTTTCTCCACTCCTCCATCTGTGACCATGGCTCCATTGCTCCGTCACGTGCAGCTTATGTCCTTGCTAGCGTCGCCTCGTCAGCCCCCTCCCCCTCCCCCCACGTCGCCCTCTCCAGAAGGCCTGGCCAACGGGCCGCACTCGCCTCCGCACAGCAAGGAGCCGCTCGGACAGCGCCTCAACGACTTCATGAGCTCCAAACACAAGATGCAGTGCCTGAGAAGCCTCAAGCGTGGGGTAAGGACCTGAAGGAACCGCTGCAAGTCAATCTAAAAAAAAAAATCTAAAAATAAAAAAATAGACATACACTCATCTGCCACTTTAATAGGAACACCTCTATCTCTGCTCATTCATGCATTTATCTAGTCAGCCGATCATGTCGCAACAGCACAATGCTTAGTGCTCATTGCACAGGGACGTTGACCGTGGTACGGTTGTTGGTGCAAGACGTATTTGAGAGATTTGCTCAAATGGTGCGAAATATAAAACATCCATGGAGCAGCAGGTCTGCTTGCAAAAAATGACAGATGTCAGAGGAGAATGGCCAGGTTGGTTCGAGCATACAGGAAGTCTACCGTAGTTCAAATAACCACTCTTTATAACCGTGGTGAACAGAAAAGCATCTCAGAATGCACAACACATGAAACTACAGCTACAACAGTAGAAGACCACATTGGGTTCCACTCCTGTCAGCCACGAACAGAAACCTGAGGCTACAGTGGACATAGACTTTAACTACAACTGTCCAGCTCTCACACTCCATGCTTTTATGCATTGCACTGTCACCACATGATTAGCTGATCGGCATGAATACTCGCATAAATTTGCAAGTGTACAGGAATTCCTAATAAAATGGACAGTGAGTGTATAATAATAATAAATAAATAAATGAGAAGATATCACTGGAAATGATGGGAATCGCTGAATAAACCAAATAGAATTGAATCGACATAAAGATTTGAATTTAATCAAATGTAGTCACACTAGCGAGTGCAGTAATGACGCCTACGTGTTTCTGTCGTGTGACTCAGCAACGTGTAATAGAAGCAAAGCATTTCAGCTTCCAGAGACAGAAAAAAAGCCCTACTCTTTCCAAAATGTGCTTCACGCTGGTGCGACACACATCAGTGTTGTAACTGTAGCACACACTACTCATTTCAAATCTCACCAGCTGCTTCACTACACAGCTTTTACTTGTCAGCTTAATTAGCTTGCACAGATGACATTTTCAGAAAATAAAGCACGGTGTAAAGCTGTCATAGAAGTCTCAGATTTACTCAAGAATAAACAAAGACGCTATCCAGAACCAAATATTAGAATAAAACTTTTATGTGCGATGTGAAGAGGAAATACACCGATCAGCCGTAACATTAAAAGCACTGACAGGTGAAGTGAATAACATTGATTATGTCGTCACAGTAGCATCTGTCAAGTGGTGGTATTTATTAGGCAGTAAGTGAACAGTCAGTTCTCAAAGTTGATGTTTTGGAAGTAGAAAAAATGGGCAAGCGACCATGACAAGGACCAAATTTTGATGGTTAGACGACTGGGTCAGAGCATCTCCAAAGACCGATCCACGGAGGCCCTACCTCGCAACTTAAAGGATCTACTGCTAACTTCTTGGTACCAGATACCACAGCACCCTTCAGAGGTCTTGTGGAGTCCATGCCTCGACGGGTCAGAGTTGTTTTGGCGGCACAAGGGGGATTTACACAATATTAGGCAGGTGGCTAATTAGGCAGTTATGACTTATTGGTGTATTACAGCTCATAACGGCAGCGGCGGCGGCCATAGGGGCTGTGGCTCAGGTGGTAGAGCGTGTTGTCCACTAATCGTAGGGTTGGCGGTTCGATTCCTGACTCACGTGACCACATGCCGAAGTATCCTTGGGCAAGACACTGAACCCCAAGTTTGCTCTCAATGGCAAGTTAGCGCCTTGCATGGCAGCTCTGCTACCATTGGTGTGTGAGTGTGTGTGTGAATGGGTGAATGAGTCATGGTGTAAAGCGCTTTGGAACCGCTAAGGTTAAAAAAGCGCTATAACAATGCAGCCCATTTACCATTTACCATAACCAAAGCTTGACCAGTGACTTGCTACCTCAGACACAAACTAGCTACCATTTTTAGCCTAGATGTTTCGTTTTCCAGGCAACAAAACCTTTGACTGGTCAAGCTTTTACTTGCTTGGCGTGTGAACTAAAAACGTCTCATTTATCCACCCTTGGATGAGGTTTATTTGTAAACGAGTCTGCGGTGGTAGCTATAATTATTAACTACTATCAAAGCTACAATGGTCATTATTTTGTTATTATAGTCATAATGATTCAACAGGTTTAACATAAAAGGTCAGTAATGTAAAATGTATAAATGATATCAAAGTGCACAAACTGCACTTTTGAATACTATTGAATGGATAATAAAACTAGAAAGTGCAGTTTATATGACATTTTTGATATACAGGTCATTGGTGTCTGTGGATGGAATGTTAAAGAATATAAAGTGTTCAATAATGAAATATGATGTTAAATATTTGTTAACAGATGTCCTTATATTTGAATAGTTAGCTTATAATCATAAAATAATCTATGCTGTGGTCATGTAGGGATCTGTAAGGATTGAATTGATTTGAGGTTTTTCTCTGTTGTGTTTTTGTTTGCGTTCCTTTGCACACAGCTCTCCCTGAAGCTGGTAAGTGTAAGTGTCTACTATCACGTGTCTTACTATTCTTGAGCCTTTTATTTATCGTCCTACATTGTGAGAGTCATTATAAACTGAAACAATACAATAGGTCATTTTCAGTGTCTTAGAGATGATTTAACGATTAGACTTGCTTATGCATTAGTATGTCTTACAGATGTTTTTATGTTTACATAACATGAGGAATTTGCACGCAAAAGGGTTGGAGGAGAGGATTTTAAAAAGGCAGCTTTAGAAAGCAAGAGTTAGTTGATTAAGTGTGACCGTTTCATTTTATCTTGTGTTTTCAAAGTATGTACACAATGCTCCAAAAACATGCTCTCAAAATCACCTTTAAAAACAATAAACGTAACGATGGGTTTCATGATTAGCCACAAGGTTGTTTTTTTAAACTGAAGTTTAAAGTATATCCAGTAGGTGGCAACGCTCTATTTTGCGCTTCTTATACCACAGAAATTTGACAACAATTTTTTTCATTTACTACAAAGACACGTCTTTGTTTGTCTTCAAAACAAGTTAGTTCCTGTTGTCACTTACATTTTAGCAACTGTATAAAAAATATAACACCCTCACATTCTCTCTTAAAGGCAATAAGACTGAAAACAACATATTCTGTTCTGAAAACTTGGAGAAATTACAGCTTTACCTCTTTTATAAAGCGCTGACACTGGAGACTCCTTCTAACAATGAAAACGAAACCAAGGGTTTGGTTTGTTGGGCATCTTTGCTCACTTAGCTTCATTATCCATGTGAAAAGTGACATAATGACATAGATGCATTCAACTGCAGTTACAACTGATTTTTAAATTCTTCCTCTTCTTCTTCTTACTATTATTAGTATTATTTTGAACATTTTCCAGAATGTTCTATCTAAAGATGACATTTGCTGATGACAGTTATTGTAGATTAGGCTTTAGATCATGTTTTGTGGCTTAAAAAAAAGGACAAAGCTTCTGAATAGTAAATAAGAAAAAACACCAACCTAGTGAGCAGATACTTGAGTATTCAAATTATTCAGGCCAGCACTAATTTCCACTCTCCTGTGTGTGTGTGTTTAGGGAACAGTCCAGGAGGATTACAGTCATTTACCCCCAGAGCAAAGGCGAAAGAAATTGCAGGCCAAGCTTAATGACATCAGCAAAGACATCCAGAAAGAGATGGATCAGAGGTATGTCCACACACACAGAAAAAAAACCTCTCACACTTTCCACAGAGCAGATTTATTTCAAATCCAAGGCTGTCATCAGCCCCAGATTCAATTTGGAAGCATTAGTGAAAGTGTTCTTCCAGGAATTACTATGTCAATAAAACTATGTCATTCCAGCACCAATGCCACATCATGTTTCTCTTCTTACTGACCGCAGGGACGCGCTGAATAAAATGAAGGAAGTGTACATCAAGAATCCTCACATGGGCGACCCCAACAGTGTGGACCCACGTTTAGAGGAGGTGCGGCAGAGCATCGAGAAATTCCAGCTCGAGGCTCACAAATATGAGGTGAGGCTCGTATCATTTCATGTATATATATATATATATATATCGATCTTTAAGTTCATAGAATTCATGCAAGTGTAATTTTCTATTAATTTTTTCCCCTATTAGAATATGTTTTTATGCAAAGATGTTAAATTTGTGAATTGCTGGTGTTTTAGAATTGTTTGTCATTTGGTCTCTGTGATATCTGAGTCTTCTAGGCTCGTCCGAAATGATCTCAGGTTTAGGAGCCGTTTCTAATGCTAAACCGATTTGTGAATGACTCTAATACAAAAAAAATCTTATTTTTTTAAATTTGCCCGTTTTTAAATGCTTTTAGAATCTAACAGCCTTTTATAAACTACTTTAACTTTCATTTTTCATACAACCCTGAGAAATTCAGTTTGGGCATAAATACTGAAGGGTATACATGTGGCACATAATGAAAAGAATGCCTAAACGGGATCTATGGAGAACAGAAACTAACTCGTTTCCCGGACATTCCTCAACATTAAATGAAACGTAACGTAAACATCTAAAACGTATGACGTGACACTTTAGGACCTACTGTTATTGGAAAATAATAAAACAGTAAATAAACAGTAACCCATCACATCGTGTTTTTATTCCACTTACATATTCCCTGAATATGCTTTTTAATTGTAACTGAAGTAACATGATTGACTAATGTCCATGTTCTTCTCAACCCCTCATAGACCTGGCTAACAGACGTGGAGAGGAAGCTGCTGGAGAAGGACAGCACTCTGCGGAGACAAAGCGCCCCTTTCGATTCACAGGGAAACTCAGCCAACGTCGCTAACAGCTGTGCGCAGAACAGAGAGAGGTACTCCTGAAGCACGCACACACGCATGCACGCACGTCCACACACTCACACACCCTGCCTGCTTGTCTCCCTGTGGTATTCTGTCTCCTCGCCCTTATTAACTTTGTATTCATTTGGACTGTTGTATGTATTACATGTCTTCTGTGCACAGTCCGGACGGCAGCTATACGGAAGACCCCAGCACGGAGACGGTGCAGTTCAAGTCCCGCAGCACTGAGTTCGACGACGAGTTTGACGATGAAGAACCTTTACCCACCATAGGAACGTGCAAGGCTCTCTACCCTTTCGAAGGTAGTGGCAGAAATGTCCTAGAGGATGGAGCGCACATTTTTTTATCTCTTGAGATTTTGTTTTTATCTGCCAAAATCCTAATCTATTCAAAGATCAATTCAAGAGCAGTTCAGTCAAACTTGTAAGAGAATATTAGTTACCATGATGCTACTTGACCTCAGTTAGCTTTCATAACCCTCCCCCCAACATGAAACTTTCCCAACTTGTTTAATCACGGTTTCAATTAAATTTGTATAGAGATCATTTAACAACAGTAATTTACACAATTCCAGAAATATATCTTTCTCTTGCTGGACCAGATAGTCAGATTACAGTAGAAGAGTAGGGCAGATATTAAAAGAAGGAACTCAGATATATAAGTAACCATATGATTTGACTACTAGTGTAGAAAGCATGACCAAAACAATAGCACTAACATCCTGGAGAGCAGGCCTGCAGGTACAGCTCAGTAAAAGGATGCTAAATATAAAGTACCATACTTAAGTACAGTACTTGGCTTGTATTTTATGATCAGAGTATTGTATTTTGGTGTGTTTCATAATCGGAGTGCAAGCTGAGACTCATAAGACGCATATACCTATGACTAATAAAGCCTCAAATTGCACAGCTTATATTACAAAGAACAATGTTTTCTATATGTTATACCATATTACATATCTACAGTAATCATCTAATAATATACACTGCAAGGCAAAGGTCTTCAGTAGTTTAATCGCTATTATTGTCACAGGCCTAACCAAAAGTGTTCAGTGAGTTTGAGGACAGGGCTCTGTGCAGGACACACCAGGCTTGGCCAGCCATGTCATCAAGGACCACACTTGTGATTATCGTGCTGGAACATGTTTTGGCTGCTTAGATCCAGTGAAGGGAATGCAAATACATTGTAGGTAATAGCGTGCTTCCAATGTTGGGGCAACACTGGGGAAGAACTACATTTTGGGTGTGAAGATCAGGTGTCCACATACTTTTGGCCAAATAGTGTTGAACTGGTAACCTTGTAGTTGGTAAAGCACTGTTTTAGCATTGCAACTGGACTAAGAGGAGGTTTGGACAGGTGGCAAAGCAGGCACCATTTTGAAAAAAAGAGGTCTGAAAATATCATGCTATTCTCAGTTTGAAAATATTGTATCGTATTATTGCATTTTGAACACCAACCACACACCCGTTGTGCATCTCCACCAATTTACGCAATGGTGAAATCATTTCTAACCACAATTTTTATTATTTTTTTTACTTAACTTTTTTTACACCAGTGCCAAAAATGGAGTTTGCGCCTGTTTTGGAGGTGAATATATTCAGCATTGAATTTATTAGTGATGTCACATGCCACAGTAGTGGTTAATTGCTCAGATGAAAGTAGACCCTCTGGGCTTTAAGAATTTGCAGTTTTTCCATGATTATTTCTTCTTTGTTTTTACCTAGCCTACTGCGTTTATATATTATAAATTTTTTGTGGCAGTTGCATACAGTGTTTTAGTATCAAAAAACTTTAGTTGTACAATCCATTTTAATGTTTTTGTGGAGACGTGTGAATTGTTTGCCCAGCACGAGGCTCAAACCCCTCCCCTTTCCCATCACCCTGCTCACCAGCAGCTAAACACAGAGTCACGATACTCTACACACAGAAACCCAACACTGTCCTGACTAATCTTATAATAGACTTGCGGCAAAACAATAATTCAGTTGTTTATACTGATTGAAAATGTCTGATAAGTCGATTTCCATTCGGCCGGTGCAATAGAACAACAGAAAGTGAGAAAGGGTTGTGAGAAAGGGTTAACTGTTACTGTATTGCTGAGTCATCTACAGCTATGGACATCTATTTGGTAGTGAACAACATGAGCGTTCAGTATGTTGAGTATGTTGTTTTTGTATGTATATTCCTAAAACATGTCCTCTAACTTCCTCACCTCTTTAGGTCAGAACGAGGGCACCATCCCGATGGCAGAAGGCGAGATGCTGTACGTGATTGAGGAGGATAAAGGTGACGGCTGGACTCGTGTGCGCAGGAACGAGGACGAGGAGGGATACGTGCCCACGTCCTACATCAAGCTCTGCTTTGACGCCAACTCCAAAGGTGCCATGACCTATATTTAACCCACAGAGCTAAAACAACATGCGTAGCATCAGCGCCTTCCTCTGACTATCCCTGTCCTCTGGCCATTTTTATCGGCCAGGAGGATGGTGTATAATCTTCACTTTAGGCCATTTCTGCTTTTTAAATTGTTTTTTATTTTTTTTGCATATAAGAATGCAAGAGAGAGAGAGCTGGACGGATTAGGAGCTATCTGAAAAACCACCTCCATCCTGTAGGACAGGAAGTGGACTGAACTCAATGTGCAACATATCATGTAGCATATCAGACTATTTGTGTCGGTATTTATAGGCTTCTTTATTTTGCATCTCTCTCCCTCAGTGCGAAAAAGAGTGGGGGGTGGGGAGACTTTTCTGTCCATAAGGATGAGAAGGCTAGAGAGCCACCATTGAGGTGTGCTGGTAGAAAACGCTGCTTAATTTACATTTCATATCATATCTTTGGGTATTGTGGTTGTTTTTGTATAAAAAAAAACCCTATGTATGTTTATATGTCTGTCTATGGCTGAGCCACAGGTAATATTTCATTTTGAGCTAAGCAAATTCTTTAAATTTGGTAAAGAGATATTGACAGTCAGCAATAATGGTGTTGTGAGGCTCCAGTCAAATATCAGATTGTATTTAAAAAAAACCCCCCAAAAAACCCCCAAAAAATCCCCAGACATTTTCAATTTTTATTACAGTTTCTGTACTTCAGTGTTTAAAATCCTAAATTATATCAATGTAAATACTCTACGAGCAAGCATGAAAGAACAATGTCTAGTCTAACGTTTACTCAGGTACTTATTTCTTTGTATTTGTTTAACTAATAAATATACAACGTTTTCCCCCAAGCAGTTACATTCAAGCTAAACGTGTATAGTCATAATAAAAAAAAAAGAAAGAAAGAAAAAAAAAGAACTAGCTACATTAATTCCTGCATGCTCATAACAAATTTAGCTTTGAATAGCTTTACATTTTCCACGCTCTCTGATTTGAGACAGCAACTAAACCAAGCTAGAGTAGTTAAAGTGCTATAAACGAAACGACGTGCGTGAGAGAATAAAAGAGTCCACAGTTTTTGGAAACATTTTGCATGCAGTTCTTATCACATCTGGCAAGGCGAACCAGTTGAAGACATTTTTGCAATGCAAAAAAAACTAAACAAAAAGCACATCTCGTGAGTTCCGATGCTAATAGTATTGATGTGATTGCAGCTGCTTCTGCATGCTTTTTTAATGAATACAGGCTGTCGCTGTAAGATTAAAGCTTGTCCATCGTCTTTTTCTGTTGTTGTTTTTCTCTGTAAAGCAATAGTAGCTGTAAATTCTGCCTCACTGCTTTAAAGACTGATACAGCAGGAAATATTAACACTGACACTTTTGATCACCAGCTAGGTGATGAATTGACGTATGCATGAGGAAAACGGCGGCGAAGTATTGTCATGGGTTAGTACTGTATTTTTTGGACTGTTAGACGTAACTGAGTAGAAGACCCTTCCACCCCAGGTGTAGTGCGCATCGTCTGGATAACTTCACGCAGGCCGAGACCTTCCGACAAAGTCACGTAGTGACGTATAATGCTGCATTAGCAATAAAATAATGCTGTCATAGAAGCTATTTTTTCCTGAGCCTTTCTCGGTCGGTTCTCATGGGGTCGACGCAGAACCCAGGCAGGTTCATAGCACCACACAGACATTTCTAAGATGACTTAGAAATACAGGATGGTCAAAGCATTTTGTATTTAATAAGCTGTAAAAGTCACATCACCTGCTTGTGGGCAAATAAAAAGTGTCTTAAAAATTGTCTCCAGAAATGACGGTATTCCTATGCCATATGTCTAACATCTTGTGTGATTTTTTTGTTTGTTTGTTTGTTTGTTTTTTTCTTTGCTTCTTTTTTTTTTTGTTCTTTTCTTTGCAGATCCCTAAAAGCGTTTGGCTGGCACAGGAGTGGCAGGGCAAGCGTCCTTGCGTGAAACATCCTGCTCTTTAATGCGTAGTCAGAGAGGTGCTGTGTGAGGCCGTCTGACAGGCCGATCCATTCTTAACACAAACTCTGAATCTCCTCTTCTTCGGGCCAGAGGCAGAAAAAACACACCTGCGCGGAATATTGTCTGAGATCTTTTTTTTTTTTGGTTTGTTTGTTTGTTTGTTTTTTAAATAACCCGTGTGCTAATGATTTGCAGAGCTTGCTTCTCGTGTGAGCCTAGACTTCTCAGCCTTGTGAAGTAGCTGCTTGCTGTCTGACCAGAGCCATTAGGTCTAATCTCTAGTCCTCAGAATCAGATACAGGACCGTGACGTACTTCTACTCAAGCTGGTTCGCCGAATAGTCATGATCCAGTAGCTGCTGTCTTTCTCTGGCCTGCAGAAGGTTCTTGAGGCTCCCTAGGGCAATGATTTTTATGAACGTATTTATCAGGCCATTGTGAAAACCGAAAAGCATTTAAAATGTTAGGGCGGGTTAAGTGGGCGGGTGTGGGGAGGGTTGTTATTTTTAAAGGTATATATCATATACAAAATGGTGGGGTTTTTTTGTGACTAAATCTGAGTGAAGTGGTTGAAGCGGGCAGCTTTAGAGTTGCAGTCCTTCAGTCGGTCACTCTTTCCTCGCA
Source organism: Ameiurus melas (assembly GCA_012411365.1). Lineage (NCBI taxonomy): Eukaryota > Metazoa > Chordata > Actinopteri > Siluriformes > Ictaluridae > Ameiurus > Ameiurus melas. Next base: position 13,168,850 of record CM022776.1, on the reverse strand, counting down.
GAGATGAAAGCAGTGCCACCTCACTCACTCATGCTCACATTCTTCCCTGTATTGTGTGTATACGCCATATCTCCTGTCTTTCTCTCACTTTTCTCTCTCTCAAACTAATTGCGCTTTTGCATTGGACACTGCGGCACGATATAGTACAGTTACTAATCCAACTCCAGATCTACTGGTTGAGTCGCTGTGTCCGTTGTCCATTGGCTAGCTGTGAAAGTAGGTGGAGATTTATGAAGGTTGTGAGGTCGTTTAAATAGCAGAACACTCGGCATATAACCACGATTAGATACGTCGATATGCGTGTGTGCGGCTCTGTCGCTTGTATACCTCCGATGACTCATACTAATCAAGAAACAGAGTGAATTCTCTGGCCTGCAGTAATTGCAGAACATAAGTAAAGGGTGCCAATATTTATCTTTAGTTTTAAAAAAATCACGAGAATGCCGGTTTTCTTTGTGATATTGCTAAATGCAAAGTCTTCTTACTGACTGTTACAAAGCGCTGACGCTGGAGACTCCTTCCATAAATGTTAATAACTGTCTCCTTACAGGAAGCTTTACTATAGCAAGGATTATAGGTTTTTCCTTTGTTCTAGACAAACAACACTTAAACAAGAAAAAGCAGTATTATAATGATTAGTCTTAGATTAGGTAAAGCATCCAGCTTACAGGTCTATGTGAATGACTTGTTACTATAGTAACGATTATGTATTAGAACAAGTGAATTCGTATAAACATGCGAGTTGCTGTTATAGAGAATTAATCAACACCTTCTGTCCAATCAGATTGGAGAATTCTCTTGACAAATAATCTAGAATTAGGGATTTGTTACCGTACCCCACTGTCTGGTGGAAAAGCGCGAATATTCTTTGTAGTTTCCTGTCTGTACCTTTCCTGTCTTCATCTTCCTGTCTCTTACCTTTTTTTATTTTTTTTTTTTTTTTTTTTTTTTTTTTTTTTTTTTTTTTTTTTTTTTTTTTTTTTTTTTTTTTTTTTTTTTTTTTTTTTTTTTTTTTTTTTTTTTTTTTTTTTTTTTTTTTTTTTTTTTTTTTTTTTTTTTTTTTTTTTTTTTTTTTTTTTTTTTTTTTTTTTTTTTTTTTTTTTTTTTTTTTTTTTTTTTTTTTTTTTTTTTTTTTTTTTTTTTTTTTTTTTTCTCTTTTTTTTTTTTTTTTTTTTTTCTCATTCTGTCTTTCCTCTCTTTCTCAGTTCTCTCTCTCTCTTTCTCAGTCTCTCTCTCTCAATATCTCTCTCTCTTTCTCAATTTCTCTCTCTCCCTCTTTCTTTCTCAAACTCTCTGTCTCTTACTCATTCTCTCTCGCTTTCTCAATCTCTCTCTCTCATTCTCTGTCTCTCTCTCAATCTCTCTCTTACTCATTCTCTCTCACTTTCTCAATCTCTCTCAATCTTTCTCTCTCAATTTCTCACTATCTCTTTCTCAATCTCTCTCTTGCTCATTCTGTCTTTCTCTCTTTCTCAGTCTCTCTCTCTTTCTCAGTCTCTCTCTCAATATCTCTCTCTCTTTCTCAATTTCTCTCTCTCCCTCTTTCTTTCTCAAACTCTCTGTCTCTTACTCATTCTCTCTCGCTTTCTCAATCTCTCTCTCTCATTCTCTGTCTCTCTCTCAATCTCTCTCTTTCTCAATTTCTCTCTCTCCCTCTTTCTTTCTCAAACTCTCTCTCTGTCTCTTACTCATTCTCTCTCACTTTCTCAATCTTTCTCTCTTTTTCTCAATGTCTCTCATTCTCTGTCTCACTTTCTCAATCTCTCTCAATCTTTCTCTCTCAATTTCTCACTCTCTTTTTCTCAATCTCTCTCTTGCTCATTCTGTCTTTCTCTCTTTCTCAATCTCTCTCTCTCTTTCTCAGTCTCTCTCTCAATATCTCTCAATCTCTCTCTTTCTCTATCTCTCTCTCTCATTCTCTGTCTCTCTCTCTCTCTCTCTCAATTTCTCTGTCTCTCTCTCTCTCAATTTCTCTCTCTCTCTCTCTCAATTTCTCTCACTCAATCTCAATCTCTCTCTCTGTGGGCTCAGTGGCCGTGGCCATAGCCGTGTGTCGTGTAGCTGTAGTGGTGCGTTCACTCGATGTTGATGATGTTCTCCAGCTGGTGCTGTGTTTCTGCGCATGCATGCTTGCCCCGTCTCTTTGTCTGTGCCAGTCTTAGGGGTCCAGCAAGTTCCTGCCTTCACTACCTGACAGGCGAACTTGCTTCTTCAGTTGTGTTCGTGCCTGTGGTTTACTTTATTTATTATTCATTTTCTATTGAATTCAAAGGTTTTATTTTCGCCACTCGTGCATGGCCACTTGCTTCATGCTCCCTAAGTTCCTTTTTTTTCTTCACTTTTTTTTTTATATGAAAATCAAAATGCTTCTTTTTGACGTCATTTTGCAGTAATTTGAGCTGATGTTAAAAACAAATAGTTACCTCATTTTTGATGGCTTTTGGGCTGCTGTTTGAATCAGCTCTGAATGACTAACATTGTGGTTTATCTCCATTTATAAAGAAAGAATACTGCAGTGCTGAGCTGTGTGTTTGAATGTGTGTGTGTGTGTGTGTGGGTGTGTGGGTGGGTGCGTGCGCGTGCGTGTGCGCGCATGTGTATGCGCGTGAGTGCATTCTCTGTATTGTGCTTTGGATTTTCTGACTCTCTCTTCCCTTCAAGACTTTCTCATAAACACCAAACTGCCAAGATATCAGAGCCTTGTAACGTCAGTGTTGATCCCAGCTGCTCCCTGTTTATTAGTAATAATAGAGCTTAATTCTATTCAATTTTCAAAACAGAATCATTGTAAAATGCATCACCTTTTTATGTGCAAATTAATCTAATTAAAGGCCATTGTGAAATATACTGCTGTGTCAACATTGAGTGTTGTATAAATCTTAATTATTATATTATTATAATATCATTGATTATAATAATTAAATATTTCTGTTTAGTACATATTTAAAACTCTGTTCTATATTTTTGTTAGTATATAATGCTATTTATCTGTAATCAAATAATGAAGAAGTTTGGGGTTTTTTGCCAGTAGATGGCAACACAGGGCAGTTGAAGGTACACCTGCTGGTTTACACAGACATCCATTCTCAAGCTGCATGAAATATTTCACGTCCTCTATAAATCATAAATACACACGCCTGACTGACTCATGACTGCTTTCTGAAACTGAAAATGAGTAAAATTCAGGTTAAGTGATTAACTTCTATGGAAGCTATTTAAAAACATTTTGTGTATAGTCTTATAATTATGAGATACTAAGTCATAATCTGGAGATACAAAGCCATAATTCTGAGATCCCAAGTCATAATTTTGTGATACTAAGTCATAATTAAGATATTAAGTCTTATTATGAAATACCAAGTCATAAGTTCAAGATACTAAGTCATAATTATGAGATGCCAAGCCAAAGTTTTGTGATACTAAATCATAATTATAAGATACTAAGTCTAATTTTGAGATACTAGGTCATAATTATGAGATAATACAACATAATTATGATAGCATTCCATGATTTTGAGATACTGTCTCATAATTTCAAGATACTAAGTCGTAATCCCAAGATAACAAGTCATAATTTTGAGATACTGTCTTATGTTAGAACCATACCAACAGTATTCCAAAATTCTGACTCGTTATTTTGAAATACTATGATTTAGTATTTCAAAACTGTGACTTGTTATCTCAATTAGTAGTTGTTCTCTCAATTGTAGTATCTCAAAATTATGATTTGTTATAACATTTAGGACTTTTTATCTCATAATTATGCCTTCTAAATTATGCATTTCAGACCCTGAAGCAGGAATAAGCGGTTGAAGATGGATGGAGAATTATGAGTATCTCAAAATAATAATAATAATAATAATAATAATAATAATAACAGTATTATTATGAATAATAATAATAATAATAATAATAGTAATGAATGCTGCCGATGATAACAACAACAATAATAATAATAACAGTAATAATAATACGGATTATAATAATTATAATAATAGTAATTATTATTATTATTATTATTATTATTATTATTATGTCTGAGGTTTTATAAGTGGTCAAAATGGGCTTCCATAGAAAAATCCATTTAATTCTAAAAATAATTCCTTTTATAAATGAATCATTTCTGACTAATGTTAAGACTGAACCAGACAGCAGTTGGTTTAGATTATAATGTGTGTTTGAAGATCAGAGCATTGAAACTGTATGTTTTACTGTGTAACTTCATTTATAACTCTATGTAGTGCTACAAGCTCATAATGAGCACAGTGGGACATCCACAGCTGCAGGCACTGGATTTAATATTTTAATACACATTTATATCATGCATTTTTATTCATTTCTATGCTTTTATTTTTTGTACAGCCTATTAAAACTTGATGCAACTTAATCATATTTAAATAACCATAGAATTTTGAAACTTATAAATGTCATTGTAACAGACATTCAAGAAGTGATGGAAGAGTTTTAAACAAGGATCCGAACAGACGGTGGTTCAAGAGGTGCATCAGTTCCAGCCGGACTGAGGTTACTGAGATTGGTCAAACGTTTTTGAGAGAGCAGACAGGATTGGTCAAAAGTTATTGCAGAGTGGGCGGGATTGGTGAAATATTTATGGGGTGAGTGGAATTGGTTAAACTTTTTTTTTGCTGGAGTGGGCAGGTTTATAAGTGGTCAGATGTTTTGTGGGAGCAGACAGGAGGTTTTTTTTAGGGACTAGCTGGGATTAGTCAAACTTTTTGTGGGAGTGGACAGGATTGGTCAAGCTTTTTTGTGGGAGCAGGTGTGATTGGTCAAAACTTTATAGGGAGTGGGTGGTATTGTTGAAATGTTTTTGGGAGTGTTCCTGTGGTTGTTCAAACTTTCTTGTGGTAATTGTCTGGATTGATCAGACTATTTTTGTGGAATCGGGCACGACTGGACAAACCTTTAACAGGAGCAGATGGGATTGGTCAAATCTTTTGCAGTAGTGGGTGGGATTGATCAGAATTTTTGTGGGAGTTCCCAGGATTAAAATTTTTTAGTGGTGCACTGCAAAAAATGACATCTTAGCGAGTAGATATACCTTGAATATAGTCAAATTTATCTAGTATTTCCTATTATAAGATTACGATAAACCGAATATAAGACCGTTAAACCTATTCCAAACCATTTGTACTCATTTGAAGCTTGAAATAGACCTCATTTTATTGGCAGATAATTTTGCTCATTTTAAGCATTTCGTCCTTATTTCTAGAAGGAAGAATAGAATAAGAAAACTACAAGCTTGAAATGAGTAATAAGGTACGGAAATAGGTTTTTAATGATCTTAGATTTGGTTTCTTGTAATTGTAATACTAATTAAGATACATTTAATTATATTCAAGATATTTTCACTTGCTAAGATTTTTTTTGCACATTTAATCCCCACACTTTTTTGGTGGGAGTTGTTGGGATTAGTCAAACTTTGTGGAAGTGGGCAGGCAGGATTGGTCATTCTTTTTGCAGGAGAAGATCAGATTGGCCAATTCATTATTTTTTTTTTACTGGAGCAAACATAATTGATCAGATTTATGGGGGAATTAATGGGATTGGTTAAATATTTTGCACGAGTGGCTGGGATTGATGCAGTTGGTTTTTTGTGTGTGGAAGTGGACAACATTTTAGCAAGAGCAGGTGGGATTAGTCAGTTTTTTAGCTGCAGCAGATTGGATTGATCCACTGTTTTATGGGAGGGAGTGGGCGGAAGTGAGATTTCAAAAATGTTCCTATGAAAACCTCTAGTTTGCTCTTCTTCTGAGCATTCGAGCCAAATGTCTATCAACTCGATCACAGTGTTTTGTCTTTCAAAACATGTTTTGTTTTTTAAAAGAAAGATTGGTACGATACTGCGATGCATCGGTTGGTAAAAGATGCTCGTTTATTCCTAACATTCCATTTTCATTTTAAATACCATTCAAAAACTATTTATAATGTTTCAATGTAATTTACTAACACACACACATACATACACAAACACTCACCTTGACCTGCTGTGTGTGATAGACGCATAGACGCATGGACTCATAGACAAATGTTTTCCTCCTGCAGGGCCCTACAATTGAGGGGGGGTTCAGAGGGATGTAATTAGTTCAGCAGGTGAAGACTGGGAAGGGCAGATAAAGAGGAGAACTTCTTACATCACTTCCTGTATTTGTCTTGGGCTTTATTTTCTAACTGTGGAATGCAATGCCTCTCAGAAGCTGAGGAATTCAAAACAAGTCCATCAAGTTTGAATAGCTTTGTTTCTTTTTATACTTTTTTTTTTAAGATATGTTTTGCAACCCCACCCAAATATCACAAGACTTTTGTATCCCTCCCTAACCCCCACCCCACGTTCTCCCAGAATTCATTTCCTGCCTAATTGTGTGAGTTTCTGTTCAACAGGCCAGAGAACACTAGACCTAGAACTGTTTTTAGTAATATGGGTTATGTTTTATAAGACATAATTAATAAGTTCATTCATTTAAAATGCTCTTCATGCAAAATTAAGGGACACTATATGGATATAAATAGATATATCAGGCATTGGTGTACTTGCTGATGTGTAACTCATTGTAGCTGCAAATCATTTGGTATGAATTACACGGTCAGTTGTAGACCTCTGATGAAAGGAAATTAGTTTAAACACTGCACCATAACAAGGATATTTTTGTATATAATGTTTAAATTGCCATTTGTTCTGTACTGTTGAATATGTCTAGCAAATGTACAAGCTATTCTCAACTTTAACTGTCATATACTGTGATTTTTCTACCCATAAAAGCTAACATACATCAGTATTAAACAACACCATCGAAATGCAGGTAAAAAAAATCAATCAATCAATCAATAAATAGTAAAGAAAAAGCACAACATTAAAAATAATAATAATAATGGTGGCTGTACCATGCATGTCCGAGCTGAACTCATGCGCTTGCCAGACTCACTCATTACAGCTCGCCCTGAAGAGGGCAGGAAGTGTTTCTACAAGATAACAATCTGCTGTTACTTTTTAGAAAAAAAAATCAACGCACTTTGTTTTCTTCATTGCCGTTTAAATCATGCAAAAGGCAGAAGAGGTTGCTCTAAGTTGACTTGATAGTTGTTGTGGTTTTTTTTAAATGATGCTTAACCGCTCACCACTGCTAGCATTGTTCTACTAGCCAAAAAAAAAAAGGTTCAGCATTCAGCGTGGACTATGTCTGCCCTGAGGCAACTTCAGCATAATGACTTTTTGCGAGGATGGGTCAGGGTAGGGTTGCCGAAATGTCTGCTGCTGATTAATGCATTTAGTCGGGTAATAATTCGCAGTAAACAGATGAATTCATCTCAATGCCTGTGAGCAGGGGAGTCACTTTCCTGGAACAATGACACTGTGGAAGTCTGACACTTCTCAATTGAGCACAACTCCTCCCACAATCTCTCCAAGTCACACTGAGGCTCACTGGTTTAGTCCGTTCATTTGGTCTTTCTGAGAGAACTCTGCATCACAGGCTGCATGGTTTCATGAAACCGTTTCCCAGAGAACAGAAAGAAATTTGCTTTCAATCAAAAATGAGAACCAACCCAGTGTGCTTGCTGGACTTTGCAAGAAACCGTGATTTTCTCAGGCCTCTGCGGGTCTGGCACTGCTTGGCCTTTCTAAAATCTGTCAGTCAGAGCTGACGCAGATCCGTTTCCTGACTCGGTAAGATTTGTATTGTTCGGACTGTGCGCGCTCCTGTATCTCCATCCACCAGCCACTTCCTGCTTCCTCTTGCACAGGAAATGCTGTGCTGCTTTCCTCCACTCCTTGTGCAGCACTCTGGACATAAATTTAACTTTCCTGCTGTGTTATTCCAAAAAGCCACATTTCTTCCACATTAGATGATGGCTGGTTAAGCATAGTTTGTGATGGAAACGCGCACACAAGATTAGCACTCGGCCCGCCATATTGTCATGAGCATCATTCGCTCTGACAGCTTTATGACGCGTGGAAGGTTTATGTTTTAATGCTGTTCCACAAATTATACACAAATTTTATGTCTGACAAAAAAGGTACGGGTACGGTACAGTACAGTTCTCTTTTCTTATACTATATGCCCGGGACTACCGCTTTTATTATAATAATCAATAAATAAGAGCAGGTCTGATATGCTTCACTTATGTTTTCTGCTAAATCATTTCCTTCATCAGAAAATTCCTATATTCATATTAAAAATCCTGCAGATTAGTTAGTATCCAGCCTTCATTGTTGTCATAGCAACAACTAGCAATGATAACACATATGTCATTAATGTTAGGTCCACTGCTGTTAAAGTGTCTCTGATGCTACTTGAGATAGCTGAACTTCTTTTGGTTTTCCCAGTGTATTTAGACTCATCTGCCAGTTCCTTAGATACACCTACCTTTCATTCATTCATTCATTCATTCTTCAGTAACCGCTTTATCCTTATCAGGGTTGCAATGGATATGGAGCCATTGGGCATGCACACACACATTCACACCTAGAAGCCATTTACTATAGTCAACCCACCTACCAGCATGTTTTTATGAGGTCAGAAGGACCCGGAGAACCTGGAGGAAACCCATATGAGGAGAACATGCATGGAAACTCGATACTGACAGTAACCCATGTTCAGGATCCAGCCAGGGACTCTGGAGCCACCTCCACCTATGTTGTACACAGTAAAAAAAGGCTGAATCGAGAATTCATAAGGGTTCTTCAGATGTCCTCTATGAAACCCAACAAGTGAGTGTACACTATCAGAAATAGTTCCAAGCTAAAACCCTTAACTAACCAAAGAAACCTTTGAAAAACCTTTGAAGATACTCATTGACCATTTTGCACTTTGTGGGTCAGTTACTCACTGTAACCCATCTGTTGGTGTGCACAGTGAGTCAGCCCCCCTCTACTTCATCCATCAGTGGAAAGGAACCACTACAGGACCTCAACTGGCCAGATGGTACAGTATTTAGGTGGTGGACAATTCTTAGATCAATAGTGATAGTGAAATGCGACTGACATAGTAGTGTGTTGAGAATGATAACTGTAAGTGTGCTTATACCAGAGTGCTGTTGAATTCTCAGATCTGACCAATCAGAAGGTGTTCCTTAAGTATCCAGCAGCTCGGACATTAGTTCCAGCACGAATTCAAATCGCAGGTCTATATTAATACACGTTCTAATATGTTATCATTATCAGCTCATTCGCAGGGACTTGTATGGTCGACCCTTCACATAATCTGTGTTGTTATGTGCTGTTGTTTAACAAAGACATATCATCATAATATGGTGAAGCTTTCTATAAGTAGATATCTATTTAACATTTATTGAAGGAGTCTCCAATGTTAGTACTTTGTAACAGTCAGTATGTTTGACACGACAAGATGCTCTTTTTTTTTGTCTTCTTAACAAAAAAAGACAGGCTGATGACGAAACAACTGTGTAAAGCTGCTAAAACGTAAGTGATAACAGGAACTAACTTGTTTCACTGACGTTCCACAACATTGAATGTAACTATGAACAAGAAGAATACATTAAATGTCATTAATAATTGAAAACAAATGTGAGCATTGAAAGATTGGGATGGTATAAGGAATACCACTTTGAGATGAGCTGTTATTGGAAATTAATCAACTTCCAGGTTGTAAAAGTAATGGACATGAACCGCACACCACCCTGAGTGGATTATTTTTCCTCTAACAACACTCAGTGACATTTTATCCCTCACATGTCTTGTTATGAATTATGCACTTGCAAAAGAACTGGGGAGTTTGATGAGGTTTAAGAGGAAGCTGCACAAAAATAGAAATAAATAAATAACTAAAAAACATTCCTCCACAGACACTTTTGGAGTCCTGGGCCTTTTCTGGAGGTAGTTTGAACCTCTCAAGTGTGTGTGTGTGTGTGTGTGTGTGTGTGTGTGTGTGTGTGTGTGTGTGTGTGTGTGTGTGTGTGTGTGTGTGTTTTAAGTCCACTAATAATTTCAGTGGAAAAAATAATTCTTAGAAATCCTCTTCAACGTGTGAGAGGGCTGCTTAACACACATACTGCTGTGTGGATTAAAACTGTGTGTGAGGTGCTTCAGGCAGGATGGAGCCTGTTCTCCACAGCGGTTTTATCAGTCCCAAACACACACAGGAATTCCGGTTTGGGAATGACCGTCCGATTCCCAGCTTCCACAGGAAGGCAGAATAAAAAGCAGCTCATCGTTGGGAAAGGCGTCTCATTTTCCTGCAGTCCAGCTACAGGCACAGAGCTCACACCAAACATCTCCACACCATTTCTCCAAACTTCCAGCGGCTGTGACGGGACTCTCCACACACTCAGCTCTGCTGCTACACTGGACATTAAACAGCTGGAACAGGTCAAGTAAATATTACTTTATTTATTTCTCACATTGTTTGGCAGAGAGGAAAACGAAGACGCAGGCAATCTGATGTAAAATGTGTAGCGATCTGATAATAACCCTGTGACTTACAGTAACATATATATATATATATATATATATATATATAAGTAAAGTCATATCTGGGTTTTTACTGCCTTTTCTGAACTTTTCGATCACAAAGACGTCATTATTAATATAAAGAAGGAGGGAGAGGAGGTTATTTTATTTAAAATAGTACAAGTTTTGGGCGGAAAGTTTGACAGCGTTCACTTAAATGCAATGATTCAGTTTCCGCTCGTGCGCCTCCTCGTGGCAGCTTTTCATATCGCAAACTAATTCTCAACGATTTTTAATTGAGGCGTTAGCTATTTATTAGCCATTGTTTTGTTTGTTTGTTTACTTTACACATCACATTTTCCTGTTTTGCATGTTCAGGAATATTTAGCTTTGCTCCCAAAAAAGAAAGAAAGAAAGAAAAGAAATCAGATATGCTAAATTTTGGGTTTGCCTGAATTTTTTTTAGGCATTTTAGAATTTTTTAAATATTATTATTATTATTATTATTATTATTATTATTATTATTATTATTATTAAATCATCTGTTGGATCTGAAAACTATTTCATGAACACTGGACATGAGGTGGGAATAGACCCTGGGTGTGACACCAGTCCATCATCATCATCATCATCATAATATTATTATTATTATTATTATTACTGACAATATAATGGAATAGTCCCATTTGACCCGCTTGAGAACATTTCTGCAATTTGTACCATTTATTTCTTTCTGTTTGTAACAGGAGGTCCCCGATGAACTGAGCAGATGAAGGGTGATCTAATATCAGAGCGACTGGCCTGCTTCCCAGCTCATTATTACTTTTGGTACGCGCTAGGCCTGCCTCAAACTCGTACCGTGAGTAATAATGCACTGTGGCAGGCATTAAGCTACCTGACACTGCAGCTACAGCTCTGGAGTCCAGTAAAAGAGGAGCATCATGAACGCCATCAGTCTGCATTTCACATGTGATTTTTACCCTTTGCATTTGCACTGTATGTACAAAATATTTAAATGAATCAGTGAATGAAATGGCAGTTACTGGTGATATGGGAGAAATAGGGTCGTATGGCCTGTGGTCTTTCAGGTATCAGGTAAAGTGCATTGTAATCTGGGGTTTCAGTTCAATACAGAATCATATGTTATTATTATTATTATTATTATTATTATTATTATTATTATTATTATGTGACAGTATAATGTTAAATTATAAATGTTTTTACATACATACACCTTTGTCTTAATTATATTGGATACTGGGAAACAAGTTTGTATTTTAATAAATATTTAATCATTAATTATTTGGACTATATTGGTTTATTTTTTCTGGATTATTCCTGTAATTAAATGTATTGATTTCACAAACGTTCTCGCTGAAACACAAATTTCCTTTATTTTCTGTACCAGGACACTTATTAGCTACTTGGTATTGTGTCCAAAAAACACAAGATGTGACACAGCATCTTCCTAAGAATACTATCTGATGTCTTTTCCTTCAGTTTGTGTTATATACTCCACTCATTTAAAACTCTAGTAGCTCTTTCCTGCAGAATGATCTTTTTCCTATACGAAAGGTAAAAAACAAACAAACATACAAAAACAACAACAAACAAAACAACAAAAAACAAACGCATACTAGCCTCTCACACTAAACAGTATGCTGTAATATTTAACAGCCCACTCTTTTGGAATACTACTTAGTACATTAGTATAGTGGTCGTCTAGAAAGGGTATGACGTCACCTGGTTACTCTGTTTGATGGCAACCAGAAGGCGAGAGGAAACGAAGCCGCGCTGCAGTGCAGTTGATTTAGAGTTAAATTAAACATTAAACATGGACGCTGAGTGTTTAGATGCGGGGAGAAACACGGTCCAGCAGCAGTCTGATAAAAACACCGACCTGAAAACAAGCGATGTTTACAGGGTGAATGAAAATCTGGCAAAACGTTTCAACAATCCCGCCTGCTTTAAAGGCTACAGGTGAGCTGAGTGATCTTCACAACAAGTTAACTAGCTACATTTATCCAGGAGGATTAACCTGCTCTCATTCAGATTTAGTGTTCTTCAGCTACATCAGATATGATATACATGGGTGGAGAAAGTACTGGGAAACTCTCTCTCTCTCTCATATATATATATATATATATATATATATATATAAAGTATACTGAGAAGTACTGTATAGATGATGTGTCTCAACTTTACTCGATTACTCGAAGTTTGCTGCTTTTAAGTGTACTCAGGTGCTGAAAAGTAAACGTTTAACTGATGGAATTAAGTTAGTCAGGGTTTATTGTGGAAAAAGAATGTTTTATTACTTATCTAATGCCATTTTTGACTGAAAACATCATCCACTCTCTACAAGTTTACAATATTTCACATTAGAATTTGGCTTAAGAAAAATTGATCTGGTTATTCTAGTAGCTAAACGTATCTGAACATGAACATGTTTCAAATTAGATGGAGTTCATATAAACCTGATTATGAGTCTCTGTTTACTCCGGTATACTGGAGTGGTTTATCCATTGGGTAATCTGGTGGTGTATCTATTGGTTAATCTGGCAGTTTATCTATTGGTTAATATGTTGGTTTATCTATTGTTTAATCTGGTGGTTTATCCATTGTTTTATCCATTGGTTCATCTGGTGGTTTATCCATTGGTTCATCTGGTGGTTTATCCATTGGTTCATCTGGTGGTTTATCTGGTGGTTTATCCATTGGTTCATCTGGTGGTTTATCAATTGGTTCATCTGGTGGTTTATCCAATGGTTTATCCATTGGTTTATCTGGTGGTTTATCCATTGGTTTATCTGGTGGTTTATACATTGGTTAATTTGGGGGTTTATACATTGGTTTTTCCAGTGGTTTATCCATTGGTTTATCCGGTTGTTGCTATAGCACTGACTTTACTGTGTAGCATTAGAAGGTCATGGTTGGTGACAAATAGTCATGATTCTTGATAGATTTAAAATAAATAAATAGAAAAAATTCCATTCATAAACCTGATTAGATGCCTTAAACTGAAATGTGCAGGAGCTTGTTCAATTTATGTACTGGTTAGATGAGAGAAGATGATTAAGGAGTAAAAAGTATGTTAGTTTTTCTTAGAAATGTAAATAAATAAGAGTACATGTATTCAATTTGAATAATACTCAGGTCAAGTAAAAAAAATGTAACAGTAAATACGTTACTGTTAAAATGTCTTTGCACCACAATCAGCTAAAAATATTCCACACTTTCTAATGCCTAACCTATATGTGCACTTCTCTTACTTAGCTTAGGCTAATATATTCAAATTAGTTTAAGCTAACCTTATGGGAGAATCACATCAATTTCACATTTAATCACGTTTTTCTCATGGGATTGTGCAAGTAATACATGTGGGAAACATGTGAAGGTACCTTTCACCATATTGCACCCTGAAATTGAAGTAAATATAATGTGTAATAATATTATGAGATACGAAATCACAATACGAAAAAGAACGATTCGTGAAAAACGGAGCCACATGTCCAACATGTAAAACGTGAAAGTAAATGAATCATGTAAAAACAAAAAAAAAACTAAACCAAAACAATCACACATGGAATTGAAACGAATACATGTAAAAATGTGTGAAACAAGCTGAAGTTTATGTAATATTCTCTTAAGTGTATATAATAAAAGTTAAATATCAGGGAGGCACCATCCCACCAAATTTTACCTTGAGGTTCCCCACTAGCAATATGTAATGAATATAAGTAAATGTTGCTGCTTTACTTTACTAATTGAAATGGATCGATAAAGCAGTCCGTTTAGTTTAGAAGTACAATCAAGCCCTGATATTGATTCTTGCAGAATTATTAATAGTTGGAAATTTGATGTTATAATACTGTATTTAGCCTAATATTTACAGATAACATCCTCATGTCATCTGTTTCTTAGTCATCTTTGGGCTCCCAAACAGTGCAACAACAACAAAAAAGTGCAATAGGGAGGGAACGGCGAACATCCTCATAACTTGCTCATGTTATTTTCCGTTGCAGTATGAAGATGGCCCACCCGCTGTACAAAACCACCAACCAGATATACGGCAGCAAAAAACCTACAGTTCATGAAATGCCGGTACTTATCCTGAGTACTGTAGAATATATATTTTTGTGTCCTAATTCTAAATAAGTGTGTCTTCTTACTCTTACTGATCATTTGTCTGTTATTTCAGACAACCTTTCATGGAAGCTGGCACAAGTTTTCAGACCTCATCCTGAAAAGTGGAATGTTCCGAGATACAGGCTTCAACACATCGCTGGAGAAGAGTAAAATCACCGGGCCAAATACCATCAACATGCGCAATGACAGAATCACCTTTCATCATTTATACCACCCTGGAGGAAATGAACAAGCTGAGACTAACAAGACTTGAGACTAATGCATTGTTTTGCCTTGTAATTAATAAAAATGCCATTTTAATGACGTTAACTTGTACACCTTATTACATCTTTCCGAAAAGCCACACGGTGGTGGAACAGGTAGCGTTGCCATCTCACAACTCTAGTATTCTCCAGGGTAATACTCGAACAACCCTACCCATTAAAAGTCAAACTAAAAGTATGGGTCCGATTTCTAATGAATGGACCTGGCCAGTAAAAATTCTTGAACAGTTTACTCAGTGTTGGTGCCCTAGGCAAAAACATAACAATTCAGTTAGGACAAATATTAAACACTGAAAACCTACATGCTTGTGTTTATGGTATTAACTGGTCACTTAAAGGATCGTAATGGAACTCTTACTGACGCTTTGTTAAAGACAGGATGATAGAACAGTTAAACCTCTAGCTAAAAAACTTGATTAGGTCAAACAATGCTTTACATTTACGACATTTGGCAGACGCCCTTATACAGAGCGAGTTACGTTTATTTCACTTATGCAACTGAGCATTTATGTATTATGGGCCTTGCACGAGGGCCCAGCAGTGGGAGCACGGCAGTGCTGGGATTTGCACTTACAACCTTCCAATCATTAGTACAACATCTTAACCACTGAGCTACCACTGCCCTAGACTGTATATATGTTGTGTGCTGCAAAATCAAGAGTCAGGCCTTTTCCAATTAGATTTTTCAATAAAATGATCAAATTGAAGAAACTTTGAAATTAGAGCATTCCTTAAAGTTTTCAAAGACTGGCACAGATACACACCGAATAGATGATTACCTGCCTTGTTATGGAGATGTCAGTGAAGTGGGTTTAAATATTAGCCTTAGTAGGACCTCATACATTCTCTTTACGTTTACTTATGACCACTAGTCTGCTCTTGTACTTTAAAAACATCTCCTTGAAACGTCTCCTATTTTTTCTTTAACAGAGTGGGAGGGCTTAAACCCTCTAGGTCATTTACACCTTTTGGGCTTGATGCTTGGTTTGGAATAATCCATTAGATCTAGACGTTCAAACACCCTTAATGAAAAGAATCAAGATTCCAGGAGCTGTAGTTCAGTAGATTTGTTTTATTTGGTGTTAAAGTCCAGTCAGTGCACGCATTTACTGTATAATCTGTACACAAACTGGAGGCCATCAAAACATTGTTCATGAATTATAAAAGCACTTATCAACCAACATGTGAAGGTACAGCAGACCAACAAAGAATGAAGTATAGAAAGAAAATGAAATGTTGTGAGGAATAAAACAACGTATAGCGATGTATAGCAAACAGTAGACAAACACACTTTCCCTCTCTCTCTCTCTCACTCACACACACACACACACACACACACACACAAACCTGAGCCAGGTTGTGGGAAATACGACTGAACAGACTTCATTACTCCTGGCTGTTGCTAACAGTAAAAGACGGGGGTGGCAGGTGAACAGTATTACAGTATTAAGGGTTTTGGTGTCGTCTTTTCCCTGTTTGCCCTTGAAGCTTGTGAGCAGCAGAATAATATTTATTGTCCAGCGGTCTGGATTGTCAAGTCCCCACACCTCCGTATTAGTCAGAAAGAAAAAGGCACTTCAAAACATTGTAACAAACTCCAGTGTATTGTATTATATAATCGTACACTCACGTGATCAGAAGTGATGGAATGCAAAGGCTGAGAAGTGTATATACTCCAAAGAGTGGCCTTTTCGGACCATTCTGCAGACATTTTGCTTCAATGGGCTCACAAAATAGACTAACAACAACAACAAAAAAATCTGGCCTGTAGCACACACCAGGCTTAAGGTTGTCATGTAGTAAAAGACAGAGTCATGGCAAGAAGTTTCAGCAGCTCTGAAAAAAACCCCAAACTGGTTGCATAGGCAAGAAAAAGAAATGGCTCCTTCTTTCCAATCAAAGTAAAAAAATTAACTGGCATATATACAGATATATATTCTTAACAAATATGCCATCTTGTTCACATGGAGTTAAATCTGAAATAAATAAAAATACAAAAAGATCAGGAAAAGAAATAAGCAGAAAGGCTTGGGCGTGAGCAGCTGTTGGAAGCCCTGGTGGTGGAATGGTGGAACAGTATGTGGAGCTCGAGCAGACAAGCCCTACAGCTCTGTGTCCTGATATTCTTGTTTGTTCTGATAGTAGCCGTGTTTGGTTGGGTCTGCTGACTGCTGCCGGTACTCTTCCTCAACCGTGTCATCTTTGCTGGGGCAGGCTGAAATACTGTCTGAGTAGGGCACTTTAGAGGGAGGAGTCTGAGGTTCCGGCCTCGCGCTGGATCTGTACAAAGAGATACAGGGTTAGACATGACGATAGACTGCAATCACTATGACTTTTTAGCATCCATCAACAATGTACTGTATCTCTTGTCATTCAAATAAGTTGACAACATACATCAGTGGTTTGGGTTAAAAAAGTTCCCCAGAGTGACAGAATGCAAATAGGAGATGGTTATGGGCTGGGCTTCAGTTATTCACAATGATATTCCAGAAAATGGAGGAGAAATTTTGGTTGATAGATCATGTCAATGGCAGAACAAGTTAAGCCTCGGCTTGGCACAACAACAACCATCCACTGGTATCTGTGCTGTCTATGCTTTTTCTAGCAGATCAGGGACAGTTACTGGAATGAGTGGTCTCTAAGCAGGTTTCTTTTATGGGCCATGGAAACATTTCTTACTCCTGAGGGGAAATGGTGCTCTTACCCAATAGGCTGTGGTCTGCTGTGGTCCAGTTTCGGGGATTTTATTGGGACGGCGTAGATGTCTGGGTGCTTCTGAGCAATCTCCAACTAACAAACAGAGTATTAATCGTATTTCATATTTCAATTCACATTAACAGCAAACTTCACTTTCAAACATGCTCCTTACCCTGGCATCCTGGGCCTGCTGTATTTCCAGAACCCTTTGTGCTCTTGCGAATTGGTCCATCTTCTCAAAGGCTTTCAGCTTACCCAGAAATGATTTCTTGGAAGGGTCCTCAGGGCTCCGCTCTGGACGCTCCCGGTCCTTGATGGGGCTGTCCATCAGGCCTCTGGTGGCCCGGGGCACGGAAGTGGGCTTCAGTGCTATGGGAGGTGGAAGAGGTTTGGTGATACTGGGTGAGTTTTGGATGTGATGGTGCTCAATGTTGGCAGAGTTGCTGGCATTTGGATCTCGTGGTTGGGTGAAGTGTCCATGTGGGGTCTCGCCTTGAGCCAACGGTTTCACCTGAGAGAAAAATACACCCTGCATCAGAGTCAATAAAGCTCATGGTAAGTCAACCAAGCCCTTTCTGACAAATATTTAAAAAATTATGTCCGAAATTTGAATATATTAATGCCTTATCTTCCACTGACCCAACAAATGACCTTCCTGGAGCTTCATTAATTTTTGTTTTTGTTATATTTACATAAAAATATATATATTCCCACACTTCCTTTGGTGTACTTGCTCTATGGGACACATGGCACACCTGGATGACTGCAGGGCTGGCTGAGCGAATGACCTTGGGTGGCTCAGGGAGAAAGGTGGACATTATAGGAGGGCTGGTTTCAACCAGCGATTCTCTGCTCACCACCCATACGCGGGAGTTGAAGCGGATCTCTGGGCTGGACTTCCTGAGGATCTACAGGGCAAGCACATGATAACATACTACTCAGGGATGCTCTGGTGTTTATAAGGATTCACGTGGACTCTCTCTCATACACACACACACACACACACACACACACACACAAATGATGAACGTACAGCAGGGGTCATCAACTGCGGTCCAAATTCAGACCCAGGTAATTTTTTTCATTGAGCCAAACTGAACAATTTAAAAAAATACTATAGCAAAGCCAAGAAATGAATAAAAAACTGGTCGTAGAAACTCTACTTTTCTAAACATGCATTTATGTCAACAGATTTAGATTTACCTACCATTTACCCTCTCTGGTTGAATTAGGGAACTGACAACATTCTAAACATGTCCTAAACATGTAAACAAATTCTAAACATGTCCCTTCTGTTCAGAATCCATGGCGCTAATCAAGTGGCAACATGAAGTGCCACTGTGAAACAAAGCATAATCACCTCAAATGGTTTTACTCATAGTCATCTCTAATGTTTAAACATTAAAAGGTAACTATTAATGCTATATGTTTATCCATACTTTTGTAACCAAAGGATTTTTGCACATTTTAAGAGAAAAGCCCTGCCATAGAGGATGTTTAGAGATAATAAAGTAATTCTATAAATGCATGATAGTACAGCATATCTAGGCATACTGTCAGGCTATTAGTTGGGAATGTTGGGAATTACAAACATTAAACAGTAGGGGGCACAAGAGACTGTGTTCATGTAAGCAAGACTTGACACCTGCCCACAGTGCCAAAACTACTAGTAACTGGTTTGCTGACCATGGTGTTACTGTGCTTGATTGGCCAGCTAACTCGCCTGACTGAACCCCATAGAGGATCTTTGAGAGACACCAGACCCATAAGTACAGACGAGCTGAAGGCCGCTATCAAAGCAACCTGGGCTTCGAGAACAGCTCATCAGTGCCACAGGTGGATTGCCTCCATGCCACGCCGCATTGATGCAATAATTTGCGTAAAAGAAGCCCCAGCCAAGTATTGAGGCCATAAATGAACATACTTTAAAACAAAAAAAGGATTTAAATATTTCACTTTATGTGCAATGAATCTAGAATATTTGAAAGTTCCACCACTTTTTGAATTAAAATATGGAAAAAATAACTTTTCTACATTGTCAGTTTATAAAAAATCTAGATAGAACTGATGGCCTGTGTGCCTTTTAACTTCTTTAGTCAATACTGACTACGCAGTCATAAAAGCTGTCCGAGTGTGTGGTGTTTTGTGTTCTTGACTCAGAGAATGCAATGATAAATATAGGCAAACATTTGAGTATATTGTGTGTGTGTGTGTAGTCTCTGACCTCTTCTGGCATGACAGGCTCAGAGGATCTGCTGATGGCTGACACTCTCTGACGCTCCAGCGTTTCTTCAGGCTCATTATCCGTATAGGCTCCTCCCTCATCAGCCGTGTCATCATAGTCGCTGGTCACACGGCTGTCCATGCTCAGATAGTCGGCACTCATTGCCGAAAGATATGACATGCGGTCATCGTGGAGATCAAGGTCTCCCTCAGCTGTCCCGTCCAGCTAAAAGAGACACATGATGGATCTTGGGTACAGACAGGAGCGCAAAAAAAACGAAAAAAACAAACAAACAAACAAACAAAAAACACACACACACACATACAAACACATACACACAAAAACAAAAACAAAGCTGTAGAGAACAATCAAAGAAAGATGAACAGTAAACAGCACAGAAAGAAACGAAAGAGGTCTAATATGACGAATGAATTAGTAGTAAGAAGTCATGCAGTGATGGAGAAAATATACTAACACCACTAATTAGAGTTAATGAAAAAGTAAGGAGATATGAAAGAAGGGATACTGAAAGTATAAGATGGAGAACTGAATGATGATGGAGAAATACAATGGTGGTGTTTACCTTCCCCTCTGAGACCCACACTGCCTGGGTCTGCTGCTGCCGAATGCAGTCTTTCACACTGCCATACCATGCATCATTGGCTGCGTTCAGATCAATAACAACTAGCACAGTAAAGAAATAAGCAGAGAGTGAGATAGAGAGAGAGTGTATGAGAGAGAGTGTGTGTGTGTGTGAGAGAGAGAGAGAGAGAGAGAGAGAGAGAAAATCAAGACATTTCGATCTGAAAACCTTGTTCTGCAGGTTCACCTACTGACCAATTAATTAACCGCATCTCCATGGACTGCAAAAATCACTAATTATCTGAAACATGCATGGATAGCCATCAGAAACAAACTAATATACAATGGAGATGAACCTCAGTAGTTCAGTACTGCTCTAAAATTAACTGCATTACAGATTTGCTGTAATAAAATGTCGAGAATTTTGGTTATTACACCTTATACAGCAATGCTGTTTATTCTCACTTCTGATTGGTCAGAAGGTGTTGATTCATTTGCATATAATGTCGACTCGAATTCAAATCACAGGTTCGTTCTAATACATTATCGTTTCGAAAGCAACTTACACAGGAACTTGTATGGTGGACGCTGCACTTAAATATATATATAATTTTTTTTGTAATTGTTTTCTGTGAGGAGACATTAATTCATTTGTTTTTTTTAAAGGAGACTCAGCGTTTTGTAACTGTAAAGCAGTAACTAAATTTTCTGACAATGGAAAGTCTTCATATATACATACATACATATATACATATATATACACACCGGTGAAGAGGTGTGAGCAGGATTTCCTGGTGTGGGTTTTGTTATAGTGTTTTGGGGGTTTTTGGGTGTGTTTGTGATTTTTTTTTTTTTTTTTTTTTTTTCACCTTTTTTTTTTTTTTAATAAAAAAAAAAAAATTTTATTTTTTTTTTTTTTTTTTTTTTTTTTTCTCTCTCTATAGGTTTTTTCTTCTTACAAAATATTTTTTTTGGAGCTTGATGACCATGAAATAGAGTTGGGGGGGGGGGGGTGGGGGTAAGAAAGCGGGGTTTTGGGGCCCCCCCCCCCCCCCTCCCGCACCAAAAAAAAAAAAAAAAGAAAGGGGAGAAAGAATAGTGGTTGGGCCCCGGGGGGGGCGGCCCCCAGAAAAGTTTTTTGGCGGAGGCAAAAAAAAAAAAAAAAAAAAAAAAAGAACACACTGATATTTTAATTCAGTGATGATAAACTCTTAATTATATTAGAAAACAAGAACTATAAAGTGTCAGTGTATGAAGAATGAAAATGATGTGAATACTCTAAACATAACTTTCATGGTCAGTTTATTTTAAGGCTAAGGTGCATGTGATGCAAGGTTCTCTGTGCATATATATTACCTGTTCAATGATCTGTCGGATGGTGTTGAGACGCACCACTCCGCTAGACTTCTCTGACCCTGCATCTTTAGGTTCTGTTTCTGAAATAAAAAGTCACTGAAATATCAGTAGTCGGTCTTGCTAGCTATGGGGTTTAAAATGAAAAATTCTTATGTATGAAATATTTAAGGAGTGATTTTTTTCCCCCTTTAACTTAAAGGTACAGTCTGTAATGTTAAGTGTTTATAGTTCTGTGATAATCACATAATTAAAAATAGCTTTTAAAAAAATTATTGGCATACCATGGATCTGGATAGGTTCTCCATGTAGTGCCCTGGAAAATTCACACTACTATGTGGGTTGAATTTCTGTCACTGAAATGACAGTGTTCATGTGTAAAAGTGTTGTCACTAACATGGAGGTAATGCTTTTTCTTTCTTTTCTCTGTAAATTTGTGGTGTTGTTCATGAATGATTTGTTCATTTTTGACTGTGCATGCGCTACAACATCTCCACAGGTTCTGTATAGGAAACAGAAATGATTAGTCCACGTCTCGAGCCCAACGACTCGGATCAGGAGGTGAACTAACAGACTGAATAGCCTGAAGATCCAGCTAAGCTATTTAGTAATCATTTCTGTTTCTCGTAATTCGGCCTTGGTTGCACTAGCCTATAGTTTATTTTTTATTCCAAATGTGATTCATGTTTGCGAATTTAACATGTAACATTTTAATTATATTCTGCTGAAATGAAAGAAATGACTCGAAAAAAAGATTAATTCATCTTACTGAATGAGACTCAAAGATCCATAATTACTTGTAATTAATCCAGAATGTTGTAAATTGTCTTATGAGTTTAAAAAATGCTAAATCCTTTCTCACGCCTGCAGTGTTTGTTGGTGGTGGTGGGGGGTTTATTAATTGCTTGACCAATGGATAAAGAGGACTGTTTAGATAGGCGGCAAAGGGCGGAGCCTCATGTTTTGGGTTTTTTTTTTTGGATTGCAAGAGGTGGGACAGCGGCCTTTTTTCTATTGCTCCTGAGTGATTTTTCTTGGTTTTAGGCATTTTCTTTGCTTTGGGATTTTGTACTTTTGCTTTGGGAAGGGACTGAAGAGATGAAGGAGTACCGCAAAGTGTTTTCTTTGGGGGAGAAGAGAAAGAGGAGCGAGGGATAGGGAATGGCGTAAGACAGGTCACGAATCTCACTATTTTCTTAGTTAGCCTTGCTTAAGCCTGGAAGTTAGTGCGAGACATAGCAAACCCGAAGAAACAGTACTTTTGTTCCAGCTTGTGTGGACTTATTCAGCAAACCACGAAAAGTTTTCCTTGAGTATGACTCAAAACTACAAGAAAAAGAAAGTTACCGCGCGAACGGAGGGACTTCCGCTCGGCAAGGGAGACTGAGTTTTTTCTGAATCCTGTCAGTTGACTAGGTCATAGAGGAATGTTTTTTTGTTTTGTTTTGTTTTTTTGAGAATGCTGCAAGGTGCTTTTGAGTACTCGAGTTCGTGGTTCTTTGCAGATGACTGGCAAGGACATCCAGATGTGCATTCCTTGTGTCTCCTCTGGAAAAAGCGGACCAAAGGGCTTGTGAGCTCCAACAATACAGGTCAACAACTGGCTTATTGGGTATTATTTCGGTATTATTGAGGATTGTTTGGGTATTATTTGTGTATTATTGAGGATTATTGAGTATTATTTGGGTATTATCGAGTATTGTTTGAGTATTATTGTTTTGTTTCTTTCTTCTGTTTCTTATCCTATGGGTTGGTTTTTTTTCAGTCGAAGGGTGAAACTATTTGTTGACTTAAAATGCATCACTTAAACATCCATTAGGGGTAAAAAACAAAAAACAAAAACACAGAGGTTTAAGGAATAAATAAAAAGAATAAGCTGATTTTATTTTAAAGTTGTGTTTCCTTTTTGTGTATGTATTTGCATAAAAGAGTGTACTGACTTGCTCTACTTTCAAAGTGTGAGATATAATTTGATAGACAACTCAGTATGAAAACTTTTAATTGAGTCCTCAGCTATTTGTTCCTCAAAAGACAATTCACAAAGCATATGCATTTTCACTAGAGCAGGGGTGTCCAGCCTTATGCACAAAGGGCTGGTGTGGGTGCAGGTTTTCATTCCAATCAAGCAGGAGCCACACGTGATTCCACCGGTTTAATCAGATGGCTTTCAATAGACTCAGGCGTGGCTTCTGCTTGGTTAGAATGAAAACCCTTTCCGGATCAGATTGGACACCCCTGCATTAGAGTATGTGGATGTCCAAAAATTACATTCTGCTCCTTTAAACAACCAGTGCAAAGACAGCATCTATAGCATCAATTCACCACCTCTGTGTGCATTTTAGGCACGGGTAAGAATAGCTGAACAAAACTACTGCTCTCCTAATGGCTGCCTGTATCCTAAATAAATGCCCTCTCTAAGTTGAATATGATCAACTTTCACACTGAGGGAGGTTTTTAAATCTACGTGGCTCTACTCACTGGCAACGACGAACTCCTCCGGCAGCTCGGTGGCCAGTTTTTCACTGGCAGCGTCGGCTATAGGACCAAACAGAACCACGGGCCTCCTGAACCCAGCTACAGTACACAGACAGAGAGAGTTTGAGAAAATTATCAACTAAAGAGCATTATAAAACATCAGAAACCTGACACTCCACACATACAGTACAGTAGGACTCCCAGTCAATCCTGTGCAATTACTTATCTAAATAAATCCTCCGTTAATAGTTGAAATACAGCCTTAAATTCTTTATTCATTACTTATAAAAAAGTGTGAAAGTAAAAGTATCAGCCTCAAATCAACACATCGCTTATAAAAACTGTAAATTAGTGCCCGTTTCACCAAAGAACCAATATTAGCCAAGTCTAACTAACAACAGCTTTATTTCTAATCTCTCTAATGTTAGCTAGCATGATAATAACTCTGATACTGTACAAACTAGCTGAAGACAATTAGCTAGCCGTCACAATAAGTGTAAAGATGTAGTGTATGAAAATGTAGTGAACAGAAAGTATAATTTTTCTTCTGAAATATTGAATGTATGTTAAATGCAAAAGTCAAAAGTGAAGTAACGATACTTAAAAATAGACTTAAGTACAACAACAAAGTGATTGCACAGCAGAACCTATGTGATAATTAAAAATCTCTGTGATGGAGGATTCAGGATATAAAATGTACTTTTATTAACCATATTGGCAAACGGATCATGCTAATTGCAGTTTGTGTATACTATTTATGTTGTTGATTTGTGCCTGCAGTTATGTGCCCAGGTGCAGATCCTAATCTGCAAGTAAATCATTCTCTCTCGCTCTCTCTCTCTCACTTCCTGCATTAGTGTAGTGTATTGTTAATGGGGAGAATGAGACACTCTCTATGCGTCAGTTCTGCCCTCAGGGTTTGTCGCCGAATGGTTCTGGCTGTAACGAGGTTGTTAAATGTTTAATCAGCACCAGCTCCTGCACCTACTGCCTCACAAAGGCCACTTTGTATCAGTCTTTCACAGTTTAATTATTTTCCACAGACCTGTGAGCTATTCACACGTTCTAATATCCTACTGTCTCTGTTTCACGATGGCTGCCTCTCTTTCTGTTTGTCTCTGAGAATCCTACCCTCTCTGAGCACCACCCGTTCGTAGGCAGGGAAGCGAGTGGAGACGAGGCTCATATCTTCTCGGGTCTTGCGCAAGTCCTTCTTCTTAGCTGCTCTCTGGCCACGGAGCCTCCAGAAGTCCGCTCTGTCACTGGTGGACGTTTTAGGAGTGTGCTGGACATTAGTCATCTGCTCAGCTCTGCACGGGGAGAGCAGGAGACAGAGAAAAGGTGAGTGGGTTAAAGGGGGTTTCCTATTCTCACCCAAAACCCAATGATTAAAAATACATTCCACACTGGTACAGTAGTCTTTGTGCCTTTCCAGCACATGGCTCACCTGCTCTTGTTGGGAATGATGCCCTTCTCCAGCAGCTGGTTGTCTTTGCCCATACGGATAGCCAGCCAGTTTCCCAGCTTGCCATCATACAATGTGTCCACCACTTTGAAGATGTCCCCTCGAGAAAAAGCCAGGCACTGCGGCTGTTCCTTCTCATAGTCAAAATGCGTCCGTATAAAGAAGGAGTCTCCTCGTCCAGACACAAGGATGTCTTTGTAGACTAGGACACAAATAGAGGCACTTTTAACACCATCCTAGTTTTTGTGAACATTAGGTGATTAAAAGTAGAATATGAGATCTTGGGATCACTCATGTATGGGACATTCATGTATGTGTGGTGGCCAAGGACCCTTAACATGGTGAAATGCTTGTTTCCTTCAATATATAGTTCTGACAAATAATATCCTGAACTGAAAATGGTTCTCTTTTACACACATCTCTACCACAAGTAAAGTTTTAGCATTTTATAGTATAGTTAGCCTCAAACGTGAAAAGAAATACCTACATTTAAAGATTTCTTTCCAAATGTGGCATAGAACCATGACGGACATTCTAACAGCTGGAATAGAACTACAAACTGATTCATGATTTATGTTCATTTCATCTTTAGGCAGACCACTGTGCTTGTGAAACTCTTTACCCAGCATTATCTTTGCAGAAAACCTAAAGAAAGTTTTAAAAAAATAAATATCAACATTTCTGTACTTCTAAAAGTTTCTTAAATATATAAGGGGTCAAAGTATATTATTGGCAGAAAAATAAAATTTTGGCCAAAACCCAACTGGCTGTTCATCAAAATCAGACACAGAGACATCCGATGGGTTTTCCCAAGCTGCCACACATGAATTTGTTGGCTTTAAACAATTTGAATTAAATCTGATAAACAGTGCAATTCATCCTGAGACGCCTGATGTACAGTATACAACAGGACAAAATATAATGCCTTTAGTAACTACAAGATACATACAAGAAAAAACAGTGGCAAGCAGACAGGACTACAACTTGAGCAGTTTGCAACCACATTGAAAATATGATTCTTTTTACAACTCTTTCATCCTCTTATATACTGTAGAGGAGAAATAAAAATTTGTAATAAATGTCTAAAAGCAGAACTGAAGAAGCTGTGGTTTGTCACGATTTCTTTATCTGTCTGCAAAACCTTCATAGATTTCATCTCACAGCAAGCAGGCAGAGAGACCTGGTGAGAGAGAAAGAAAAAGAAAGGACGAGCTGACAGCAAAGGTCACTGCTGTTCATCCTGATAGGATGCTGTGAGACTCTGGTTGGACTCCACACCCAATAACTCACTATGAACCACACAGGCATTAGACAGGGGTGACTACGCACCTGATTAGATATTAAACAAACAGCCTGGGCTGCTCTTAAATCCGTCATGCTTGCTTAGGTATGTCTCCCATAAGCACACGCACACTTATACTGAGGAAGCCGTACTCACGCAGTAACCGAAGCCATAACTGTTCAATATTTCACTACTGAAGATTTAGTTGTGTATCTGAAAATATGTTTGAAACACAGAGAAGAGAATCGAGTGCACATGCATATTACACATGCACACAAAGGGCAGTCTTGGAGAAGCCAGAACTGGGTCATACTGGTTTGTGCCGTTGGGGAACAAGCTGGTGGTCTTGTCATTACTCTTACACACATCAGACATTTGATCCAGAACAACCGATTAGTTTGCATTCATTTTTTTATCATGCACCCACAGTTAACTATGTGCTTACTGACACTAAATCGAGGTCATAAGTTCATAATGTATGTTGGATGTATTTCGAGTTGAAGAAGTAATTAAATAATGCCACTATGTTTTGTTAATATCGATGTGTTCTCCTGTAATGAAATCGTGCTGACAGTTTGAAGGATAAGCTGACTGAACATCCATCTGCTATGCTTACACTTGAATTAACTTTAAGGTCATTCATAATGCTATAGTGAATAGAGCTTAATTCTGTAGTTACTGTATGTCCGAATATCGATGTGCACAATTTCAGGATTAACTCCTTCAGATTTCTCCTTTCAAAGAGGGAACTACAGGTTACACATTGTACATGGATTCCATTAAATCTTAAGGAAAGGGTAAATAACTGGTATTATTTCTCAGTGTATTGCCCCAGTGTTGGGAAGATAAATAAAAACATCCTATTTTCTTAACACGTTTTCATATCGGTCACATTCTAGCATTTTTACCGATAGTGTGAAACAGCGTCTATATGAGGAACGCGGAAGACTCACCGTCAGCTTTACTCTGTGCCAGTATAGTGATTATGTCTCCTCTGGGGAGCTCCAACAGGAAGAGCACTGCCTCCTCACGTACGATTCCTCGAAAGTCTACATTATTCACCTGCAGGTGAAAATCACAACTGGTTTTATACAACACACACAAAGGGGTTGAAAAATATGCATCTGGTCATGCTTGTGTCAGTGGGTGCTTTACAGTATATTTGCATTATTGATTTAAGGAGTTGGACTGGCTGGTGAGCAAAAGATGTCGGATATAGTCTCTTAGGTGGTTATTTCTATTGAGAGCTGCAGTTATACCTTCATGATCTGGTCCCCGACACGAAGGCCCTCCTCCTCTGCAGGGCTGCCCTCCTGAACACCGGCGATGAAGATGCCCACATCGTTCCCCCCCGCGAGCCGCAAGCCAACGCTCTCCCCTTTCTGGAAGCTCACCATCATAGTATTTGGCCTGAGGATGAGAGAGAAAGTGGGAGAGAGGGGGTGAAGGATTAGGCTATTGTCAAGGACTTCATCATGTGACTCGATCAAGTCCTTTTACACATACATGTACCCATCAAAGACAGAAGATTACAAAGATGGTACTAGATCATCTACATCCATCAGTCTGTTTATACTACACTGAACATAAGACTGAACCAAGATCGAACACTTTTTATAATCAATACAAATGTGTACACTTTCTCACACTATACTGCTTTTTCCATAGTATGGTTTTCTTATCTGTTCAGCTAACAGAACCTATTGGTACTCAGCAGCATGGATAGAAGCACTGTTCATTGCCAAGTACATGCAACATTGTGCGATTTTTATTCTCTCAACCTGCACAA
The DNA here is from genome assembly GCA_012411365.1 of Ameiurus melas. Lineage (NCBI taxonomy): Eukaryota > Metazoa > Chordata > Actinopteri > Siluriformes > Ictaluridae > Ameiurus > Ameiurus melas. The sequence goes on along the minus strand of CM022776.1, from coordinate 13,140,145 downwards.
ATATTTCAGGTATATTTATGAGACAAATGAAAATAAATGCTTTCATTTACTATTAGAGCATTAGGGCAGTCACGTTTAGAGAGCCTTTTAATATGTTTAACAACCCTCGACTTGGATCTGTTTTACTGCTGTACTAACTTGCGGATATATTACCTCCTATCTAACAGGGTTTAGCTTCATGCTATTCTTAGACCCTAACCTATTTTACCAGCACTGGATATATTTTTGATGGAGATTATAAAATAAAAATTTGGAAATTTGGAAACTCTTCAGTGAGCCTTTTACCATTCACAGTAGCTAGTTAACTAAAGAAATTTGCATTTAAACAATGGTGTCACGGTGTTCTGTGATGATGACACATTTGTGTGCTAGAAAAAGAAAGCCACGTCCTGTTGGTTCCTTTTTAGGCCAGTTCTTGTTTCTATCATGAAAAAATTTCCGAACCGTTAGCAGGTGTTAATCACTTGTACTGGCGAGAAACTCGTTAAATGTAAAGAGCTCTGGCACTGAGATAAAGGCTTTCAATCAGCAAGCATTAGGCACAACAGTAAACCTTCACATGGATGTGTGAGGGAGAAAGAGATTATTTATTAAACTTCATGCTAATTTAACAGGGTTTTTACATTACTGGGACTACAATGAGTATGTGTTTATATATACACATATTGGTGTGAGAATTACGTATATGTATTTATGTATGCATTCTTGCCAGGATGCGTCTCTGTATTAGAGGTGTGTGTCAGGACTGGGAGCGAGACCCAACGAAAGAGTATTTTTGAGAGCCGGCAGAATTCCGTTTAGAGAATCTACTGGAGAGGCTGGGATTGGTCAAGACAATCCTTGCAATATGGGATGTGGGATTAGTCAAGAGTGTGATGGGAGAAGGAGAGATTGATCACGAGTGTCTTAGGGAGTGGGCATGGTCAGGCAGGATCAGGATTGGTAGTGGGTAGCAGATGAGATGGTATTTTTTTTAAAAACCCAAAAAACAAAAACAAATACACCACAAGTGCATATCCACGTATGAGTCAGTAAGTCTATACAATACAGCTAGTGTACTCACCCATACATCTCCTCGTCCTCAGGGCTCGGTCGCAGCAGAATTTTAGGTGTTTTTCTGATTGGTGCTGGAAATCAATACACATGATGATGCCATTTAGTTTTGGCCTGACATACATCATTTCTTCCCTCAGCTATAAGTGACTTGGCCTAGGATACATATATACAAAGCCAGACACTTGTGAACATTTCAACAGAGGACGTGCACTTTAAAATCTGGAGTATTAAGAAGAGGGTCTAAAAGGATTTACCCAAAATGCACCCTTTGTAAGCTAGTTAAAGAATGTATAAGCATTTAACAGCAGCAAGTTTCATTCTCCTTGTTCAGAACTGTGTGGGCGTGTCAGAGTGCATAATGATTGGCAATGGCATCTCAGGGGCAAAATAAAAAAGACCCAACAAATAACAGTGGTGGGGAAAGGACAGAAATGAGACCGAAGAATGTTTTCATTGAATATATTTATATAAGATTTAAGTTCATGGCGGCAATAACTGCAGCTTGAGAGTTGAAAAAGCAGACACATATATATTGTCCATGGTGTTGTGTTAACAGAAAAAGGATGTACCTGGTGGCTCCTCTGGTGGATCTTCTTGTTCTATCTGCACTGCAGGTGGCTCTTCTCCGACCTTGTATGGAGACAGTGGAGTCTTGGCCAGCCTGTTCTGGGGCTCTTCTCTGGAAACAAAAGTAGAAACGTTTGCCCAGAAGATTAATCTCCTGAATAAATAGAAAGGTTTCAGAAGCAGCGATTTAAACAGATTTAAAGTTTAATTGAGGAAAAAGGGTAGAAAATCTGTTTCAGAGCAACATTAGATACTTCCTGCCTACTAATAACTGGTGTAATAAGTAAAACTCCCTTGTGTTACTGAAAATCAACACTTCTTGCCCAATCAAAATCGAGAATTCAACATAATATATGAACATTTAACTAACCAAAGAACCCTTTAAGAACATTTTGAATCCAGTCTATGCTACACAGGCGGTAGGAGATAAGTGGGGGATCATATTTATTTGTTTGGAATAATGGGTTGTGGTGAGCCCTTGGCTTCAGGTCCTAACAATGAGCATACCTGGCACTCTCTCGTGGTAGCTCGTTGGAGGAATGGGAGGAAATGTCGGACAGCCGCGACCTTTGGTCATCTTGTGGTGAATATGATCTGTACGATTCCATTTCAGAGACATCTGAAAGCAAACGCAGATGAGAGAGTCAGATGCATTTCATAAGTGCTAGCATTCTAAAACCCTCCACCAGACGACCCCCGAGAGAGAGTTTAGCGTTCCCGCTCCCACACGCAGCTCTTAGAGTTATTCACTTTGTGTTAATGTGTCAAGATCTGCCTCGTCATAACATGCTGGATGATGAGAAACCAGGACGGCAGCTTTGCCAGCACATCCAATGCCACTTGTAATGTTTTGGGGAAAGAATATTCAAAAACGTGGAAAATGGCAGTAAAGTTTCATCAGTATTGAACCTTAAATGAGTTACAAAGAGGCAGAGCAGGGAGAAAGTGTGTGTGTGTGAGAGAGAAGTGTGTGTAAGAAAAGCCGGTCTGATGAAACAGGACACCCTTTATCCCGCTGAGGAGACGTGTGAGAGACATAGACATATACAGTGAACTGTCTTGGACAGCAGAGCTATTTTGTTCCAGGCAATCTCCAAAACAGTATCATATTGTAAAGCTCTACTTTTTCCAGGGTAGTTCAGAAAATTCCTGTTAATTAGAGACGGGTTAACAAATGGCACCGATAAGAAGCAGATATTCGGACCAGAGGAGTTAGGTACGATATTCAATCGAGAGATACGAAGCAAGGTAAGAGTGATTGTGTGACAAGCAGAAAGAGAAACACAAGGACACTGATCAGATGAAAGAACAGGCTGCGAGACAGAGATAGAGAGAGGGAGGGAGTTACTGTGTGTCTGGGTGCTGCTGGTGAACCTAAGAGCATGTCCGCTGCTTTAAGAGAACTCTTCAGCTCCTCACAGTGCCAGCGGTGGCCAGTGCAGCGTGCCTAAAACACACTCGGTTACTTGGCACAAGACACACACACACACGCGCGCACACACACAGCCATAGATACCAGCCAAGAGCATCTGTGCAGGCCTAAGTGGAGCACTAAATAAGAAAATACAGAAATAGACATAATGTGTCCACTAGTAGCGGTCATTAATATGTGACCATAGGGATGCACCAATCTGATACGAAGTACAAGTAGATCTCGTACTAAAATGGCAGCTTTTAAATGTTCCAACATGATACACTGACTGACTTTATCTCAGAAAGAGAGAGGCCTTTGCTTCAGGGGACAATCTCACCTGGAAATTGTAGACTTGTACCTAAATACCACTGCTGTAATCATAAAGTCTGTCCTGTGTTCATCCGAGGACTATTATTCATTATATTCTCATACTGAACATCATTTTAACACACTTAGTAGAAATCTAAACCTGAAGAGGACGGGCTTTCTGGTTCTTCTCAAGGTTTTGTCGTCATGCCTTCTCATGGAGTTTTTCCTTGCCACTGTCACCTCTGGTTTGCTCAATAGGGATCAAATTTACATACAGATTTAGTAAAGCTGCTTCGTGATGTCTCTTGTTAAAAATGCTAAAAGGTATATTTAGCATTGACTTTCTGAAATGCTAAATCTAAACAAACACAACCCTTCTTCAGATGTTTGACCTTTAACCACGCCTCTACAGTAAATGTGAGCTGTCTAGTCTACTGTAGATCCTCTGAATGTGTAAGAGGCAGAGTATTCTGAATTGGCAAGCAACATGATTGACAGGCTACTAGAGACACTCCCTTGGCCTAAGTGGTTGGATAATATTTGTCTACAATATTTTATTGACTCACTGGCCCTAAATGTAAATTAGGATAATTACCAAATACAAGCATAACAAACTGTCGTGCCTACGTTTTGCATAAACAACTTGAAATAGTTGGATTGGGGTTTTTTTTGTAAGTGTGTTAATATCTTAATATCAGTATTGGATTAAACGTGAAAATGAGATCGGTGCATCCCTACTGAAAATTATTTAACTTAACTGTTTTAACTGCTAAATGAGAGTGCATATATAAGAGAGAAGGAGTCCACTGTTAAATTAGAGATGTGTAAAAACGAAACTGTTGGGTGGAGATGTAATTACAGCCTGTAAGACATTCAAGAAAAAAATTCCAAGAAGGGAAAGATAAGAGAGCCGTATGGTCACTCCATACAAAAACCATCTCTTCTGACATGTCTGGCTATTTACATCACACCACTACAGTACATATAAAAATGTACTGTACATGACCCTTGCATACACACACCACAGGCATACACATTCAATAATTAAGAGAGACAGAAAATGCACACACAGGACACCATAGAAGACAGTAAGAAAACACACACACCCACAGATGATGATTAATCCAATCATGTGATCAGTTGTAGACTGGTAATTAGAGATTACACACTGAGAGGCTTACAAGTAAACACATCACCTCTGTTGGAAGTCAGCTGTTATTTAGTAAAGGCCAGGGGTTAAAACCTGCCTGAAAATCTTATAAAGAGTTAACCATATACAGGTAACATAGAGAGACATTTTTAACCAGTAGTAATCTTCACATATTTAAATTATGCTATATGGGTCACATGACCTCTGCCCTACTTATCAGACTTCCACCCCTACTACAAAACCAAGAGATTCTGAGAAAGTCCTAAACCTTTGTTTGCCCTTAGAAACATGTCTGACCCCAAAACTAACATTCCTTGTGAGTATTTGGGGGAAAGCCACAGTCCATAGTCCAGGCACAGAATAAAAGCTTGGATGTTACATTGTGGTAAACAGCACACACTGCATTGAGCAGATTACAGTATAGTGCTCACATCAGTGTTGCTTGACTATGAGAGTATGCTACATTATCTTTCCTGCTAATAATTGCAGCAGTAATAAACACGTTTTTGTGAACATCAACAAAAATAAATAAATAAAAAGATATAGTCCTCTCCCACTGGCTTATATTTACTAAAAGTAAAATAAGTCAACACACAGGATTAACAATGGATAAAATAGTTTATTGATTAGGACGGATATTAAAAACTGTTAGCAAAAATATATGTGCACAAAACGTAGGGGTTTCACAAATATATTAAGTGCTTGGGCTTGAAAGCTTTACAATTCAGCTAAGGCACAAGTGAATAATAAAGATTAATGGTAACCGGACAGAGTGTGCTGCAGTGTCTCTGACGTCCTTCTGCTAAAAGTATGACATATTATCTGTAAAATAAAAAGAACAGAAATTGCTCCTGTAGAACCAGTACAGTCAGATCAGTGCAGCTCTCAGCTATCAACCTGCTCAGGGGGTCCAAGAGTAATGAAGCAAATAATAATGAGAAGCATAAAACGGTTGAAATTGTGCCCATGGGCAGCCGCTAATACTGAGAACCCACTAATACACACATGTATAAGTCTTCTATTTCAAGAAATGTATCCAACATATACAGTATGTGTATGATATTTACATGATCTAATTAACCTGATCCGTCTGTTTTACATTAAATCATGATGCAGCAGGCTGAACAGATCAAACTTCACAGACTAAGAATGCTGATTTAAATCTATTTAAAAACACTCATTGGAATATCAAAGGCGCAACCCGATTATAATTAGCATTAGTATTGTGAAAATAATAACCAGACCCTGGAGCATTGAATGCTAGGCTTCACCATACTCTAATCAGAGTGTTTTTTTTTGTTTGTTTTTTTTTAGAGGTAAGAAAAATAATATTGATTCTTTTATGCCCTTTTTTTTCTTTTCTCATTAAACAATTCTGTATCGATGTACAGTTGTCCCTAATCAAATTTTTTTACATTTATATTTTCAATGAAAAAAAAAAACTGTTGTGAAGGGGGTCATAATAAAATGAGGTCAATTGCAAGCTCCAGGGCTTTTGCTTAGCTGGAGCCAAGGTACAACATTTTATTTTATGCTTTAAATGTATACATGTTTTATTTTGTTTTAATCCATCATGTATAGACTTGAGACTGCATTGAGAACGCTGCAAAAATTACCATTTTGGCAAGTAAAAACATCTGAATATGCTGAATATAGACAAATTTACATGGTATTTCCTATTATAAGATTACAATAAAGCAAGTATAAAAAAAACATTGTCAAGATTAAAATTAATAATATACTGTAAAACTTCTAAAAGATATTTTTAAAAAATCTTTCAAATTTTAAGCATTTATTTCTGGGTAGAAGCTAAATTATCTGCTTTAGAAAGAAACTTAAAAGGAGTAAAAGCATCTAAAATCAGGTGGAATAATAATAAATTTGCCCATATTTAAAATATTTTCACTTGCTAAGATGAGTTATTTGATTGCAGAAAACCGTTTCAAAAATCGAATCATGGCACCCTGAATGAAATCACACTGAATACTTGTGTTTCTGTTGTGCTGACATCATTTAATATTATAGCTCCAGTCCATGTAGTAAATGGGCTATACGAATAAAAGTTTAATATAGCGATGCTTGTAAAGCTGAATTAATGAGCTACGGAGATGGCTTGTCCAGTATAAGATTAATCACGCCAAATAAATCACGTCAATCAATGATCCACTCCAGAGTGTACTCACCGTCAGGCTCGGAGTCGCTGTCTGCCAGGGCTGGGATGCGGACCAGGATCTGCCTGTGGTCCCTCTGCACCACCAGCTGAAGTTTCCCTCGAGACTTCTCGATCAGCTTCCCCGCATCACTCAGAGAAAGGTTTTCTGTCACCGTCCCGTTAATCTGTCCCACAGCAAACAAACTAGTTAAAGATATTACTGTTTGTTAAGGGGCTGCATGCTGTTTTTTTTAAGGGGCTGCATGCTGTTAACTTTTTAAAAATCTAAAAAAAAAAAAAAATGCATAAATGATGAGTGTTGAGTGTTAAGATGACTTTTTGACAGAAAAGTAACTCCAATAGGTCTGATAAGTACCTTAAGAATGATGTCACCCTCTTGCAGGCTCCCGTCTCTGGCAGCCAGTCCTGTGCTGGTCATCTCCTTGATGAAAATCTGGCTGCCCAACCGAAGACCATACTCTTTAAGAACAGATTGAAACTTCAGTTACTCACTGTTTAGCTAATCCTGACCTCAACCACAAGGACCTCAACTACATCATTAAGAACTTGGCATGATTACAGCCCAGCAAACCCTGAGGCAAATGCCACCAAAGCCCAACAAACTGCCAGGGACTGAAATCCAATCAAATCAAGCCAAAATGTAGAGTACTGACTGAATAGTCTCAATAAAGCTTTCCCATTCCTGTAGATCATTTATTATCCAATGGTGTGCTAAATGAAAAATAAACTGTCCAATAAAATAAGCATCAAGTTGCTGCCTGGTCAAGTTTAGGTTGCTTTATGTAGCATATTATATTTGTGCCCTTGTGTTTAACATTTCAGCTCTGACATTTCTATGTTCTGTGAACAGTTATTTTCTGCACTTACATCAGATATACAGTAAAAGACGTTCTAGAGTATGGCATTTTTAATTTCTCTTGACTGTTACTAATAGCAGGAGAATGATATGATGGCTTTGCATGTGTTTCCACCTGTGTGTTCCTGATTCTGAAAACATTTATTGCTCTGAATTCTAAACCAGGTACAGCACACGACCAATTATGTAACGATCTTAGCAGCACCTTAGCAGCTTTTCCCCACAACCTTCAGTGTACTTTCAGAGCACATAGTTCTTAGTGACGGTTGAACAAACAGTGGCCTTTTCTACAGCTGTAATGAGATGGAGTTGTACTGAGTGCATTGCCAGTGGCTCAGACTACATGCTGTGAACCACTGGTGAAAAGATGAGAGGAGACAGGGCGTTACAAGCAGAATCACAAGACAAGTTCGCTACTTGCCAATCACTTGGCCAAATATAAATCAGATTAAAATATCCTCATTGCCAGCTGAGATAAAATCTCTATCCAGGTGCAAGGGACACCAGAGAGAGAGAGGGGGAGGGAGGGAGGGAGAGAGAGAGAGAGAGAGAGAGAGAGAGAGAGAGAGAGAGCTTGCATAATAGCCACCTTTGCAAAAATGTTGTAGACCTATTTCCTTAAAACTGGTTGTCATAAATGAAGAACTGTGTTCCCCAGGGAACACACCACTGCACAGCTCAGCACTTCCCCTGATAAAATACACCTGATCCAGCTTAGAAAGTGCTTGAAGATTAGCTGCTGTTAAATCTGAGAAACATCAAACACTAAACTGTCACCAAAGGCCTGGAAATAAAGAAGGACTACTTCACTATATTCCTAAATTCATCTCCCTAGTGAATTAGCTGCCATTCATAGGACTCTAGGACTGGACCTAAGTAAAATTTTTGAGTAAAGTCTCACCCTCATTGGGCCTGTTTTTCAAAAGCAGGACATTGACCGGTGGCTCCAGCGGCTCCTGGTAACCTTGATCTCTCTCATGCCCCCTACTCGGTGAAGGTGAGTCCTTCTGCAACTGATCTCTGCTGTAACTCCTCATCATCCTGTCCGGCTCATATCTCTTTGAGTCGTAGCCTGGCGCTGGACTGCCCCCGCCTCCGAAGCCAGCCCCGTGGCCACGGCTCTGCTGCCCATGGTAGCGTGGCTCAGGACTGACACTGCGGTCCAGGCCTCGTCCCCGGCTCCCATCCCTGCGGTAGTTCCTATCTGGGCTGGGTGATCTGTCTGTGCTGCGGCCCCGGCTGCGGTAATCCTGCTCCAAGGTGCCACGGTGACGCTCTGGTCCACGCGGGTAGCCCAGTCCACCATTGCCCCTGGGGTAATCCGAATCTGGTTCACTGTGTGTGCTGCGGTTATCTTCAGGGTAGTAGCTGGACAGATTGTAGTCCCGGCTGTCCCTGTCTGGGGAGGGAGGACGCTTGAGGACGGCAACTTTACGAGGTCTTTTCACAGTCTGTAAAAAACAGGAGTTAATCCAATAAAAAAAAAAATCACATTTCAACAGATATGATGCTTAGAAAAAGCCACAGAGGTGTGCCAGAACCAAGCAACAGAATTAACACAGAATTTCTTAGAAGCCGACTTACTATTTTAGCCACTTTCCCACATTTTCGGAGTTGCTGTACAGCAAAGGAATGAGACACGTTGTCCATGGGAATGCTGTTGACCTGTATAACCCGGTCATTCTCACTGCCAAACAAAAACATGCAATCAAATTCTTTTTTTCAGGGCAAACTGAAGGTACCAGGTTGGGGTTGACGCTTGGCCCCAGTCTGAGAGGTTTCTGACGTGCGAGACCAGAAAAAGAGAGGAGACGTACAACAGTAAGCCATCAGCTGGGCCTCCCTGCAGGACATCAGACACGATGATGGATGTCTCACCACTGTCTACGTTGGGATTGTCTCTGCCACCAGACACAGCAATTCCAAACCCCATCTTGGAGTCCTTCGAGACAGAAGGGAAATATGAGGAGACTGGAAGAGGAAACTGCTCTCAAGATTAAAGCTCTCCTACTGTAATGTCTCTTGCCCTGATCAAATAATAGATCACAGATATTAAGACAGTGATACTGGAAGACATTAAGATTCTAATAACCAGAAATGGTGAGGCAGTTAGGCAGTGTGATGGTCGAGCAGTTAGACGAGATCTGTGCTTTAGGCAATATCTGAACACACTGGCAGCATTAATCTCTTGTTTAAACCCACTGCAAGGTGGCATCGGTACAAAACCCAGCTCTGGCCTGCACTTTATCACTGCCCTTCTCCCAACAAACAGCCTCACTGTCTGTAGCAAAGCAATTTGCAGTATCATTTTCGAGCTGTACATTGGGAAATACAGCATAATGACTGTCTATTACTCCCAAGCAGACCAAAACTAATCTCTTCAAGCTTAATTAGGTCAGCAGAGAACGTAATGGCGAGATTGGGAGGATGGTAAACGGTATAACTGTGGCAGATCTTTTACTGTTGATGTATAGCTCAGTGAGTAAAAAAACTATGATTAAAATAATATCTAACCCTTCAGGAAAAGTTGTGTCTGTACAGCATTTGTGCACTGTTTAGGTGGTGTGATGTTGAAAAGAACACTGGGGATGTATTACTTTGAAAATCTGAGTTTCAATCCAGTTAGATTTGACTGGTTTAACGCCCACAAAAATAGCTGACTATACTTTTCAGGCATAGGTGCACCAGTCAACTACTGTAGAGCCAAGGTCCAGAACATTTTGGTGGTTTCCTTGCTCTAACACACCTAATTTGGTTTAGGACAGCAGGCTGGGACAGCAGGTAGTGTTGCTGTCTCCCCTCTACATGGTCCCCAGTTTGATCCTGAACTTAGGTTATTGTTTGCATTTTGCATGTTTTTAACATCTCTGTTTCCTCCAGGTATTCAAGTTTCCACCCACCTCCCAACTATCTTAAATTGCCCTTAGATGTGAGTGAGTGTGTAAAAGTAGGGAACGCCCAGAGACAGTTTGTCATTCCATCCAGGGTATAATCCCACCTCGCACACAGTTCCCGATCAGCTCCTGATCCACCACAACCCTGGTTACTGAAGATGAATAAATGCAATAGTTTAGTTGGTGTGTTAAAGCAGAAAAATAACCAACCAAATAACCTACTCGCTCAAGACCTAGCTTTGCTCTATGGGGAAAGTAACAAGGTATCAGGCTGTTGGTTATAGATCACCCTGCTGTTTCAATAAGACCTCCATCATGCCCTTGAGCAAGACATTTATGTATGTATTTACAATATGAAAAGAGACATGGTGTTGACTCGAAACATTTTCATTGGTCAGTAAGATTAGAGTGAGTGTAAAACTGGAGCAAAACCTGACAGTCTAGCAACACTATGATAAGTGCAGACTATTGATTAGGCGGATAAATAGGGATTTTAAAAGCCGTCATGGGAAATCGCTGTGAACTCTGCCAGCTTCCTGCTCAGTCCAAACCTCCCCAATTTCAAACTGCATCCTGCAACTGCTTCCTCCCTCAGCCCTGGTCACCATGTTCCTGAGAAAGATCCCCCTTGATGTGGAACACCCACTGCACATGTCAACATGCTTAACCACTTCCTCAATATATTATACATGAAGATGGCAGGAAATAGTTAGTCAGGAAATGGATGCGTGTGTTTACATGGGTGTTTGTGAAAAGCTCTGGCCAGCTGGGTGATTTCTAGTCCTGAAGATGAGAAGAGCTTTTCCTGTGTGGCTAGAGGACAGATAAATGGAGCTACTTCTCTGAGAGAGCCAGGAAAAGGAAAGCAGAAATTCTCAGCATGCCTGCCTGACACATAAACTGATAAGACAGTCGGAATGGAGGAACGAGAATAGGAATAACACATGAAAATAAAGCATAGCAAGCCTTACCCGCTGTAGAGTCACAGTGTACTGCTCCCACACCGTCTCCTCCATTCCTGAGCTCTGTAGAGAAACATACGAATATTAACATCATATTAATGACTTACAAACAAAATATTACTCACTGGTTGTGAATATGTATGAGTGGCAGCACACAGGGGTAGTTGCATTAGTTATCTGGACCAGTGCTCATGGTCTCATAGCAAAATTTGTACATTCTAAACTCCATTGAAGCTTTTGTCTAGTTATTCATTTTACATCAATGTAAAACAAAAACATATAATGTAGCCAGTCAATTGGAAGTAGTCATTTTTGTTGTTTTGTCCCTCTACTCCAGGTTATTAAAGTAGAAAGTATTTATAGACCTAAACCTATCATATAATTTCAAAGATACCTCAAACAAACTGACTACTCAAAATGCCACATAATGGATCTAAATAGTTTTTTCTTCATTCATTTACTCTATTTACATTTTCCAGCCCTGAAATTAGCTCCACACCTTTATTTGCTTGACACAGTGTTACATAAGAATAAGAATAACAGCTATATCTAAACTTGAGGGACCAAAAGTTATTGAAAATGACTGGTAGATGACCGTAGTGAACAACTGAAGGATAATTTCCATTCATAAAGAAAGAAAAAATTGCTAAACAAATTAAAAACATCAATGTGGATATAGATATTCTATATATGCTTGGTAGACTACCATTAAGAAAAGAATGAACCACCGGAAAGGCCAAAAGAACCAAACGTCCAGGTTTGGGATAAAAATGCAGATTTGTTGAGTAAAGTCTGGACAAGACAGATGATACAAAAGATCAAGCTCTACCAGAGTGATTGATTCAACAAGAATACAAGATTAGGTGAGTCTAAACACAGCCATTTTATTTAATAATATGTTAATATATTCACTTAGGGTCCTCTCGGTTTCGGGCCTATGTGTAACAGGGATGTGTATCCCATTTGATTTTCCCAACATAGATGATATTATCCTCATATTTGGGCTGCACTTTCACTTCCTAGTCATGATTTCATTGAGAATCTAACGAGCAGGACTAAAGAGACAAAAACAACAAAACTCCAGTGTTGTCCAATTATATAACTTTATGAACTGTTCTTTATATTCAAATAATTCAAAAGAACTAAAACAGAGCACTTGCTAAGTATTTTCCTGTATTGACCAAAGCAGTGCAGATGAAAGGAAAAGGGATGTACTATTGGTAGCAGTACAGTCTGATGGATGGTCCTGCTGTCTCTTTGTTTTACACAAGTTCATGGACATTTTTGTGTTTTTTATGAGATCAATTTGGTACAGAATGAGCGAGAGAGAGAGAGAGAGAGAGAGAGAGAGAGAGAGAGAGAGATTGAACACTCCAGAATGATTTTATGTGAACTCATTTGACTGTACTGCTGCCCTTGTGTCCTCTGTGAACAAAGCTACAGTTCTCAAATCAAAAACTACTCATACACACAAAGACACACACATTCCCATACACAGCTCGAGGGTGCCAATGTTCCCAGATAAGCAGACAGACATCTGGGTCAATATGATGACCTGGGGGCCAATTACAAACCCAATATAATACACAAAGTCTTCCAACAGTGTACCACCACAAAACACTATCCACTCAAACTCTGCAATCAGAGTACCGTTGGAAAAAAGGAGCATCTCCAACTCCACAGAGTACCACCGCAAAACATACAACCAAACTCCACAAACAGAGTACCACTGCAAAACATGACCATCTCAAACTCCACAATCAGAGTACCACGATAAAACACGACCATCTCAAACTCCACAAACAGAGTACCACTGCAAAACATGACCATCTCAAACTCCACAAACAGAGTACCACGGTAAAACATGACCATCTCAAACTCCACAAACAGAGTACCACGGTAAAACATGACCATCTCAAACTCCACAAACAGAGTACCACTGCAAAACATGACCATCTCAAACTCCACAAACAGAGTACCACGGTAAAACATGACCATCTCAAACTCCACAAACAGAGTACCACGGTAAAACATGACCATCTCAAACTCCAGACCAACATCCCCAATGCAAGACCATCTCAAACTCCACAATCAAACACTACGTATATGCTCACCTACTGCAGGTGGTTCTATTAAAAATGTATGACCACTAAAAAAAAACACCCCTAAATCTCTGAACTAATCATCTAACTTCCAACAGCTGCATCAACAGAATAAAGAAATAGAAGCTTCACACAAAACATTTATAAAGCGTTATATAACTCAGCTTCATAATCTAGACTGCACAAACTAAAACCTTTTCTCAGAACTAACCACGTAACACAACTGGTTATGTAATAACCCTCCCTCCTTTTGAATGTCACAACAAAACACCAGATTACCAAGATGTTCTAGATGAAAAATCTAAAAGCTAAATAAAAATTTAGTGCAAAATGTCACTTTGCCAGGTTTTGGATAGTGTACTTCAGATTTGGCATTTTGTTCCCAAAGTCACAATTTAGGTTTAAAAAAATGCAAATAAAATATTAGCATACTAAATTGTAAGGTCACCATTTTGAACTGGTTTCTCGACAGACACATTGGGGTTCTTTTTAAATGCCACCACTTCCGTCAAAAGTTTGTTCTTCGCGCTCTCTCGCTCTCTCTCTATCTCCATCTTGAGAACTAACCCAGAAACCCAAGTGCTCAAGAGCACAGCTCTCAGCTCTTACTTAAGGAAAGTAATCAGAATAAGGTCAGGACTCTGGTCTCCAGCATGGTGCTCAGGCTGCTCGAATCCCTGCAGTGCTCACTAGCACACGTATGTGGCACTGAGCCAAGCTGTCAGACACTTATCTTGCAGATTGGCAATCTTTTTGCTTCCTGGACAAGGCTGATTTTTTTATACACTTCATGATGTACACGTGCATATTCATGGAACTATCAAATCGGCCAATAATGTGGCAGCAATGCACTGCATAATATCACGTAAAGAGAGGCTCACTAAAAACTTGAAAAAAGAGCAAACATTCTAGTTTCGGTGAACCTGTTCCCACTGTAGCCTCAGATTATTGTTCTCGGCTAACAGGAACCCAATGTGGTGTTTCTGCTTTTGTAGCCCAGCACCCTCAAAGTTCAGTGAGATGCTTTTCTGCTCAGCATGGTTGAGTTCCTGGAGCCTTCCTGTCTGCTCAAACCTGTCTGGCAATTCTTCTCTGACCTCGATCAGCAACAAGGCTTTTCCACCCACAAAACTGCCGCTCACTGGATGTGTCATTCCCCCTCCACCACCACCACCAACCACACACACACACACACACACACTAATCAGTGTAAACTCTATAGACGGTTGTGCGTGAACAAAAACACAGGAGATCAGCAGTTTCTGAAATACTCAAACCAGCCCATCTGGCACCAACTACCATGCAATGGTCAAATTCACTGAGATCACTTTTTTCCTGCATTGTGATGTTTGATGCGAATATTAACTGAAGCTCATGACATGTATGAGCATGATTTAATGCACTGCGCTGCTTCCACAGGATTGACTGATTTGGAAATACATGATCTCTGGATAGAGTTAGGGCTTAATGCTATAATCTTGTGATACCTATAAACACAACAGTATCTCTCTACCTCTACTGCTGCAGACTGGCAGGTGTGTGTGTGTGTGTGTGTTAATGTGTTGTGTTCCTGCTTCATCATCCACAATGCAGAAGAAGCCCACAAGCCCAGCGTGTTAGCACAGACCTCTGCAGTCTACACTACCTAGCATTTGACTATGGCTACACAAAATACACAGAGCTGCTGCAATCATATCACACACACACACACACACACACACACACACACACACACACACACACACACACGTAGCCTAAATAGTACATATGTACATAGCAAGTAACCTAGAAACCTGAAACGTGCACGCCCACTCATACAAACATCCATTACAGCTGGTAATTCCCATGGCTCTAGTCTTAACTAATCACACACCTGATGTCCAACCTTGTATCCTGCTCGTTTTGTGTGCCTGCATTAGTGGCAAAGCCGTGAGACTGAAGAAGAAGGAGTGAGTGCACACCGGCGCTGATGCTGATCAAGCAGGAAACATGGATCTCTCAGCAAACATCACATAAATAACATGTCAAGGCCAGTGTGAGGCCATAAAAAGGCTACAGCACACAAACACAAACACAGCTGGCAAGGCTAAAAATTCACTTTCTACCTGAGGGACACGGAGCCACACACACCTGCTTCCGTGCCCTTACGCAATGGAAATGCAGTGCAATACACCGCAAAATATCAGCTAATATTATACAGGATTTACTAATATCAGGGTCTTTCCTCGTATGCGGTATTTCCAATATTACTAACTGAAGCCACTCGTCATTGTACAGTAAAAGTCTGTGTGTTTCTGTGTATGACCCCAGTCATCCATAACAACAAAATAAACCCATGACCACAATCTCCTATTGAAAACTTCCTCGATAAACTATGATTTTCATGAATATTTCCGTTATTCACCTGTAGTTCATAATTACACTGTAATAAATGTTTAGATGTAAGATGTGTAAGGAATAAAACGCAACACTGCGCACCGTTCTAGGAAAATAATCCACAATGGGGTGGTGCGATATGGGCTAGGGTTGATTTCGACCCCCCCCACCCCACATGACAAGTGTTTGCCAATGATTACAATTTTTTCATTAAGAAACACCACATTGTATGTTTTATCCTTTTACAGTTACATTTAATCTTGATGAATGTCCACCAAATAACATATTATAGCAGCTAAAAACTCCAGATTTATTAAGGCATAAAAAGTGCAGCTTGTTACATAAAAACCACAAAGAACAACGTTGTTCATCCTTATTGCTGGCATTGGAGTCTCCATCCATAAACAGCGCCATACGGAAAACTTCACACCATCGATAATTTGCCAAATTTGCTGATACGAGATAATTTGTCTTCTTATTCCCATCTTGTTATGTTCTGTCTTGTACCCATGCTTCCTAACAAAATGGAGTAAACCCGTGATTAATTTCCTCTGAAGAATAGAACAGTCCTCTTTATTAGGAACACCTGCACGTCTGCCCATTCATGAAGCCCATTATCTAACGAGCCAATCATGTGGTAGCAGCACAAGGCAAAAATCATGCAGATACAGGGCAAGAGCGTCAGTTAATGTTCACATCAAACATCAGAATGGGGGCAAAAGCGTGATCTCGGTGACTTTAACCGCAGTATGGTTGTTGGAGCCAGATGGGCTGGTTTAAGGGAGTATTTCATAAACTGCTAATCTCCTGGGATTTTCCTCACACACACACACACACACACACACACCACTCTCTAGAGTTTACAGAGAATGGTGCGAAAAACAAAAAACCTCCAGTGTCTGCAGGCTGAAACACCTTGTTGATAAAAGAGAGATCAGAGGAGAATGACCAGACTGGTTTGAGCTGACAGGAAGTCTGTAGTAACTCCCATAAGCGTTCTTTACAACCGTGGTGAGCGGAAAAGCTTCTCAAAATGCACAACACATCAAACCTTGAGGTGGATGAGCTACAACAGCAGAAAACCACATCCCTGTATAAATGAGCAGGTGTACAGATATTCCTATTAAAATGACCAGTGACTGTATATGTATTGAGGATAACCTCCTTGCACCATAAGCCATGTAATCCCTTGACGTCCAAATGGTAACGCATATAAGGAATGACCCAGATGTCAGTGTATACACTTCCCCTACTATATAGTATACACTCTCTGGCAAAAATTAATCTTTATCAGCAGATACAGGACAAATATTGGGCAAATACTGATAATATGAATGATCGGTGCACCCCGAAGTGAATCTCTCTGCAAAGCCAAGCGGTGTGCAGAACTTTATACACTGATCATACAGACACAACATGGAGATTCAGGCTCGGAATCGTTTTACACAAACGCAGCATCTGAATGGCAGCGAGAGTACAGTCACGTTAGAGACGCGCAGCAGTGCGGTGCACGGTTTCAGTCCAAACTCAGTCGTATAAAGTACACTACAAACACACACTGATGGATGGCAGAGCCAGAGTACAGGCCACGGGCTGCAGAGGCACAGAGTATTGCAGTGTCAGAGTTCAAATCCTACGTACACACACAAACACACACTGCCAAAGAGGGAGAAGCGGACTGCGCGCTATGCGACAGCAGATACTGAAATCCACAAACACACACACACTCCAGCATGCATAAAGACGGACTCATTTTGTATTCCAGCATCATCACTGCTGCTCCATGCTACACACACATATCTCACTCACTGCTCTGCTTCGATTCCAACACCACAAACAACCAAAAGCTGCATGCTCAACAAAACAACTAAGTTGAACAATGGTTAAACAAACAAACAAACAATCTCTTTGCCTTCTTTTACTTTCCCAACGCACACGTAACCCGACACTACAGACACTCGGAGGCAAACTCCAGAGCTGCATTGACTAGCACATCAAAAAGCACTTTCCGCACAAATCAACTTGCTATGAGGGGGAGGGGAGGAGGAGATGCTGCCTGAGGAGGGTTTAATCATCCCCAGAGGATGGAGCGACCACGATATTCTCTCTCTCGCGCTCTCTCTCTCTCTCTCTCTCTCTCTCTCTACGCCCCCACCAGTCTGAGCAGGCATGGCGGTGCCCGACTGGGGGCATAGAGGATGATGAAGTCGTCTCTGAGCGGCCGGCTCTCGGCCCGCACCTCCACACGCACTGTCCGGCTGCCGGTGACTCTCCGCAAACACACGCAGCAGTTCCATGGCAGCCAGTCCACGCTCATCTCTCCCCATGGCCGCCCCTGCTCCAATCTCATTAGGAGCAGTGGCGGAGCGGATCAGGAGCGAGAGAGAGAGAGAGAGAGAGAGAGAGAGAGAGAGAGAGAGAGACGGAGAGGGAGGAGGGCGGAAGAAGGGGAGGGTGAGATCGACAAGGAGAGAGGGAGGGAAGGAGGGAGGCAGTGAAGCTAAAAATAAAACTCACAGAGCCTTGGCGAGTCCTGACTGATCGGACAGCGCGAGCCCACTTTCAGCACAGTGCCGTTTTCATGGGCAGATCCGTAAGCCAAGCTCAGCCGTCTGTTGGCTACTGGCCTCACACACACACACAGACAAAGAGGAGAGAACTCTTATCTCCAAACCGCATCTCTCTCTCTCTTCTCTCTCTCTCTCTCTCTCTCTGCTCTGGACTGCTCCCTACGTTATATAATCTAAATACAATAATGGCCTACATACTTGTACACAAACACACGTGCTCACTTATTGAGGCTCACACAGACATACACAATTCACACATATGTGGTATTGTATACACACACACACACAGTCTCTCTCTGTCTCTCTGTATGTCTACATGTTATCTCGCACTGATCTGCAGTAGACGCTGTTATCTGCAGCACACTAGTGTGCACGTTTTAATATTTCAACATTGCACCCACTCTGCAAAGTGTCCCTTTGCTTCTAAAGCTTTCACAAACAAGAACATGTTCGCGGCAATTGTGCGAATCTCCAAATCTGCTGGGACACACCACAAGGTAAAGGGACAAAGAAAGGTCATGTTGGAACATGGGAGAGTATTGCATGCGATGCATGACGAGCTTACTGTGTTTGACGCAAAGTGGACGTCACTCAATCGTTCGTCTTCAAGAAACGTTTCATCTTGGTGATGATCGGTGTAGTTTAAAGTGCGAATCTGTTTATGTTTAGTGGAATGGAACCGATTAACACGCCTACAAGGTTTTCAAAATCTCAGGATCACTGATCACTTCACACTACATGACTTGAATCATGAATCGGGCGTGATCCGGGAGAGCACAATTCACGATCACTCACAGACGATGCTCAGACATTACACGATCGTTCATTACACTGCACACACTAAGCTTTAGTTTGTTAGCCAGTGAGATTAGACAGAATTTATTTGAATTTATCAAAAAAATATCTGCGGGAGCAGACGGGTTCGTTCAGAAGTTTTTTTCGGGAGTGGGTGGGATTAGTCAAACGTTAGCGGCTTTAATTTAATTTAGTTGGAATTCCTTTGGGAGCAGGAGGGATTAGACAAAATTTGCTTGAGTGGGTGAGATTAGTCGGAATTTCAGCAGGAGCGGGCGGGATTAGTCGGAATTTCTGCCTGAGTGGGGGGGGGGTTAATTGGAATTTCTGCTGGAGTGGGTGGGATTAGTGAGAATTTCTGCCGGAGTGGGTGGGATTAGTGAGAATTTCTGGTGGAGTGGGTGGGATTAGTGAGAATTTCTGCTGGAGTGGGTGGGATTAGTGAGAATTTCTGCTGGAGTAGGTAAGATAAATCGAAATTTCTGCTGGAGTGGACAGGATCCTTTGGGAGCAAGCAGGAGTAAGAAAAAATTTAACACGAACGCCGTCCACGAGGAAGTCAAGTCCTTCTAGTTACAAATATGTATGCCAAATACATTTAAAAATATACTTCAAACAGGAAGGAATCTTTCGTAGAAAAAGCCTTACATCTGACCTCGCTGTGACTTTGACTCTTTTCAACTCCAAAATCTAATCAGTTCATCTGCTGGTTGCAATGGTAACTCCATATAATTCCTACAAACAATAAAACATTCGTTCCTGAGATATCGTGCTAACGAGAATCTCAGACTAAACAGCGGTCACCAAAAAAAAAAGCAAATACGCTCACTGATGTACACGCTTGAAAATAAAAGTGGTAGAAAAGATGGGTTTCTTTAGAGTCGTGCAATATAAGTGCAATAGCAGAGCCATTTTTAGTAAAGAACCTTTCAGTTGATGAGATATTACTGAATAATCATTTTCCACACCAAAGCATTTAGTCATAAGGTCCTTAATGAACCAAAGAAAATTCTTCTATGGCACTGCAAATACAAACTCTAGGTCAAAAAAAGCAGCATGGGGTCAGAGGTCAAGCATCATCAAAGAGTAAATGTTTTACATGTCCAGTGAAGGAGAACAGAAATGATTCGAGGTGTACAAGTAAAAAAAAAACAAAAAAACAAGCAGGTAAATAAAACAGGGTGGAACATCAGCCAACCAAGAGAGCACCAAAAAAAAAGGAGTTGTGTGGCACCAAACAGCCATTTACCTCACTGTCAGCACCACATTGTCCAGAAGGCATGGGTGTGAGACAGACGGGGAGAGGTCACAACCTGGTACTGATAGGTAGATAAACAAACAGACTTAACACCATGCAGCATCCATGGATGATGTGACAGCAGCCATAGTGCACCAGAATGCCCAACACACACCAGCTATTATTGGAGAGGAGAGAGTTGTAGGGTGGGGGGGGTGTTGGGTGGTGCCGAATGGTCGAATTTCACCAGGACACCAGTCATCCGAAATACAGTCTGTTTTTACAGTATAGTGTCCCTGGCACTAGACCCCACACAGACCACAGGGTGAGTGCCCCCTGCTGTAATCACTAATACCACTTCCACTTAGGTCTCCAATCCAAGCTCAACCCTGCTTAGCTTCAGTGGGAAACCAGGTGAGAACTGCAGGGAGATATCCATCCATCTTCTACCACTTACTCCTTCTTCAGGGTTGCGGGGAACCTGGAGCCTATCCCAGGAAGCATCGGGCACAAGGCGGTACACCCTGGACAGGGTGCCAGTCCATCGCAGGGCACAATCACATACACACTCACACACCCATTCATGTAATATGGACACTTTAGCCAATTTGGACTGGGGGAGGAAACCGGAGGACATCTCCCTGCAGTTCTCAGAGGAAACCCCGGCAGCACGGGGAGAACATGCAAACTCCGCGGGAATCGAACCTGGGACCCTAGAGGTGTGAGGCGAACGTGCTAACCACTAAGCCCGTGTGCCCTGCAGGGAGATATGGCTCTGGCATAAACATGGATAAAGCGCCGAATGAACAATGAATAGCAGACACGCAAAACCATCAACATTGTAAAGTGGTGTTTGAGCGTACATTTGTATGTGCATCAATTGTTATTGATGCATTTTTATACTGCTAGCTCTACAACCAGGCTACACAGATGACTGGTTGGTGACCTTAGTTCAACTTGGCTTTCAATTTAAAACATTCAAAAGATCTTGTGTAAATAAAATGTCAATCTAAAAATTGGACATGTCCTTTAACACACTGCAGCACTGGGATTCAAGGAGGCAGCACCGGTACATCACGCGGTTAGAGGTTTAACACTGTAGAAACAGAAGTCTATGGTGGCTGATGACTTCCTGCATCAGGGCTGAATCACACCGCAGTGAGGATTAATCAGGAAATAATGGATCTGCCTCAAACCTCATCCAATTTATTCTACAGCCTTTTAATTAGTAAACTAATCTGCACGCAACATGCAGCAAACGTCAATCAGACTCAGAAGGAGGAAATCTAATGGATTTGATTGACAAGAAACTGCACACAGCTAAAGGGCAGAGTCTGACAGTAGATTATCAGGAGTTACACCCAAACATTCCAGTGTGTTTAAAGGAATCAGAGCTTCAGACCACCTTTCTGAGTCACCACACACACACACACACACACCCCATCTTCTAATATACACACTCCCCCAATCCAAGCAGCCCTCGTCTTCTTCACAGAAACTGAAAGAGCACACACACACACACACACACACACACAACACACACACACACAAGCCTACATTTCCCTATAATGCAAAGTTCCTGCTCAGGGTGAGTCATCGAGTCTGACCTCATCGACTGCTCGTGACATACGACTCATTCATGACCCTATAACTGTCCAGATGTGTGTGCTCGTTAGGACTGTTCAAGTAAATTCTACTGTACAACTTATGGATAAGTAATTCTAACCATTCTAAATGAATACAGACGTAAATCAAGATTTGTATAATACATACACATACTGGATATATATTAGCAGCCCAAGATATTCTTGAATCTAATTGGTCAGAAGGTGTTGATTAATGTTCTATAACAGCAGCTCTGACAATATGTTAAGGCTTTATATTAATGCACTGGTTCTAATACGTTATTGTTTCTATAGTAACAACTTACACAGGTACATGTACAATTTATGCCAGGTATAATAACAAATAATATAATATAAATTATACTAATTAAGTTTCCACAACATGGGGGAAGTCTTGAGAATTTTTTGGCCCATAATATGACAAACTGCCCTTTTTGGTGTTATTAACCTCAAGAGATGAAAGGTTGGTGAGAGAACTTTGAGACACACTTAAAGAAAGATCAACTTCTTGATCATGCTGTGACCATAAAACGGACAAACAGTCCCTCCAGGATTTTGCGATTTTGTGATCGCAGAAATCAATGCAAAATCAAGCAAACTCAGTAATATTCAGAGTAGCTTGCAATTTTTCTACATTATTGCAGATTTTCTGCAAATTTGGACCATGCGACATCATCGCAACATGCATTCAACCAAAGACCCTCTTCGATGAACGTGTGTGAAACATCAGTACAGCTAAAGGTCTCATTTACCAAAACATTACTGCGAAACAATTTTGTGCAACTGCAATTTCACCAATTCAAACAGTTTTCCACAAAATAAATAAATAATAAGACACACAAAAACGCCACAAATTGCATCTAAAATTTTAAAGAAGCCGCAGCAAAAACACATTATTTTTTGGCTGTAACAATCAAAAATCCTGTACGGACTGATTAAGAACCTTGTTATATTGAGTTATTGTTTTCTGAATTGTTAAACAGAAATTGTAAACAATCATAAAAAAGCAGAAGGATGAGAAGAGAAAATATATATTTTTTTTTTAAAAAGAAAGGCCTTCGTACTATTGTCTGGTGATCGCAATATCAAATCCAGATGATGCCACAGCCATCCATGGCCGGAAACCAAGTAAGCAAAATCTGCCGTGTTCTCTAGGAGGGAGGAATGTCATACTCGCTCACCCCTGTCAATCCTAGTGGCACTAGCCAACAGTGGGTGTCTGTGAGCTCATGTATGCAGAAGAGGGTGGATAGCACTTTCCTGGCTTCAATTATCATGGATGAAACACATGATAACCCTCCCCTTCCCCAGTTGGTAGCTGTTGATAGACAGATAGACAAAATGGACAAGTGCATAATTAAATTAAAACACATAACTCTTTTACATATACAATACTCACCAGGCGTAAATCGAAACTGCATATTCATTCTTTCAGCCTAATATTAGGACACCCTCACCAAGCGGAGCGAGCTCAGCTTGTCATCCCATAAAATAGTCAAATAAAAAGTCTATAAATAGTGAAATGCGTTCACACTGGCAGAAAAAGTGGAGCACAATGCATGACATTCACACAAGCATGGCCTTTGTTTTGTCCACTCGAACAAGGATGCCTCCAAATAAAGGCTTTACTATCATGCGCAAGATGCAATAAGAAGCCGTGACGAAAGAGAATGATGGTCTTTGCCAAGTAGACACACACACACACACCTTACACAGAATATAGATATGCCTACTGGCTAATGGAGGTCAGGCAGAAACATACACTGTGCCTTAATGGAGATTAATGTAATGATTAACCTGAGGTAATGCAATTTGGAACATACATTAACAATCACTATATACATAAATTGTCTGTAAAGCATCTTCCCTATACTCACTGTGTCTCATTCCCCCCATCTCTACCAGACGCACAGCTGTCCCGAGTCTATACAGCGAAACCCCCAGTGTTGAATGAGCACCTACAGTGTTTAGATATGTCCTACTGGACGCAAATGATATCTGAAAGAGTTCACCTTTAAGCTTTCACATTATTACATATTTATGTAGCAGGCTGCTACTAATCAATTGTGGATGAGCATCAGACTGCATTATTTTTTTTAATTCTTCATGAAAAGCTATGTTCAATATTTCAGGAGGCAGGAGAGAATTTGAATAAGACACTAATTCTGTGGTGACCCTTTTTAATTGCCAGTTTCAGAGAATTCCCATGGTGACTGAAATTGTTTAATCACATTTTGTGTCAGAATCGCAAACCGATCCTGATTAAAGTTTCATATCCTAAAGGAATGTTGACCTCAGTTTTCAAATATGAATGCGAATGAATAATGGATGCTCTGACTTAGCAAATCCCCAGTTGAAGCATGCAACAATGTTAGTTAGCTTACATGTGCTAAATA
The DNA here is from genome assembly GCA_012411365.1 of Ameiurus melas. NCBI lineage: Eukaryota > Metazoa > Chordata > Actinopteri > Siluriformes > Ictaluridae > Ameiurus > Ameiurus melas. The sequence goes on along the minus strand of CM022776.1, from coordinate 13,115,663 downwards.
TGCATGTTGTGATAGGAAAATAATCCAAAGTGGGGGGTAGTATGGTGCAACTTTTCTTTCTCTCTTGAAGTTAACAAAACCAAAAAACAAATAAACAAAAAAAAAATAAAACATGTTTTTGTGTCATGTTACCAAGAAACCAGGTTGTGAAGACTTTACCATGGTGGAAAACGTATTGACACTGGAAACTCGATTAGACATCTCTGTACACCATATCAACACCATCATACGTCTTTGTTAAATAACAGCACTTTTTTTGCATTAGTTTACGTAAATCATACATAGGGCTGTCGTATAAACCTGTATTTTCCATCCCGTAATTTGTTTTAAACACATTGAAGTGACTCCGCCCCGTAGTATTGTTTTCTTATTAATTCAAAGTTATGATGTTGTTACAACTCAAATCTACACTTTACTATTTAAACTTCAGCTACAGCGTTTCATTAAACAGTGCTTAATATTAGTATGAAAAGTACAGACCTACTAGGTGTCTGACAGACATCCTAGCCGTCTATATCTAGACGATGAAGAAGAGATAACTGACACATTTAAATCCACTGACTGGGATAAATCTTTATCTGGAGGTGAGGACGGATGGGTGTCAGCTGTGGAACAGCCTCCACATTGATTCAGGCTGCTGACACACACTCGGTGTCGATCAGAAGAGAGGGTCAGTCAGGACTACTGGTCTAGGTATCTCTTCTACAGTGGGTATAAACAGCTCAAGTAGACAAATGTGACATTCCTTATCCACTACTCCTTCCGCTAATAATACCTCTCCTGTACAATCTCCTGCAGATCAGAGATCAGCATCAGAGAGCTGACACACTACTTAGGCGGCCTGTCACAACGGCACTCCAGCAATGCGATATAAATTATATCATGAACAGGTTCCTGGCAGCAAATGTTGTAATGTAGAAAGCTGTTAAGGATATGTATACACACTTCTACTTTTCTTGAAATAGTGATGCCACTATAGCTGGCAATTGCATTCCGTAATCTGCTTAAATGGAAATGAAAAATACAAAAACGGACATGAAAACTGAGAAAACTCGAAATTGGTGTGCATGGAACAAGCTTTCACTTGTACATGTGCCAAAAAAAAAAAGAAAATCCTTCAGGAAGAATGGGTGTGCAAACTTTTTCACTCAACCACACAAAGACTGCCACAGCAAAAATGACCAGCTGAACAGAATGTTTCGAGAACGCTCAGGAATGTATTAGACTTTTTGTAAGGTTAGGTTGTAAGGTTATATAAACCAATGTTCTTGCAAAATTCTGAAGGCATGATATAATACTGGATTGTTTCATAATGTCTGTAGAAAAACATTCCTAACATTTTATTCGGTTACATAAAAAAAAAACTAGTATAAAGTGAACACAATATGCTTGTAGTTCAAGTGGTATAAACCATGAGAACACTGTTGAGAGTAACTTTAAAGGTGCAATAGTGTTTTTTTTCTAGCTTGTACAAATACCCTGTAAAATGTGTTAAACTTGATCATTAATAATGGTTTAAAGCCATGGACTCATGATTACAACTGTTTTTTTGTTTTTATCTTGCATCGCACAGTTATTATTTATGTTTGTACTTATCTTCAATATATTCTAATGAATTTTCTTTGGTCCTATTTCCCAAAATCTAAATAAACTCCTAAAAAACCACTGTGACCCTGACCAGGCAGTTACAAAGTTTCATGATTCCCCGTGAAGCAGCGTGCTCCGAGCGCTAATGCGCGAGCACCTGCTTTTCCATTGTTGACAGTAGTGACATTTGGACACGTGTGTTTGTTTATGTTTCGGTCATGTCTCCTCCCTGTTCTGTTATTGGCTGGGATTTCATGTGTGTCTGTATTGCCCCCAGCTGCTAGCAGTTTAGACGCTGATCATGTCCGCATATATACTGCGCGCCTCCCAGCACACAAAGCGGAATATTAAATTAGATGTCAGATGAATTAGATAACCTTAGTCACAGTCATAGTTTATGTTTCATGTTCCATGTTAGATTAGATTGTATAATAGTCATAGTCACGTTCCATGTTAGAGTTAGTTCACGCTGGGTTATCCGCTCCCAGTTCCTCGTCATAGTTCATGTTTCTCGTTTTGCTTATCGACCCTGTTTTCCGTGACCTTGATTCATGCTTAACCCTGTGTATGCCTGTTTGCTGATCGCCTGACCTTCACCTGTTTTGGATTATGTTTATGGATCACGTTTTGGATTTGTCTGCCTGTCTCTCTTAAATAAAACTGTTGTTCTTTATTGCGCTTGCATCCGTCCTATCTCCGATCCGTCACGATACGTGACACTAAGGATAAATGAATGAGCACTGTAAATGCATGTTAATGAATGTGGTCGTTTGTTTCTCCTGGTAGCTTCAACTCTTTAGTCCTGATGCACGCCTCTAGTCTCAACCAGATGCCCTGGCAAGCTTTCTTAAAAAAAGAAAAAGAAAGAAAAAGAAAAGAAACAATATTGCATCCCTAGAATCTACAATTAAAAGTGCCACAAAAACATTATAGGAATGTTAATACATACTAGGTAAAACCATTTCCCAGCCACATTGATGGAACATTCTAGGAAGCAAAGGTTTCCAAACAGATCACATTTCAGACATGTTTCACAAACATTTTTAGAATCTGATCTTGAAGAAAATGTAAAAATACAAGCTAAGGTTTGAGCGAGATATCCCAGTCTTTGCACTGGTATCTTCTCACACCAGTGTGGAGATGTGTGAAACCAACCTGACAACACTTCTCAGATTCCACACAAACAACTCATATTTATAGAGTAAACAAATAAAATGACTCAGCTATATGCAGGGCTTAAGGCCAAAAGCTCATTCGGTCTGACTGTGTATGTGCCTGTATATGTGTGTGTGTGTGTGTGTGTGTGTGTGTGAGAGAGATACTGAGGCTGAGGAGCTGTTATGATGATGAAAACGGAGAAGCATTGGGGAGGCGCTGGAGCTGGAGCTGGTATTTTTAGGGCATTCCTGGCCAGCGCAGGCCTGGTGCTGAATGCTGCCATTACTCTCCTCTCCTATCACAGACTCGTCTATAAGGTGTGGATTTCCCGCCGCTGCACTCATCACACGGCAAATGTGTACTGCTAGTTTATATATCACTTACATCCAGACAGTAAAAATATATGGCCTACACAAGGGGCTGAAACTGCGGAATGCTCCATCACACAACGGTGGTATCTGGATATAATAACTCTTGGGACGATGGGGGTTTGAAAAAAATAATACAAGCAACCATGGGTTGAGGTGGCTCAGTGATTAAGGTTTGGCATTTGGTACAGGAAGGTTGTGAGTTAAAATCCCAGACTGCCAGAAAGCCTCAGGCAAGGTCTTTAACCTTCAATTATCTCTATATATGGAGACCTCTGGGATAACCTGTATATTCAAAATACATACATCTTGTACATGGTCTATCAGAGTAACAGTACAAAGATGAGATGCTCTGGTCTGACTGGAGGTGGAGCTCATATGTAGGCCAAAAAAAGGCAAAACTCACAGTGAATCTCACACGTCTTACTCACTGCATGGAAATATTGCTTGGCAACTTGTTTCCACACTTTCTAAGGTATTGTCAAAATGATGACTGTTAAAGAAATCTAGGAACACATCCCAAAATCACAAACTTTAAACATTTCTTCCAAAGAACCCAAACTGTTCATCACTCAGAAATAGTACCTCGCGAATGCTGGTCATGTGATCAGTCCCTCAGTCTAATTATGCTGACACAGTGGCTGCCACTTCACCGCATGATTAGTCTTGCCCTAACTAAAATAACTCCCAATACTGAGAAATGGGTCAAGCCATGCACTCCAAAACAATGCCACTGGAACAATAACGCCACGGCTCTGACTTACAGATAAGAGGAAGAGGATGTACAGTGATGTTCCTCATCAAAACAGAGTGATATTAGGAAGTTGCGTGTGACGCATATAAAAGCGTGCATTCAGAGGCTTCACCTACTTCCTACAGTATGCATTAAGCCTTTCCCATTATGACTTAATTTGCTTTCAAACTAGGATTATAAATAAATTTTCTATGAGCCTGTAGATCATTTCTTTCTAGGTCATGAGAAAAAAAAAACACACTTAAAATGCACAGTATTTCAGAGTGTTAATCTTTGTATTAAAAATATTTGCAAATGCCAAACTTCCAATGCACAAGCGCATACTTTCCTATTTACAAATCCAATTATAACATTTTATACATAGAAAATCTTTAAAAAAAAACAAAACATACAATTATTTATAGCCGCTTATGAATTCTCTCTGAACAGCTCTGATTCAACAGTACTGATCACTCGGCACCGACGAACACGATACATTGGTTTGAGAGCACCAGGGCCTGGGCCTGCTGAGTAAACCAATAAAGAAAGAATGAACAAAAGTGTTCTTTCCTGCTAAACACGGCCATTTTTGGAACAACATCCTAAGAATTCATACCAGCGTGTTAGTTTTTGAACCTGGAATGTATCTTCTCCATGCAAATGTAGCAACAAGAGGCAAAACTAAATCTCCCACCCGGGCATGCATCAAGATAACAGAAGGAAGTTCATTTCTAGAGTGCGTAATCTAGTACAGGTCTTGTTTATGGCAGAACGCTGATGTTTCTGCTCACACAAAAAACGTCGAGTAGTGAACCACAGCAGGTCTATTTACATAAGCCAGTTTGCATCCCGATACTTCAGTAACCTGAGTCATGAAACCTGCTTACTCTCAGTGTATGCATGCATGCATGCATATAAGTGTGTTTGTGTGGTGTGTGTGGTGTGTGTGTGTGTGTGTGTGTGTGCGTGTGTGAGGGCTCTTCAGCCTAGGTGGAGCACCATTTCATGATTAAAGTCCAGCTACAAAGAGACTATTCCGTCCTTGCATTGGAATGAGCTCCAACACGTTTTTTTTCTTCTACAGCTTCCAGGTGGAAGTTAATAATCACTCCATAGTGCATGCCATAGAATGCTTACCTGCAGCACAAACCGAACTGCCATAATGCTTCCTTGTCATCCTGCTTCACATCTCATCGGTATTGATGCATCAAAAAAAACGACAAAAACATGACAGATCGCAGTGAAAGTTCCTTCACCTGTACTACTCCTGCAATGAACTGGAACAAAATAAAACAAGCAAATAGGGTGTCTTGTTCTGCCCACTGAGCTCCCCAGTGGCCAATCAGGTAAAGGCTATCTGTTGTGTGCTGTAAAGTAATCTGATGGACACCGGACACTCTCTCTTCGTGTACCGCGTGCTAACCTACGCCCCATGGGGCAAACGTTTCCTCAATAACCCACATAGTGAGCGGCCCCTGCGGACAGGCAGGAGCCTTGCATTGTACTTCACAGCTTTAACATCTAGAAGAAGTGCATACTAGTTTTCCGTTCAGACAGAGGCACCTTCAAAAGGACTTCTGCGAAAAACTGAGGGGGGGGTAGAAGCAAAGCTCTGATCTGGAGCGAAGCAATCTCTCAGCAGTCTTGAGCCCCTGGAGTTTGGGATCGTTACAGTTTGAGGACTGTACAGAAGAAGTACATCTTAGTGCAGTTTGAACCTCAGAACTAGCGAGAGTGCCGACAGACCACTGTGTTTAGTTAAAAAAAATAAAAATAAAAAAGTGCTGAGTGTGAATGCAGCACTGAGTATTTTCGAACCAGCACCAGGTTGATGAGATCAAAACAACTGAAATGTTTTGACACTAATAATAGATTGTAGTCCTACAGGAAAACTTTTGCTTTGTAGCTTGTTCTGGAGAAATAAACAATATTACAATGAATTAAGCAGCACAAGTTGTTCTCCGTTATCTCTCCTAAAACTACTTACGAGAAAAGAGATTAATATTAAGATTTAATTCTGAAGAGAAATTATACATAGCAAAAGTTGAATTGTATATTGAATTGGATACGTAAGAGGTTAGAGATAAATCTAAAACGTTATACGAGTTATTAAAGCACATTAGAGTACATGATTGTTTCTACAGTAACAGCTCATACTCAGGGAATTGAACGGCGGACGCTCCATGTAATAATAAACGTGCCAAGAAGCCATTGTTTCCTTATAGTTAAAGCCATAAAACCTTGGTGCTGTGCTCAAAGTGCTCTAAAATTCAACTTTGACCAAGTTTACTTGTTTTCAAAGCGCAGCAAATAAGAAGAGCCTCTGAATGTGAATAGCAAAGGTGTGCGTTTTCTCCGAACTATGACTAAAACCAGAACAATGCTGTTGTTCGTGATTTAGATACATGCTGGATTAGAAAACATGCACAGTGGGCTAGCTGTATAAATGATGGCTGTTTTCAAATGTGTCTTGATGACACATCACTGCTTCAGCTTTGCGGGAAAAATTATTACAGTTTGTACGTTGCGCAAAACGCAAAAATGTGTTTATTTAAAATCTTGGAAGGAGTCTCCAGTGTCAGCACCTTTGTAATAGTCAGAGTTAAAGCTGTAACTTTAAATTAAAATAACTTAAAAAAAAACTAAATTATTGTAGTATGTTGAAATGAGTATCCCAACAGGTACCCAGATGGTCTATTATTTCTTGCGCGATGGAGGAGGAGTTTTTGTGACGGTTCACTTTGCCAAATTTTAGAATAGAAAGGTGTAAATGAAATGTGGAAAAATAAAAGAAGGAAATGGTAAATGAAATTATAGAAAAGTACTAAAAAAAATGAAGAAAAGCTGAAATGCAAGGATTTGTTTACAGTGATGGTGTGTGTAACTAGGCAACAACGTTCTCTTCCATTACATGACATGTTAATATGTCCCAGTACTAGCATACGCTTTTACTACACAAGCAAATGTATGTACTTCATCTTCATGAAAAAAAAAAAAAAGAAAGAGTACATACTTTTAGTGTATAGTATAATTAGACGTGGGATGAAGCAAAATTGTTTCATGCATTACTTAAAATCTCATGCAGAGGCTCTTTCAAACTAAAATTATCTTTATTTAATTTTTTGACATTTTTATGATCTTTATTTACACTATTTATCCATTTGTGATAATGAAACCTAATAAACTAAAAGGGTATGAATTTAATTTCATTCTCTCCTTCAGTTTCTCTTAAAGAGGCATTTAGTTGTAGGACTTATATACAGTATGTCTAGTAGAAATAATATTTCTACTCGAATAGTTCAAATAAACAAGTTATCAAAAGACAAAATGTCAATGTTGACAGTCATTGTGAGTCAGCTCTGGAGAATCAGTTCTTGCTAAAAGGATTTATTCGTAGATACATGTCCTCTCGGAAAAGTTCATTAAACTAGTGATAAAATGTGAATGGTTGAGTTTTATAAAAGTTTTAAAAGTGCTCCAGCTCTCTCGCTCCTCCACAGAGCTGCTCTCCTCTCGGACACTCTCAGTGTTCACGCTTGGCCTGGGTTGGGGTTTTATTGAAACACAATGGATGCTATTGAGTAAGCGCATCTCACAGAGCTGGCATAAACAACCTCTTATTCATTTCCCCCGATCCCTCGGGTACACAGTGACTCATTTCTCTCTTCCTCCTCCTCCTCCTCCTCCCAGCTGTCTGCCTGAGATCAGACTCACTAAATGAGATTTTGATTTGCTCACATGTTTGGAATTCCTCACGGATTGTGGAACATTCAGAAATAGATAGTATCAGAGGCCGTGTGTATACAACGTGAAAACAGAAGAAAAAAAAAATCTAAATCAGGAAGAGAAGAAACATTAAACATGGAATTTAAAGATGAGACAGAAAAAATGTCTAATTCATGCATTAGTTGCAGTTGTGGGCAAAAGTTTGCACACCCTTAGAACAAAATTAAAAAGTAAACGAACAGTTGTTTGTTCTGTATCATAAGGAACAAAAATAGTGAAATTATTGTACATTACAATATTGAAACAAAATATCATTAAAAAATTATTATATAAATATTCTTTAATAAGTTGTATGCTCATCTTTTGCATTTGTAATTACCTCCTAACACTTCATTATTGTTTGAGTGTAATTTGGATCTCTATAGTTGGTATATTTCTCCTTTTACTTAACACATCTGTCCTAGCTCTTCCAGATGTTTCTTCAAACCAGGTTTTTCCTTGTTTTAACTTCTTAAACACTTTTTATTGTAGACAAAGCATATAATGAACATACTTACATGTTAAGTATATTATATTGTATAGTAAAGGGGAAAAAAAAACTTTAACCTTTAACTTTAAAACCATTTGTGGATACAAACAGCTCAAAAAATTTGAATATTGTGGGAAAAAATTTTTTTCTACAATTTAATTCAAAAAGTGGAACTTTCACATATACTAGATTCATTACACAAAGTGAAATATTTGAATCCTTTTTTTTTTTTTTTTAAATCTTGATGAAAACGGCTTACAGCTCATGGAAATCATAAATCCAGTATAAATAATTATTCAAAAAGAATTTATAATACAGAAATGACCACCTGAGAAGAGCTCTGATGAGTTAATTAACTCAAAACACCTGCAAAAGTTTCCTGAGCCTTTAATCTCTTAGTCTGGTTCAGTACACACAACCACAATCACAGGGAAGAGGAAACGTAAAATGTTGCATTTCATTTGGAAATCAAGGTCCCAGAGTCTGGAGGAAGAGTGGAGAGACACAGAATCTAAGTTGCTTGAAGTCCAATGTGAAGTTTACAGTCAGTGATAATTTGAGGTGCCATGTCATCTGCTGGTGTTGCTCCACTGTGTTTTCTCAAGTCAAGAGTTGATGCAGCATCTACATGGAGATTGTAGAGCACTTCATGCTTCTATCTGCTGACAAGGGAACAAGCTGAACCCCATAGAGACCCCACAGAGAATCTACGAGAGACACCAGAACCAAAAATACAGACGAGCTGAAGGCCACTATCAAAGCAACCTGGGCTTCCAGAACACCTCAGCAGTGCCACAGGCTGAATGCCTCCATGCCACGCCAAATTGATGCAGTAATTCGGGCAAAAGGATTAAACCCCCGACCAAGTATTGAGTGCTTAAATTAACATAATTTTCAGAAGGTCGACATTTCTCTATAAATTCTTTATTCTAATATTATGAGACACTGGATGAATCAAGAATATATGAAAGTTCCACATTTTTAATTAAATTACAGAAAACCCCAAAAACATTTCCACCGTATTCTAATTTATTTATTTATTTTAAATGCACCTGTATAGTATCTAACTATTTTAAACACCATGGCACAATGAAATATTTATTTACACCTATACATGCTGGGAAATGGCAGATCATCATCAAGCGATGCTTACATTGCTACGTAGCATGTTCCTGCATCAGTGGCTGCTCCCTCAGGACTTCACTATCAGCTCTGATATCAAACGCTCGGGATCCGTTCATTGTTCCTCCAAGAATCTGCAGGAAGTTACACATTTTCTAGAGGCAATACAGAGCGCCACGGCCCAATGTGGTGCACTGAAATACTTTTAAAATAAGTTTATCATGGTTACAGTACATTGCTAGCAAAAACCCCAAAACAAAACAGTGTGTAATACCTTTTTGTAATAGAATGCATTGCTGCCAAAACAATTTAATCAGAACAAGGAAAATCCGTCTGTAATTAAAGTGCTTCCCAGGGGGAATCGAAATATTAAGTCTTTAAAACTGATTCCTGCCAGCTTTAGCAAACATCCTGTTATTGCAAAGCAGTGGGAGTGTGCAGAATATAAATTGGCTTAATTTACTCAAATTAACACCGAGATTAAAAAGACAGAGACCACGCCCTGAAGAAATGAGCCATGAATGATTGAAAAACCGAAACTGTCATTCGGTTTCACCCTGTGAGACATGAAGCGATCAGGAGTGTGAGCATAAATCTTCCGAGATATCGGAATGATCTATGATCTCTATGATCTCTATGATGGTATTCGTTCTTGACTGCACAGCTCGACATGGGATCGAGGTTGAAACTCAAAAGGCGTAGCGAAGATCAGAGAGAAAAACAAACTGTATGAGAACTAGTCTGTAAATGTTTCTCATCCTGTGGGACTACAGATAATACTGAGGTCATTTGTCATGCTCTGAAAGGAAATAACAATCTAGGAACATCACATAATTTTAACATGGCATTTTCAAAAAGGGGAAAAAGCTTATTTTTTTCCCCTTTTCTTTTCTTTTTTAACCCAGACTTCACAACAGAAAGAAGTTTTGGGCTATTACATTCCACTAACAAATAACACACTGATCATGAGTTTCTTAACCTTTTTACATTTCAGCAGGAGTGACAACAGTCCCATGTAGTTAATAACAAAAGTCAACCAGTACGTAGCACAAAGGTCTAAAAGAGTAAAATAGACTGTGTGGATTTTGCCTTGTAGAGGAAGACAAACACCATGAGGTAACTGCCAGCTGTGGTGAGAAGTATCATCCTTCCACAGGCCCATCATAACAAGCAGTTAAGTAAAAATAACCAGATCAAGTTCAATCCCTTAATAGCTTTGTTCAAAACACCCATCATCTCCCTTAACGGCTTTTTATTTATTTATTTAGATATTTATTTATTTATTTTTACACGCAGTGACTCAAACTGGGCGTCGACTTTCAGCCCAGCTCCAATTTGAATATGTACTCATATATGAAAAACCTTGCAAATGTTTGATTGTGTAAGGTGAGATATTTGTTTAGGTAGACCACAAATTATATTGCCAGGCATGAGTCTTTATTAGTCACATATACATTACAACACAGTGAAATTCTTTTCTTCACACATCCCAGCATATTAGGAAGTCAGGGTCAGAGCACACGGTCAGCCATGATACAGCGCCCCTGGAGCAGAGAGGGTTAAGGGCCCAAGGGCCCAAATGGCAGCTTGGCAGTGAAGGGCTTGAACCCTGACCTTCTGATCGGTAACCCAGAGTCTAAACTGACAAGCCACTGACTTGATACAATCGTAACACTTATTGCCAACTTCTGAACAGAAAATCAAAAAAATATCTCCAGAGACGTGGTAACAAACAGATGTTATCAGAACATTCAGTAATACGCTACATGGACAAAAGTATGTGGATGGCTCACCATGCCTGCATTTCTCCTCACTGCAATTAAGGGGCCGAACCCTGTTCCAGCATGAGCAATACCACTGTGCAAAAAGTGAGCTCCATGAAAAAATGGTTTGCCAAGTTCAAAGTAGAGGAATTTGAGTGGCCTGCATAGAGTCCTGACCTCAACCACACTGAACACCTTTGGAATGAACTGAAACCCTGACTGCACACCAGACCTCCTCTGCTGACATCAGCATCTGACCTCACTAATGCTCGTGTCAAAATGGCCAAATCCGAACAGCCACATATTGGTGTCATGGTCAGGTGTTCACTTTGGGCCATAAAGTTGATATCCGAGACGTTTTAAAAGGATAAGCTATAATATAAGATAATGTTATAAAACAACAATGCTCCTGAAAAGTTCCAAAAACATCCAAAGTAATGAGGGTTGTGTTGATAATGTTCTTTGAACGTTAAAACAATGCTCTACATCAGAACATTATGAAAACATTAGGGAACATTATTGGACCGTTTGCGTTAACATTCATAAATGTTAGAGGAAAATTATTATTTCAGAAGCATTACATGTTCAATTTTCTGTCTTAAGCCAAATTTTTGGCTAATTCCTTTGCAAGGGTCATGCAACATCAGGCAATACCTGAAGTGTGTAGGTGTGATGGTTTTCTAATTTGTTTGTGATACAAAACATCATGTTAACTGACGTCTCCGCAGACCGCTATGTGCTGTCTGTCCTGTTAACTTGTTAAGCAGAATATTATTACTAGGATAATTTAGTAGGCAATGAATGAATATAATCTAAAACTTCATCAGATTTTCACACAAAAACTAAACGTAGACAAAGAGAACCCAAATAAAGAAAATGAGACAAAACTATTACACTTCAATTATTTATTAAGGAAAATTATCCAATATCGCAAATCTCTGAGTGGCAAAACCTTGATCGGATTAGCAGTTAATCTGAAGGTGAAATTAGAGTCAGGTGTTTTCAATCAATGGGCTGACAATCAGGTGTGATTAGTAAGTGCCCTGTTTTACTTAAAGAGTGCTTGTGGAAGTGTATCAAGGTCATATTTATGCAGATATGTAGAAAATTCTAAAGGGTTCACAAACTTTCAAGCACCACTGTATCCTGTTACAGGCTACTGTTGTATCAAACGGAGTGTCCTGGAACAGAAATAATAAACAGTACCTCCAGGTTCAGACTTTCATAAAGAATCTGACCTCAACCCCTCGCTCTTGTTTTCTATTGGCTCTCCAAAATTGGCAAATTCACAGGGTTAAAGTTCATCTAGACGAACTTGGCTCAAAGTGAAACGGGAAGAGGTGAGGGCGCAAATCACTAAAGTAAATCCCTTTCCACCACACGGATTTCATTGATGCGTGGTGTGACCACGGCGTTATCTTTAAGAATACAGTGTGGCGCCATTTAGTGTGGTCTGACTACCCCAGATCTTACAGTTAGAAGCCAGAGCTTGCGGTTTAACCAATATAACCAATATCACAACTGTGATTAATTACCTGAGGACGACGAAAATCATGATTAAAAAGTATTATTATTCATTGTGCATCTTTACATCATTTCAGTAACTAATAAGCCGAGTCCATGCTGAGTCAAGCCTGCTGAGCTCTCTATCTGAGGTGTAAATGGGAGTGGTGTAGTGAAGGCCCATCGATCTGTACACAGCACGAGACAAACATGCAAACACAACAAATGCAAACAGAGTCTTCGTGTGCCTGGAGTAAAACAAGCTGCACCATGGGAACTCACCACTTCCTCTACGAATACTCACACCAAAACCAACTTCTCTCTACGAATACACTATGATTCATTCTTTCTGAACCACAGAACAAGGTATACTGATGCCAAAAAAAGAGAACACTCTCATAAAACATTTATTTAAAAAAATAAAATAAATCACCCAACAGGAAATAAAAAGGCAAAATGCCACTGGGAGGATGAAAGGAAACATCAGGCTATTTGGACGATTAAGCCTAATTAAGAGTCCTTCCTCTTCACATGCTTCCTCATGGGGGACTATGAGGTTAGATCCCAGCTGCTCAGAAACCGCACAGTCAGATCTCACTTGTCCTTGACTAAGACTAGACCTTGTGGTTTAGCGTCTCCCGTCAGCTGTCCATGTAACTGGAACCATTAGGATATAAAAGGTTAAAACTGGCCCAAGATCAGAACTAACTTGGGGGTATGCTCTTAAAGGAAAACAATCAATGACTGCATGGTGTGATGCACCATTAAGCAAAGCGGGGTTATTGTAACCACCTCGAAGTAGATTAGTGTCCAAAGTGTTTCATTCCTCTTATACCACAGCAATTCAACAATAATTCAAATCCTTCATTTCTTAAAGAATGACACGCCGTATGTTTTATGTGTCATGGGAAGTATGCAAAATAAGTTCGTTCCCGCAACCACTTACGTTATAACAGCTATAAACAGTGCTTCCCTCACCAGTGCAGGGTTATTAATATATAGTTAAAAAAAAATAATTATTTATATATATATATATATATATATATATATATATATATATATGGTTTTTATTTCTTTTTTGGTTTTCAATTTCAGTTTCGTTTCAATGCTGTATAAATAGTTTTGATTTTATTTTTATCTTTTGGAAATTTTTACTTTAAGTTTGTATTTTGTTCTAGTATAATTTTAATATCATGGTAAAAGCCTTGATATTTGTAAACGTGTGTTTTATGAAAGTAGAATAAATGATCAAAAGACATTATCTAATTTCGAACAAGCTACAAAAAACACTCTCTGAATTTCAGTCATTTCTGATTCGGCAACATTGATGGATCCACTCCATTCAACCTCTCTCCTCAGAGAAGTCAGACCACCCAACATTTCAAATACGAAAACGTGCGTTTTATTCTCTGGAATTCTATTTAGCTTTCGATCGTCCTGAAGATGGACGTTATAGCTGCAGTTTAGGTTTCGTTTTTGGGAAAACCCACATTTTTATTTGTATTTCATTTAATGAAAAAGTTTTAGCACTGATGGTTTTTGTTCGAGTTCTCATTAACGATAATATCCTTGCACCAGCAGCTGTATTATTCTTAATAAGGTATTATTAAAAATGCAACTGAAAAGCCCTCGATCCTGAAGACTTCCTCATGTCGGAAAACTTCATGTTAGAGCTGTTACAAAGTGCTGACACTGTAGACCCCCTCTACAAAATGTTACATAGACAGCTCTTCACAGAAAACCTATCAACTAAAACATGTTTTTAATCAGTTTATGTTGAGCATCAACCATACAAGTAGAAGTGTATGTTGTTACTATAGAAACAATAACAAATTAAAGTGAGCACATTATTATGGACCTGTGGTTTGTTTTGCAGCTGAATTACGGTCTGAGCTGCTGTAAAAGAAAATTCATTAACACTTTCTGGTCAATCAGATTTGAGTATACAACAGCACTGTGACATAAGGGAGCATAAAATGTTGCAATTTTAATATTTAATGTTAAATGTTTAATGTTAATTAAATAAAATTAACGATCAAGTTTGGCATATTTTAAGAATATTTTTAAAGCCTTTTGTACTCTTTTGCAGAAAAGTACTTGAACCGGCAAAACTGCAACTGCACAAAATTGTTTTGCACGGTCTTACACAGTGATGTTTGTTGGTGAATGAGACGTTTTAGCTGTACTTATGTTCAACGCATGTGAATCGAAGATGGCTTTAGCTGAATGCAGGTTGCAATGATTTCATATGATGCGTCTTGGTCCAAATGTGCAAAAAATCTGCTGTAATTTTGAAAAATTGCAAGCTCCTCCGAATATTGCGGTGTTTGCTTGACTTTGCATTAATTTCTCCGATCACAAAATCGCAAAATCCTGGAGGGACTGTTTTTTAGTGTTGATCCATACACTGTACCCTAGAGCTCAACAATTCAGCAGTTCAATTCAGCAAACGGGGGGAGGGATCTAGTTTAATATCTAGAAAAAATAATTACTTAAAATATATATATATATTTTTTAAAAAGGTCAAATGGAATATATTCTGTACAAAATTAGATGTTTAATTATGTTTAATCAGGTACTTGTTGCTGGGAAGAAAGAGTTGGTTAATGTTATACAAGTACTAACCCAACACGTGATGTCTTACGGAGGTTTAATGGGATGTAACTTACCACAGTACTGATATTATGTCATAAGATCGCCTAACTCTACTATGCTGACTAGCTGTAAATAGACAGGTTTCTTGCTGTGATTATTTGACAATCTCATCCTGACATATACACCCTGTTCACGAAACGCTAAATAATAGGGCCCGTAATCCCCAGCCTAAGCCATTCCCCACTGCGCAAAACCAGACAGACTATAATGAGCACGATGAGTGTCTACTGGGGGTTTGCTCACACACACACACACACAATTTCAGCTGCCCTCTAGGATGAAGCAACTCCATCCGATAATACTTCCTAAGGCACTAGGCCCCAATATTATTGCAAATTTTAAACATTTAAAAAAATAAATAAATTTTAACATTTACTAAAGCCTAAAAATCAGGGGCGTGTCCACACAGGTGGTGCTGGATGGCAGGTACAAGTATAAATAAGCCTCTTACGAACCCCCATCTCTGACCTTAATTCTCTAAGAAGTCTATTGTGCTTATACATTTACTGCAGACTCAATTAATTAAATCTTGCATTTCTGATTGGAGCATTGTAGATACAGTCAGCTCCAGAATTATTGGACTTTATCGGCACACCCATATTTGGGACTCTCTGCCACTTCCATATAATGCTTGAAGAGATCAAGGAATGCCCTGATCCTCTCTTGCAGCCTCTCGTCTTCAGCTCACCCAACAGATTTTCAGTAGAGTTAACATCAGAGGACTAGGGTGGTCATGTCAAAAGCTGGATTCAGTAGACGTTGAACCATTTTTATGTGGATGTCAATGTTTATTTTGGATCATCATCCTGCTGGAATATCCAAGCATGACCCAGTTATAACTTCTTGGCAGACGCGACCAGATTTTCATTCATAATGCAACGTATCCTAACATCGTTCTCAGGGACTTTGTAGGAAAAAGAGCCGACATCATCACAGATCCTACAGTAGTTTCTTTTCCATATAACCACTCATCTTCTTATAACAAACCTACCCTGCATGCTTGTTGCTAGAAAGCTCTATTTTTGCCTCATCTAACCAAAGAAGTTCTGACATGCTTTCCAGACATTTCCACAATAGTTTGTTGGCATGGAGGTGATGTCTAATTGTATACTTGGTTACCAAATCTTCTGAAAATATCTGCCTGTGACCTTTGGAGAAATGTTTGCCATCCTCTTAAATAAGGAACATTTCCAGGCAGCTTCACTACAGCTCCTGTTATTCCATCCATCCATTTTCTGTAATGCTTATGTTACACTGGGTCACAGGGGAGCCTATCCAAGAGAACACGGGGGGACACCCTGGACCAGAGGCCAAGCCATTACAGGGCTCAACTGGACAAACATACACGCAATTTGGAAATGTCAATCAGCCAACAATGCATTTCTTTGGACTGGGGGAGGAAACCGGAGCACCCGGAGGAAACCCCCAAAGCACAGAGAGAACACGCAAACTCCGCACACACAGGACGGGATTCAACTTGTAACCAATTTTGTCCCAACAGGACATTTTAAGGTCTGTGGCTATTTTTATAGCCATTGCCTATCTCATGAACTTTGACTCATTTCATTTGTGTATTCTCTAATCTTTCCCATGTTGATGAATGACCCTGTATCACCTTATATTTATACTCCAGTGAAACAGGAAGTCAAAGATGAAGGCTTAAGAGGGCCTAAACATGCAGATGACCTTTTAAAAAAAATAAATAATTAAAAAAATAAAAGGAAGATAATCAATAGCAATGGGAACATGCTTCAGTTATTGTTTGTTCAGAAGAATTTCTAGAGGTGCTAGCAATCATACAAAAATATGGTTTTGGTAACCGTAATGTATTTTTTTGATTCTATAATTCACTGTACTTTTCCAAAACATAGTACAGTTTTGTCTTTCTGCATCCAGGAACATATCAGGCAATGTAACCTTGTACTAAACATATCAGGTTGTGTACTGTGTTCTTGCCCCATACCTGCACCCATTCTCTAAACAAAGGACAATCCAGGGGTCCATCCATCCATCCATTTCCCAAACCGCTTATCCTGCATAGGGTCACGGGGAACCTGGAGCCCTGGTGTACTCAGGCACAAGGCAGGGGACACCCTGGACGGGGTGCCAATCAAGCGCAGGGCACAAACACAAACACACACTACAGACAATAGCAATACTAATCAGCCTACAACACATGTTTTTGGACTGGGGGAGGAAACTAGAGTACCCGGAGGAAACCCTCAAAGCACAGAAAGAACATGCAAACTCCGCTCACACAGGGCGAAAACAAGATTCGATCCCCCAACCCTGAAGGTGTGAGGCAAACGTGCCATAATTGCTTATATAGCGCTTTTATCCAAAGGTTTACACTGTTTATTCACCATTCACACACCAAGTAGCAGAGCTATGCAAGGTGCTAGCTTGCCATCGACAAGGGGTTCAGTTCTGCCCAGACCTTCGCATTGGAGTCACCCGGCGCGAACCGCCAACCCTACGATAGTGGACAACCCACTCTACCAACTGCGCCAGCCGCCCACTGTGTCCCCTACAACCCAGTGTGAAGAATAAAAATACAAATTCAAGTAAGAAGTATAAGAACTTTGACCACCTCAAGCAACACAGACAGGAACTTGCTGGCTATGAAACTGACATGACTCATTTAAATATTAGCCTAGTACTAATTAATTTTGAGGAAGAACAGCTGGATTTAAAGTGCACCTATTATGGTTTTTCAAATATTACCTTTCATGTAGCGTATTAGAGCTGTTTGTGAACGTAAAAAGTCTGCAAAGTTTCAAAAATCAAAGCGCACGACAAACTGAGTTATTTACTCCTAAAAGAAGGAACTGATTCTGAACAGCTGAAACGAGTCATTAGTGATTCCAAACTTACTTCCTGTACAAACCCACGTAGAAGTGTAACAAAAAAAGCCCGTTTGGTCTTCATCAGCTGCTAGCTGACAGCAGTAGACTAATCACAACAGACTGGCACATCTGACCAATCAGAGCAGAGTATGCTCTCCGAAAGGAGGAGTTTCGAATGAATCCTTTAGAACGGATCATTTAACGATTCATTTTTTAACCTGGAGGAGAAATGGTAATCTTGCAATTTAAATTATGAGCACATTAAAGTGTTGTGGTTTTTTGTGTTGTTTTGTTTTTTTAACCTTGTAATGCATGTAAATCTCAAGCAAAATTTGGCACATTTCAAAACTATAAGCGCGCATTAAGAGGAAAACGCAACAAGTGGATAAGATACAAACTGAATCCCAAATACAACTGAACCAACTGAATGTATAGGTTGCTGCATAGTATATATAGAGCACCATTATCCTACCCTACATAGTGCACTTATGTAGGGAACACAACGCCGTTTGGGATTCAAGCCATTCCACTCCACTCTCAGGACCAAGTTTTTGAAATAGCTTAAGGTCATTCACAAATTTAGGTTACCTAGTTGAGTCCATTCTTTTCGTTAAAAATAAAACAAACAAACATGGGTGCTATTCAGTAAACACCTTACGATTACAAACAATATATTTAAATACTTTTAAAAGCGTCATTCAATTGTTTACGAGTCTATGAGTCTACTTACTCCTCCATTCTGGTTTTTATTCGGATACGCAGTTCTTCCTCCTCCTCTGACAGGCATCCTGCACTCTTCAGGACCAAATCTAGGTCTATATGTCAGAAATGAGCTCAAGTGTGCACGTTTTCTTAAAAGTCTTTATCTTGTTAAACTACGCATGGCAACTGTCAAACGGTCCTTCAAACAATCCTCCTGACACTACAGCCGCTTGGTCGCACTTTCTATAAGGTAGAGGAAAAGCCTGAGAAACATTTTTACAGCGAGCGACTTTCAACCAAGCCAACCCACTTCACGATCATACCGTGCCGCGGGAAGGGGCGGGGGGGTTTGTTTTACCGCCACTCATCAATGTTGATAAAATCACGAAGTATACAAATAAACCAAAAACACAGGAAGGTCGAGAAGAAACAAAGACGTTTGTTCATAGACTCCTAATAAAAAAGGCTGACATATGTAACGAGTGCGAATTTCTTATTCACTTTGTCACACCCCTGCAACTTAAAAATGGACTCGTCCAGCTGGTAACATTGATTTAACTGTTCTCTCTGAAAGTTAAATGATAACAAACAGAACTGTGTGTGGTGGGGGCTTGGCTTTACAGACTGAGATAAAATTAAATAAAAATAAAACATACTAAAGCAAAAATTGGTGGTATATTACTTGCTGAAATTCACAATCATACAGTGTTATAAATGGAAATATAATTGGACTTATCGTAATGTGAGGCACTGACAGGAATCTAATAGCCTGGTTACAGTGTGCATTTTCATAACTAGTTAAACCAGTTTTTATGAAGCCACAGATTGTAATATGTAAATTTTTATATCAACTTACTTCTCCTTCAACTTCGCAACTTCTCCTTTTCATTCCGATTCCTTTTAGATACCTTAAGCAATCAAAGGGAACTTTTTAGTCATTTTTTACTTTCTGTTGGCGGTGGCCTGGTGGTTTCCAGCATTTTTCCTCTGTGTTCCTTCCAGCACCAGCATTTTTCCTCTGGTATCTAATTCTCCAGTTTTAGGTTGAGCTCAGGTCAATGCCTGTATAGAGTTGTTATAGAGCATGGGTTCCCTGTGTCCAAATTAATTTCCTCCATGTTTCCCAGGGTTAGGGTTTACTTCTATTGTCCAAAAACATACCTGTAGGCAGATTTTTTTTTTAAATAGAATAATAAATTCATTTCAAGTGCAGTGAAAAGTAAATAACATATTTCATGCTCCAAGCTGTTCATAGGTTAGTTCACAAATTCAGGCTTAGGCCATCACACTTGGAATAAATAAAACACCCCTTCCTTCTTCATTCTTCCTAAATGTTTCAGTATATGACCAATAGACTGACCAAAGTACAAGGATGACATCATTAGTTAGGCAGAATGACAGGATAGCTCCACGTGGACAAATCACACTCATTCATGACCACATCTATTCATATGCAATCAATTTATCCTTTATGGGTGGTGTTGAAGCAGTTCCTGTTAGACAAATGAAATCTCTGTGTGGCTCTGAGTGGTAAGAGCAGTAGACTGTATAGTGTGTGTAGTGTGTATGTAGTGTGTGCTTGCCATTCACCTCTTCCAGTCCTCCAGTAACTGTTTTTACATACAATGCCATACACTGGCTTTTCAAATGCAAACAAACACAATGGATTGATTATTTGACGAAGTGTGGAAATACATATCTTTGTGTGTATCTTTTTGTACACCTGTGTGTGTGTGTGTGTGTGTGTGTGTGTGTGTGTGTAAGAAGAGAATGGGTGCTGTTTTGTTCCACTTGACAGTGAGCTGTCAGATGGGCCTGTTTCTGTGACAGGCCGCATCGTCCAGATCGGCTTCAAAGCCCACTGCTGTCAACACACTGTCAGGCCTGCAGGACTGTTCAAGATCCACGTTCTGCCACTGAACACTTTGGAGTTACACTTTTTCTATAGTTTTCTTTTATATATAGTCATGTGAAAAAACTAATAACCCCATGGAAATTGATAGCAATTTTATTTATTTATTTTATTTTATTACTATTATTCTTCTTTTTTTTTTTTTTACATATTTGGACAACCAAACATTTGAGTAACAGAAATGTCAATAGTCTGTGGAAAAAGTAAGTACACCCTTGGCCTCAGAACCTTGCCCCCTTTAGTAGAATACAAATTTTATGGATCTGATGGTGTGATAAATGTAGGGTGTACTTACTCTTTTCCATGTGACTGATCTGGGGCTTTTTTTGTTGTTTTTTAATTATGAAAATGACTACTTAATGAAAATTGTATGTCGTTCGAGAGACATTAACACCTTTATTAATATGTTTGCTTGTCCAAAAATGTCAAATAAGGAAACAATTTCCACTTATTTCCACATGAATATATTTTTATATATATATATATATATATATATATATATATATATATATATATATATATATATATATATATATATTATACACACACACTCACACATACAGAGACACACACATGTCAGGCATAATACATCTACACATCCACACTGTGTGTGTGTGTGTGTGTGTGTGTGTGTGTGTGTGTGTGTGTGTGTGTGTGTGTGTGGATGTATTAAGCCTGTCATGTCTAACACTAAATATATCACCATGTTAAATGCTTTTTCATCACACGTCTAGTGGAGGCGAGAAAAGTGGAGTTTAAAATAGAATTCAGCATATGGATCAAATTAACACCAACTAAAATGCACATTGTGCACTGATCCATCCTCAGGAAATATTCACGTGTAAATTAATAGGAAAATATTTCCCATGATGTCATTAATGGAATCAAATTTTTTATCTATCAACTGTAGCTTTTAATTTTTTTAGCGGACTTTATAAGACATTGATTTGGGATTTTAGAAGGAAGCATTTTGGTTTGCTCAGTGGATTGGTGTAGTTGAGTATATTTGGGCAAGTATTCAGTAAACTGGTTACCTTGAAGTATATTCCATATTTAGACACACATTATTTGTACCTTTTATGTCACATTTACATCTTAGCAGAAGTAGCAAGTTCTGGTTTTGAAAAAAATGTTTTAGCAGAAGGCATTGTTTATGTATATTGTTTATATACAGCCGAGTCTCATCTATTTTCCAAAACCTGACGAGATCTTGTGAGATACACGTCAGCAAAATGTTTCATTAGCAAATAAATAACATAAGTCATTTACACAAAGGTCACATGTTAGTGTATGACCTTGTCTGTGACCTTGATGGGTAAAAAAAAAACAGCTTTATCTATAACCTGTGCTTAATGCTTTGAGTGCACTCCTAGCTGTGGTATTGCTGTTGAAATATGCATTGGTGCAGCCTGAGAAGGGAGTGTTCACGAAATGACTTAGCTCAAAGCTACAAATTAATAAGTAATGTGTTTCAAAAGTGTGTGCCTACATCACAGCAGGGGGAAAATGAAGGGAAAATGTATTTGACATGTGATGAATGTCAGCATATTACATATACACTTTCTGTACTTAATCTGGACTTCCACAATAGTAGTATAAATGACTGAATGAATGAAAATTAAAGTTAACAGATGTGAGATGTCAGCTGCTTCAGGTTATCATGGATTAACTTTTATTATGGGTGCAGTACTGATCTCAGACACAAGAGGGGCTGTTTTCACATTTTTGATAGATTTTGCTCATTTATATTAATAACAACAACAGCAACAACAACAATAGTAATAATAATTGCTAGATGTTTAGATAACAATGATTTAAAAAATAATAATTTTTAAATTTCTTATAATTATTATACAGACTTTTTTTCCCACTTAGAACATTTTGAACATTTTAGAACATTATACGCACATTTTTGAAGCAATAGCAAAAGAAGAGTAGTATGATATAATACACAACACATAGTGCAGCATAAATTATATGAAATTTTATATAATAGAAATTACACAGTCTCATTCTGAATTGTGGTATATTCCCTCCCATCTGCTGTATGGCAGAAAGATTTTTCTGGATGTTTATTAGCCCTAACTTCAAATCAAGAGTCAGAGCTGCTTCACCTAATAATAGTCATTCCTTGGTAATTCCATAACATAAATAACATTTTGTTTAGAACAATGCTACAACCAGACACACATTAACCTCCACAGGCATTAAAGATATGGAATACTGTAGACATGCTTTAAGGTTTGTGCAATGTGCTTCTAACTCTCTGTGCATCTAATGAGAGGAGGAAGAGGGGATGAATGAAGGTGACTCTGATGATGGTGCTTTGGGCTTTTACATAAAAAAGGGTTGTGCATCACTTCATGTCCCAGCATGATATTGACCAGGCAAAACTTTAACTACATATTCATATCATTGTTGAATTCTGGTTTCTGAGAAACAGAAGCTCAACAGTAATTCCAGCTGTAATTCAAATACACTCACTGTCCACTTTAATAGGAATAGCTGTACACCTGCTCATTTATATGCAGTTATCTAATCAGCAAATCATGTTGTAGCAGCACAGTGCATAAAGCTTTAGTTAATGTTCACAGGCCCAGCCAAACTTTTTCCAGTCTTCAACTGTCTAGTTTCGGTGAGTCTGTGTGCATGATAGCCACAGATTCTTGTTCTTGGCTGACAAGAGTGGAATCTGATCTTCTGGTCTTCTGCTGCTGGAGCCCATCCACTGCAAGGTTTGATGTATTGTGCATTCTGATATATTTTTCTGCTAACGATGGTCATAAAGAGTGAATATTTGAGTTACTGTAGACTTTCTGTCAGCTCAAACCAGTCTGGACATTTTCCTCTGACCTCTCTTATCGACAAGGAGTTTCCACCCACAGAACTGTCGCTCACTCAAAATTTTTGTTTTTCACACCATTCTGTGTAAAGTGCATAAATGAGCAGGTGTACAGGTGTTCCTATTAAAGTGAACGGCAAGTGTAGTATATAGATGCACTCTTTCTAACACAGGGACTTGTATGGTGGATGCACCACATGCATGGATTTAAAAACCATGTTGACATCATGTGTAACTGTTGATATGATGAAGTTTTCTATGAGGAGATGGTTATTTTTTGGCATTTCCAGAAGGAAAATGTCAGTGCTTTGTAACAGAAAGGTATTTCTCTAAGGTTTCAGGACTGAGGACTTTTTTTCTGAGTTTTCTCTGTAACATGACATGCTGCATTTTTTTTGTGAGGGAATGACTGTTTACAGTTTTTATAATATGAAGTGAAAACCGGAACTTGTTTCATGGATGTTCCACAATGTTAACCTGAAAATATAAATGTATTGTTATTTAATAAATAAATAAAAATGTTAGAATGGCAAATTGATACGGTAGATGAATAAAACATTTCAGGACATGCTGGTATTGGAAAATACTGAAGTTCAGGGTGGTAACAGTGACCACACTACCCTGTCTTTGATTATCTTCATGAGTCTTTCCAAAAAGGAGACAGGAGACAATGGTCGTTAATTATTTCCTATAATTTTCAATCTGAACACGGGTATAAGGGGGTATACTAACACCCTGAACACAATAAAACAAACAGGGCCCCGACTGAACCAGATTAATCCCCTCGTGTGCAACCAAACATCCCCTTCCTTCTTCCCCAAAACTCCTTGCCCCCCCCAGAACTCTGTCCTATCGTAATCCCTAACTATTCCCACAGCCCTGACCCCTCCCCCAAATCAACAGGTACACAAACAATGATTGACATCATACGAAAAAAAGGGAGAGGGCAATTACACACGCATTATAGTTCCTGGGGCACAATACTGTAGCATGCCCTGGTGTGTTTAAACCTTACATAATGTAATACAGTTATAAATAGTAACAAACCTAATAATACACACTAAATACAATAATTGAGTGTTATGAGTAATTTGAAAATACTGTGTTTTATGTTAAAAACAGAGTCACATGACAAAAAGAGAAATGCACCTGGATTTAAAGAGAACACATCTGGACAAATACATACAGTCAGGTACTGATAGTAAAGAGAGTAACGAGCTATCTTCATACTTCATCCTCATACATCATCATTCGATTCATACATCATACATTCATACATTTACATGAATGCGGGTCTAATGTTTATGCTTGTGTTGTTGCTGTTGTTGTTTTGTGTAACTATACAGGTATGTCCTGCTGTTTGTACTATTTCCTTTTTCAGCCCTTCATCTAGTCTCAATTCCAAGTCACAGAAAATCTATTAAATGGTAAATGGTAAATTTGCGCTATACTTATATAGCGCTTTTATCCAAAGCGCTTTAGACTGTCACACTCACACACTCACACACCAATGGTAGCAGAGCCGCCATGCAATGTGCTAGCTTGCCATCGGGAGCAACTTGGGGTTCAGTGTCTTGCCCAAGGACACTTCGGCATTCAGTGTCTTGCCCAAGGTCACCCGGGCCGGGAATCGAACCGCCAACCTACGATTAGTGGACAATCCACTCTAACAACTGTGCCACAGCCGCCCTGAAAAGCATTTGCACCTTGTTGGTTTGGCTCCATGAACAACGATGAAAATTTCGAAAATGTTGTAATGACAGGACTGGTGCAATGTTGCATATTTCTCCACTCAGTCCTCTGTCTTAAGGAATGCATTTGAGGCTACATAAAAACATTGCACCTTATTTGGACTGTAATTATATTACTTCACGTTAAACTGCCGCAACTTTTGTACTATGATTAATATATACTAATGCATAATAATGTAAACCGATCAGCCATAACTTTAAACCCACCTGAATAATACTGTGTAGGTCCTTCTTACTGTACATACTGTATGCAGCCCCATAAGCAACAAGCTGTGATGCACTGCATGTTCTGACACCTTTCTATCATACTCAGCATTAACATTTTCAGCAATTTGTGCTACGGTAGCTCTTATGGGGGATCGGACCAGATGGGCTAGCCTTCCCTCCCGACATGCATCAGTGAGCCTTGGACACCCGTGACTCTGTCACCGGTCCACTGGTTGTCCTTCCTTGGACCCCTTTTGATAGGTACTACCCACTGCAAACTGGGAAAACCCCATAATACATGCTGTTTTTTGGAGATGCATTGACCCAGTCGTCTAGCCATCATAATTTGGCTCAGAACCTTATGCTTGACCATTTTCCTTGCTTCTAACGCATCAACTTCGAGAACTGACTGTTCACTTGCTGCTTAATATACCCCACCCCTTGACAGATACAACTGTAACGAGATAATCAATGTTATTCACTTCACCTCTCAGTGCCTTTAATGTTATGACTGCTCAGTGTATATTACTAATGTACAACCATATAACAGTTAAGATCATAATATAAGTAAGCTGAAACTAGTTAACCGAGGCCAGTAAGACGGCGAGTGAGTGATTCCCCATCATCTCTAACACTTTTTAAAGCGGTTAGTGGAAGTAAACAAGCAGTAATTTGTGCTTAATCATTAAAAGCACTGATCATTATGCGCAGGACCTTATTGATTTTTTTCCCTCAAGCTGAACACATTCATTTAATGTTGTGTAAATCTCCCTGCAAAGTAATAGCGCACATAAAAGTAGAATGATGTAAACACAACACTGTCCACAGTGTCCTTAGTTGCTAGAAAACGATGTAAGTGATGAATAAGTCAAAGAATACGAGATGGAAATTACCTGCCGGAGGTGTGTAAAGCTGTGTAGAGGAGTGTGGCGTAAGTCGAGCAGGAAGATGTAGTGTAGTTTGCTGCTCCAGGAGCTCTTCTCTCCTGAGGAGCCTGTATGCAAGAGCGCAGAGCCGTACGTATCCCTACAATAGAACATGCACATTAGGACACACACAACGAGTCTGGCGATTGTGGTGGTTTTATCAGCCACGTGCTAGAAATTCGCTTGTTTAAAGGTATGTAAAAACTGTGTGTCATTACCCGTGAACCTGCCACAAGAAGTTACAATTTGTTTAAGCTGACCTTTTATTGAGTTGCCACATTTGTTGTAATAAGTATTTGGGATAATGAAGAAAGTATGTGGCCTGCTGCAAATTTATTGAAATATTAAAATATTGCAAATTGTCCCAATATAACAATATTAAGTAAGATGTAAAACACTTCAGGGGGTGTTGTTGTAGGAAAATAATCAATGACTGAGTGGTGTGATGTGGCCTGATATGACACGAGTTGATTATTTTTCTACAACAGTTTATTCCTCTTCTACCACAGCAATTTACCAACAATTATATTTTTGTTAATTAAAGAATGTCATGCTTAAAAAAAAAAAGAATGATTACATTTAATGTTGCAGAACAGCCATGAAACATGTTAGGTCCTGCTATGATTTACAGTGTAGCAGCTGTAAGCAGTAGTTCTTTTTCTCGTTCTTGAAGTTAATAAGACCAAAAAAAATGCAGCATACAGTATCATGTTACAGAGAAACCAGAAAGCACAAAGTCATCTGTCCTGAAAACTCTTCTGTGGAGGAAAATGTATTGATTGTTACAAAGTGCTGACACTTGAGACTTCTTCCATAAATGTTACATAAATGTCTCCTTAGAGGAAATGTAAAAGCAGTAAGTGACTTCTGAGCTGTAGGTTTATCACAGGAGAAACAACCCCAAAGCTCTGCTTATGACACTGTTGATTTGTAAAACCTCCTACTGTAAACACTGTAATCCCATATTTGGATCAAATCTATTCATGCATACCAACTGTACACCTGTATACCTGGCACTAGAGGTCCACTTTCCTGCAGAATTTAGGTCCAACCCTCATCAAACATACCTGAAGAAGCTAACCAAGGTCTACAGGATTACTAGACAATTCTAGGCAGATACAATCGGTTTGAAGGTTGGAGCTAAACTCTGCAGATTTTAAGAAACCTTTGATAAATCATGCTTCAGTGTTGCCAATATCAAATGTAATCACACTTTAGACCTCATTGACAAGCATAAGCTATTATATGTCAGTCATAAACATAATCACTGTAAAATACTGTTCATTTTTATTCAGTTTTTGCCTTTGTTTATTTATTCATTTTCATATGATTCATTTACATGTGATTCATTTACATATGATTCATTTTCATGTGATTCATATTCATGCATGTGATTCATTTTCATGTGATTCATATTCATGCTTGTGATTCATTTACATAATATACATTTTCATGTGATTCATATTCATGTAATTAATTTACATGTAATTCATTTTCATATTCATGTGATCCATTTACCTTTTCTCCCCTCCCTTCCCCAAATATTTCATTGAGAAAAAATAATAATAACAATAATAATAATAATTATTATTATTACCATTATTATTAATTTATTTATTCATTTAAAAAAATAAAAATAATAATCATGGCTCATCATGGCTACTCAATAGCTGTCACTGGTTATATAAAAATTATAAAACCCAAGAACTAAAGTAAAAATAAGAATATAAATAGCCAATTGGAGCTGAAGAGGGACACACACCCAAAGTCTCCATAAAAAAAGGAGACAGCAGTGTATCACCCCTAGGGTTGTCCACAAAGTGGACCTAGAGTAAGCTAAAAAAAAAAAAATACTAAAAAAAAAAAATTCCAGTACGAAAAAAGTCCCCTGCTGACTTCAAATCTACTAGTCTGCGCACTTTAACAAATATAATGTCCATACCTTTTAAAGACTTATACCTAATAATATTACACAGTGTAGCATATTAACATAAAATACAAGAAGAGAATAACAAGATGATAATAAAATAAAATAGAAATTAGAATAAATAATATTAGAATAAAGAATAGAGAATAAATTAGAATAAAGAATAAAGAATAAATTAGAATAAAGAATATTATCAGAGAAAATAAATAAATAACCAAATAAACAAATAAATAAATAAGGAACACTACACTGTGTAGATGATACAGTTCACCCCGGTTTTAAGAGTTTAACGTATTCTGCTGCTTCCTCTGCTGAAATAAAGTCCTTCTGGACACCGTTATATGTAATGCGAAGCCGAGCTGGATGAAGTATTTCATAGCGAGCTCCCTCAATATCACGAAGTTGACGCCGAACTTCGTTAAACGCGGCCCGGGCCCGGGCTGTCTGGACTGTGTAGTCAGGGAACACGGAGATGTTCAGATCCCTCGCTTTAATCTGCTGGCGCTCTCTCGCGCGGCGTAAAATATCAACACAGTCCCTGTAGTAATGGAATCTGCATACAATAGCTCGTGGTCGTTCACCAGACTTCGGCTTCGGCTGAAGGGTCCGGTTGGACCGGTCCAGAACCGGCTCCTTCTCCAGACCAAACGCCTCCTTTAACAAGGCCGCTACAGCAGCGGTTGTACAGGTGTCAGGGCCCTCCGACTATCCGAACGTTATTGCGCCGTGACCTCGATTATTTTTATTCATTGTTATGCTTATATTACATCTGCTCATTTCTCAGAAAGTATGAATAAAGTAGGTTTTCCCCAGATCTCTATTAGCCATAGCCATAGTAACAGCAGAATGCTACCATAGAGGACTTATTTCTGTGAAAACTTCAGGTTCATATCAGAGATATTTAACCCAAAATTGAGGTGGATTTTTTTTTATTGCACATTCTCGCACCCATAAAAAAAGAAAAAGAAATCTCAAACCTGAAATGTTCTGCATGCACACTATATTTACCTAGGTACACCCTAAAAAAAATTAAGACTGAGACTGTCCAGGGTGTGCCCAATGCCTTGTGCCCAATGCTTCCTGGGATAGGCTCCAGGTTCCCCGTGACCCTGAAAAGGAGTAAGCGGTAGAAGATGGATGGACTCGAACCCTTCCCATTACCCTAAAAGTATACCTTGTAATATGCTCTAAAGATCAGAGCTCGGCCCGTCCTGAGGCTAGATATTGAGGTTTCTATAAACTGCTGTGTAACCGACATTTGTTGTGTGCCATGAAGCAAAGATGGCTGTCGTTGTGAAACCAAGTAAGATAATAAAAAAACCTGGTGGTTTTGCAATGCCAATACATAGAGGTGATCACTCAAAAAAAAAAAAGATATATTAAAAACAGTCAAGCAATGAACTTTACAATAGCCACTTGACCACTTGAGATGGACTGACCCATAACCGATTTATCCTGTATCCTGGTCAAGGATGCAGTGGCAGCAGAGTCTATCTGGGAACACTGGCTGTGAGGTGGGCATACAGCCTGGATGGCACAGCATTTATGCTTTGCACAACTTTGTTCAGAAGTGGAAAATTGGATTTTCGACCTTTGTGCGTTCGAGCAACAAACATGGGCACCTCCATGTTCACCTTTTGTTAACAACAGTCTAGCTAGCTAATTGCGATGAGTGATGTAGATTTACCTCCTCAGTGAACTGTAAAGTAAATTTTAAATGATCAAGCTTCAAGTCTGTACGTTGATTAATCTAAAGCAAATACTAGTGTGTATATATACACAGCATAACTTACTTAAGTAGAGTAAAGAATTACTAGTGTGTAGTTCATGCTGTGAGCAGCCATGCTGATTTGAAGCCATTTGCTGAACTCGGGATTGATGAGACCATCCTGCATTTCCCAATTTTAGGGGGCATATTGTTGGTTGTTGGTTTTTCCTATTTGTCATTGACACCTAAGAACAAATACAGCATAGTCAATCCACTTCCTGGCTCTCTTTTTGGGAGGTGGGAGGAAACCTGAGAACGCAGAGGGAACCCATGTTTACACAAGGCGAACATGTGAAACTTAGTAGTCATGAAAGTAAATAATTTACATCACCATTATGTCCGAAAACTAAATATGGCTAATATATGACTCAGCAAACATTTATTGTTTGTTCTCATGAAATAGTCTCTAAGCACGTTTGCCTCACACCTCCAGGGTCCGGGGTTCGATTCCCGCTGGGGCCATGTGTGTGCGGAGTTTGCATGTTCTCCCCATGCTGCGGGGGTTTCCTCCGGGTACCTCGGTTTCCTCCCCAGACCAAAGACATGCATGGTAGGCTGATTTGTGTGTCTAAAGTGTCCGTAGTGTATGAATGGGTGTGTGAGTGTGTATGTGATTGTGCCCTGTGATGGACTGGCACCCTGTCCAGGGTGTACCCCGCCTTGTGCCTGATGCTCCCTGGGATAGGCTCCAGGTTCCCGCAACCCTGAAGCAAAGATGGATTCGCTTACTCCTTGTAAGCGGTAGAAGATGGATGGATGGATGGATGGAAATAGTCTGTATCAATTCCAAGATGGAAAATAGATCTCAATTACAATGGCATTAACCAATTCATTAATTAATTGTTAAATAGCTGAGCTTAGATTTCTGATGCAGCCTCTGTTAATCTATAAATTCGATGGGCGTCCCTCATGTAAGTCCATAGGATAATAGCTTAGAATTTGTGGCATTTCTGCCTATTTGCCCTTAATGTCAAAACCAAGCCCCCTCTTGTGCTCAGCAGGAGTGAGTCTCTCCAGAAGCACAGTGTCCCTGGGTTTTAGCACGCTGACGGACTGTGACATGAGTAATGGTGGCTGGAGGAAGAGTCACTCGAGAGAGCTCGAGTCTCGTTAGTCAAACCACGGTGTCCTTCATCAATCCAGCGCCTAACGAGCAGCTCTCCACAGGCAGAGCCGAGCCACACAGCCAGCCTTATCACACACGCAAAGAAATATTGATCATATACAGATCATATCATACTCACACACAGCCACTGTTTTCAAAAGCCTAAATCTATAATCACATATATACTGTTAATCTGAGGAATACCAAAAGGACAAAACATGACACACTACTGCACCTTTGATGCTCCAATGTATGTCATCACAGCCTGAGGAAAGAGAGGATATGATGCACTCTCCTTCATCATGCACATATAACTGACAGCAAGTAGATGACAAGGACACATGACAAATTGGTGTGTCAATATCGCCAAACAACTCATGTGTACTCTACCATCCTGCTTTTCCATCCATGTCCTCTTACACACCTAATGCTAACATCAAGTCCATTTTAGTTGTTAAACAGCACAAAGTAAGTGAATTAACAAGCAAAATCACCCAATATTTAAACTAAAAAGCGAATCTGAAACACCCTGACTACTCCATGCAATAACAAAGAGGAGTAGGGAGCATAAATGAAGGCCACGAGTCGGCATTGCCTTAGCTGGGGGAAGCAGGAGCTGATCTGAGCCTCAGACAGCCGTTAGCGTAAGCTGTACAGACGCGAGGAGAGACAGGACGGCAGTAATATGTAGTGACAGGGGCAGTGTGGGGGTGGGGGATTAGGAGGACACTCTAGTAACACGATCAGTTTCTGATAACTGTTTGAGAAAGACCGGTTGGACAAGTCCACGCAAGACAAACAGCTGTAAGGCAGGGAGGCATCTCATCCAGCCATCCTTGTGTGTTTTGTGCATGTATAATTAATTAAAATACATAATGATTTGTGTGAATCAAGCACAAACTATAGCTACTAAAGACAAAGATAAAGAAGGAAAAACACTCAGACATGTACAAGTTCACCACAGAGATCATACGCTATATTATCTCTCACATGAATAAATGCATAAATATGTGTACAGGCAAAACATGCATCATATAGCAGGGTAGGCAGTAAATATACCTTTGCAAATAATACCCTGACAGATTGCTTTAGGTCTGATCTATTTTGATGCAGAGCTGTTTAAATAAAAAGGACTACTGTTGTTTGATGTAAAAAAAAAATAAAATAAATAAAATTTAAAAAATTCATGTTTGTTATATTTTAGTCATGTATAATGTTATGTAATGTTTTGACATTTGTAAGTTTTAGATAATTTTGACATGCAATACAATACAGCACACACACTGTGTATCTATCTATCTATCTATCTATCTATCTATCTATCTATCTATCTATCTATCTATCTATCTATCTATCTATCTATCTATACTGTACATTGATCTCCAGTTATTGGAAGCGTTTGGATGCAGTTATTGCTGCTAAAGGTGGCACGAACAGATTTTCAGTTTAAGGGGGCAATTAGTTTTTCAAAACTGTATTGTGTTTACTCAGGTTGTCTTTGTTTTATGTTGTATTTCGTTTGAAGTTCTAAAACTATTAAGTATGAGATATACACCAAAACAGAAGAAATCAGGATGGGGCAAATACTTTTTCACAGCACTGTATGCCAATGATACACAACTATACTATATACTGTATCTACGTTTCATCTAAAAATCAAAACTCTCTTGATTGACTAATCACGGTTGTGTCAGATGTTTCTATATAGATGTTTCAAAACGTTTTGCAGCTCAATAAGGATCAAATGGAGGTGCTGACACTTTAATGAAATCTCATGCCGTGTTTCAATTGCCTACTATCCGCCTTACAATCCGTCCTACTATCCGCCCTACTATCCACCAAGATTATAATTATTGTGTCCCAAATCGCAGAATGTTGAAATGAGTATCCCAAAGGTACCTGCATGATCTACTATTTCCGGTAGATTTTCTAATAGTAACCCTAGATACGACGGATCTGTGTACCCTTTTTTAATAGCAAATATTGCCCACTGTCATGTCATAGCAGACTACCTTTCCCATCCTGCACTGCAGCCTACAAACATGGCCGCCATGGACTGCAATTCCCAGAACACTTATTCATTCTAATCACGCACACCTGCATCCAATCTCACACACAATCACACCACAGTGTAAAGAGACTGTTTGAGCACAGTGACTTTGTGAAGTATTGAGTGTTATCACCATACCAAGCGTTTGTAATCTGTTCCATTTTTATTCATGTTCTTTGATCTTGTTTCTAGTTTCAGATTCTCGATTCTTTCCTTGCCTCGTTTATGCGTGTTTGCTGATCACCTGACCCATTGCCTGATTTTGACCATGCTATTGTCTCAGGATTTTTATTTGTCTGCCTGCCTCTCTTTATTAAAAGCTCTTATCTGTACTTGCATCTGTCCTAACCTTCATTACGTTAATAACGTGACACCCACAACTCCTTGTGTGAGGGAGAAGAGGTTTTTTTAATGGTTTAATTCTTTGCACATTTTAGAGAGGTGTAAATTAAATGTGGAAAAATAAATGGTAAATTAAATTATATGCAGGGAATGGTAAATTAAATTATATAGTATAAAATATATAAGGAATAATGAATGAATATGAGCTGAAATACAACAGGAAAGTTTACGGTGACAGTGCACGTAACTGGGCAACAATGTTGTCTTCCATTATACCCTCAAAAATATGTAACTTTTTTTCTCAAAAAAAGAGTACATACTTTTAGTGAATAGTATTAGTATGTGAATTTCGATGCAGCACAGAGAAAACTGATTCATGATAAATAAGTCTTGTCTCATTTATAAAAATAAAAAGCACGAAAACCTCATGTAAAATGTTACCAAGGTTTTTATATATATATATATATAGATGCTTCCTGGGAAAGGCTTCAGGCTCCCCGTGACCCTGAACAAGGAGTAAGTGGTAGAAGATGGATGGATGGATGGACAATGTTAAGCCATTTTGTGTAGAATATTAAAGCATTAATGTTCAATTTTCTGGATACCAAACATGTTAAGTTGTCTGTAAAATTATCACTTTGTTGGGACCTCAAAAGAAAAAAATATACAATTTATAGCATCCAGTCATCACTAGGTTAATGCATGTCAAATTAACTAGCTAATGATTTGTCATTTGTCATTGTTGCTATTAGTTAGCTAGCCCATGATATAACAGGACAGCTGCTGGCAAACTCACTAGCTAACTATCATAACATACATAACATTCTGCAATATATGAAAGCAATATGTTGTTTAACAAAATGTATAAATTACATATAAAAATTACATAATGGTGCTGTTTTACTAATTAGCTCTGCCTGAGGGAGGTGTATAAGAATGCTATTGGAATACAACTAATTGACTAGTCACTTGGTTAACTAGCTACCTAAGACAGTTTCAACACTCGGCCAGGGTTTGTGATACTCCTGGCTCAAAACTGAGATAAATTTACAGCTACTTAAAGCATGCAAACAGTTTCTTAGGTATAAAATCTACCACTAGCACAGTCATGTTCGCAGATTGTACTGTATGCACTGGGTTTAAAAGCAGCTTGTCATTAGTTTCATGCTTTGGCATTCAACAGGCCCTCATGCGTTCTGCTTTCAGATCTGAATCCTGGGATCTGTACCAGACAGTGGAGATGTGTTTTCTTTAATGCAGCACTGTGTTGTAATTGTTCAGAAAGATGTGACACGGCTTTCGCTGCAGGTTTCTGCAGTGTGTAATAATAAAATAAAAATTAACATTATCTAGGTGCAATAAGAGGACGAGAAATCTGTTCTCTGTGGACTAGCAATAATATGTGACTAATAAGCAGAAAAATAAAAAATGCTACTTAAATGTTTTTGCAATGAATGAATAATTACAAGTGCAATCTAATTTCGTTAGTTCACAATAATAGCATTTAGCATCAGGGCACCTTGAAAAAGGTTCAAAGGTGATGATGTGACTGGTTTCAAATACAGCCTCATGTGCTGCAGAGCTCAGATGCTACTCTACTGTAGTTCATGAAGGTCAGATATGCATCCTTGATTATGCATATAGAGGAAGAGTTCTGGGAAGCTGCTGAGGAAGTGGAATGGCGCTGGGACTCAGCAGTCCTCTCTCCCTGTCCGTGAGTGCAGCTGTGAACATCGAAGCCAGTCTGACTTCGTATGTGCCCTTCCTTATAGGCCCTTTGGACACATTGCTCAGCACAGATCAGTGTCTCTACTGCATTAACACACCTGATTCAACTCAGCAGTTACTACACACGCCGGATCAGGTGTGATGGAGCAAGTGAAGGAGTGCACTGTGGCATACTGTGGATTCACTCCAACAAAAGAGTTGTGGTGACGCTAGCTTAGATCATGCA
Organism: Ameiurus melas; assembly: GCA_012411365.1. NCBI lineage: Eukaryota > Metazoa > Chordata > Actinopteri > Siluriformes > Ictaluridae > Ameiurus > Ameiurus melas. The sequence goes on along the minus strand of CM022776.1, from coordinate 13,080,187 downwards.
CAACTTGAAATGATCAAATTGTGCTGCACTCCAATCCTCAGGAACCACAGTTGAACTTGCATGTCCTATTTCTGTTCCAATTTCAAAAACTTGTGTATTTGATAAGCTTTGCAGTATGGGTGGGGCTAGTGATTATTTTTTTTTTTTTTTGGTTTGGTTTTTTCCTAATTAAAACTATATAGAGTGAGAATATAGTATAACTTAAACTACACTATTTTTATTGAATCAGTTGAAATGACAGAGAGATGGAAATTTCTCATTTTTACATAAATATCCAAAGACAGTCATCACATACAGTATGAATGTCATGGTTATGCAGAAATCAGCGCTGAACTACATTACCAATCAACTCCAGCATGTCACATGACCATGTCACATGTCCTAACCACTATCACTTGTGTTTCATTGCACCCTGATATAGCACCCATTATAAATTCTAGTTTGTAAGCACCTCTTTGTCAATCTTTCGATGTTGTTGTATTTGTTCCATAGTCCATAGTTCATCAATAAATCTGCACGTGCATCCACGCTGCCGACTCCTCATTCTTGACAATGACATTCCGATTCTTTAATGCAACCAGCATGGCCGCCCTTAACTATATAAAAAATATTTTTACGATTATATCGTTTTAGGAGAATTGATTAGACTAGAAAGAATGATCAAAGTATGGTCCAAAATCCAATCTTGTAGGAAGCAGCAGGAACTGAACTTCTAGTGAAAAATCTAAGTTAGGATTTTTCATATGAGGCAAGTGTCATGAAATATAAAAGCCAATCAGCTCCCAATATGCAAATACAGGAAATGCAACTTAAAGAAGCTCATATAAAACCTTTCTCTGATAGCTAATAATGTGTTTACCATGTTCAGGGTTGCAGTACAGAACCTGTGACCTCGTTATCGTATCTGCAAAATGATCAAGTATTACACCAGATGTTTGATTCATTTATTGTATTTATTTACAATAATACATAGGTGCATTACAGTCTAGATCAGGTGAAGATTTGGCTCATTTCACAGAGATCATTTTTAACAATACTTAAGAGAAGATCAGTAGCAAGCACAAATCGACAGATAGACCTTTATTTTACTGAGCAACATCTAAAAAAAAAGCATCCTTTACAAACTTTCCTAACTAGCTACTTTCAGTAGCTTAGCTCTTACTAGATTGTTAGAGGCTAATTTTACTATCTGTTTAGGCACAAAGCAATTGAAGATGTCAGTGTTCACTTGTTTAAAATGGTGGATAAGTACAAGCTAAGATACTTATTTATACAAGGGAACTGGGTAGGAGAGTGTGAGTTGTGGGTGTTCCCAAACTGGGTATTCATGGAATCAGGATTTCTTGATGATGGCAAAACATTGGTGCTTCGGTGCCTTTTTGTTGTCTAATAAACTGTACGTTTCCTGGTATGGTGCTATTTGTGGTATTTGCATCATTTCCAATTTAATAAACTTGGAGGTCACCTTGAATTATATACAAACACAATCTCATATAGTGATATGCAGTGTTTTGTCTGGGAATTGTTATGAACAGAAAGAGGTCTTGCATTTGAAGGTGAGTTTTAGTTTGAAGTTTAGCCCATACGGTTCCCACAGAATAAACAGCTAGCACTGAGTTCGCACTGCAACGATTTAGAGGAGTGTAATTACGGGTTTTGTGGCTGCACTGCATGGACTTCCTGTCCCCCTTCCATCTGTCTGCTGTTAATTACCTTTTCTCTCTGGAGAGAGAGAGAGAGAGAGAGAGAGAGAGGCATCCAGTATAATCAGCCTAACTGATGTGACTGATCATTGCTGATACTAATATGATTGCAGCTGTTTGTCATGTCCATGTTTCCCTGAACATGTAGCTCATTAATAAGGTTTTAATTACAGTAAACCAAAATGCCACATCACACTGCATTAGAGATGAAGAGGCATTGGGGAACTGCAGAACTCCAGGAGGTATGGAAAAAGACTGAGGGAAGACAGGATGAGGAACGGAGAGATGTAGGAAGTAAGCGAGGGGGGGAGGTGAGTAACAGGGGACCAGGAGACATACAAAGACGGTCATATCTCACATTCACCTTCACATCCTATCTGAGACCTCGTAGTCCAAAGCAGGTTTTAAAAATAGCGAAAGCAGCAGATTAAAGGCAGAGGTCATGAGGTCAGATCCCTCCAGCTCCATCACTGCCAGATGCTCAGAGAGGAGGCAAGGACAGAGGTACTGACAGTCTGACATAGTTTAGAAATCCAGAACAGTCAAAAAATCACCATGGTCATTTCAAGACAAGCTAATATAATTCATATAAATCTTTGTGTAAAGAGTAAAGAATTCATTTATGGGCAGCTGCTAATGTAAATAAATGTATTTTTAAGCTCAATTTTAAATATGATTTTTTTTTCAGAGATTAAACTACTTTTTCATTCATTCAACTTTACCAAATTTGCACTTTATCCTAGTCACTTTATCCATCCTGGTTCACACCCTGGATGGAACGCCAGTCCATCCAGGGTGTGAACCATGCACACACACTCACACACAGGGACATGTCAAAATCTCCCAGAATGTTTTGTGAGGTGGGAGGAATCCAGAGAAACCAGAGGAAACCCATGCAAACATGGGGAGAACATGCAAAACTCCTTATAGACAGTAACCTGAGCTCAGGATTAAACCAGAAGCCCTGTAGCTGTGAGGCATCAACACTGCACCCTGCACCAGAATGCCACCCGGGTTCATAATTGGGTAGGTTATATAAATTCCAGCAGGTAGATACAGCACAGTCTAAACAGCTAAATGTCCTAGCGTTGCAAGCCCGACTGGTGAGATTTCATCATTTAACATGACCAATAACAGCTACTTTTCCACAAATAGGATATTTGGCTGACGTTTCAAATAACCCATTACAGACTTTTGTGTTTGTGTGATGTGAGTTATGTGAAGACTATGCGAACAGGCCTGTAGGTGGTGTGTCTGACATTTGCTTCTAATGGCTCCAAACAAAACTTTTGAATAACAGGATGCCAAAATCCTTACAAACATTTGTATTCAACCCAGTAACTGGGCTGTAAAAAAGGTGTACTAAATAACTCAATAATGATGAAATATATTTCAGTAAAAAGTGGGAATGGTTGGGGTGATTTAGAAAGAATAATTGTGTAAACTACATCACATGCATAACAGGAGGTAGAAACAATATGTGAACTGAAAATAAATACAAATAGGCTGTATAGTATGTGTCAAGTATCAACTAAGAAATGTTGAGATTACAATATAAAAATACATAAATGTAAAGAAAGCTTATTTTATTATTATTTATTGCTGGTGGCATTGGAAGACTGAATGTGTTTTAAATATCTGATATAAAACTAAACTAAATGTACCAGAGGAATAATGTCATCATTCTGATACTACTGTTGTTATTTTGAATACAAATAATATAAGTGGGTTTAGGCAAATTAACTGCCCTTACATTTATTTATATCATTTATTTCTGCATGCAATAATTACTTCCAGTGGTTTAGTAAATCACACTGCAGGTGCTAAAAGAAAATATTTGCATGGAATCTGATTTGCACTTTTAGCTTGAAACATCCCATAATGCACATACCTTAAATCAAGCAAGCAAAGCTGATGTTATTTATTTCATTCAGCATGTACGTTTGTGTGGGTTTGACCACGTTTGCATGTATATTCACACACAAACCTTTAATAGGCCTGTACCAGAGTGCATACACATAGAGGTGTGGAGAGCCAATCAGATTGTAAGTGACTAGATGGCAAGATTAGTGTACAATATAGTGTACATCAGGCCATCTGAGGCCATGTATCACGAATAAAGCTGAACATTAATGCAAATGCAAAAAAAAGGTGGTGGTGGGGGGGGGGTAAAGCAGGAAGGGCATGAAGGTGAGGAAAGCTTGGTTTATTTTAGCTACATCATACACATCTATGTTTTGTATGTTACTTATTTCAGCAGTTTGTGCGCTGTGACCTTTCAGAACTCAGGGATATTTTCTTCACCATGAATTGTTTAGTCAAACATTCATTATACTGATGTGAATTTAGGGAGAAATGTTTGGGTAACACTTCAAAATGACAGTACATGAATAAAGTATGACCTAATGATAAGTTAAGGCATGTGCTAATCACAAACTAATGGATAGCTACTGTAACCTTAAAAACGACGTGAGTTTAATCAATTCAAGCGTGAATAACAACCTCCTTAAGTAAATGTTAGTACATGTTTGTTAGTAAATGTATTAATTAACATGTAGGGGTAAACTTCATCAAACATGCTCTATAAGAAAGAATATGAAATGAACGTGCACAATTTCAAATTGTTTATATAATTTGCCATATGCAGCTGTGTGCACAAACATCACTGGATGGCGCGGAGATGAAATTATTGTTTATTAATTATAATAGTGCGTCTTTTTAAGTTTGATAAGGAGGATCAGTGTAAATTCTGAAAGTAATTCAACACCATTCAGTGATTAACAATTTGAAATTATGTAAGTTTAATTCATACTTTCTTATGAAGCATATTTGATTTAGTTTACCCCTATATGTTAATTAATACATTAACTAACAAACAAGTTCTAACATGTACTTAAAGTGCTCATTATTCACGCATGCATTCATAAGACTCACGTTGTAGTTAAGGTTAGCTCTTTATTAGTTTGTGATTAGTTCATGCCTTAACTCATAATTTGTTCATATTTAAATAAAGTACTCATTCAGATATTGGTGCATGATTATTCCTGTACTGTTATTGTAAAGTGTTAGCGTTTTTGGGGGGTTGTTCACACACATGCTGATTGACTTCCACTCATTCAGCCATCCATTTGTTAGGTCAAGGTTCAGAACCTGAACCCGCTCGTCAATCTGAGGATACTGGAGAGAATCACTAACTGAATCTCTAGCAGAAATTAGACAGGTTCAATGCTCTTACCACACAATGCATTATAGCCGCACACATTCTGGGCCTTTAAATTGAGCTGGAAAGTTCTCACAAATGACAAATGACAGCAGCGTCACGCCAGGTCACCTCGGACACAAATCAATGCTGTAACCGTGTCGCAGGCACCATTTACATTTTGCTTGAGTGGCGCTATTTTTTTATGCCTAAAAATACCATCTTGTGCGTTCAGGGACGTTAATGAGACACTTTAAATAATAATATGGATTTGCATGAAGGTCAAAGTGGCTTGTCTGCTTAAATGTATTGAAGTGTATTTTAAAACATCATCATCAGAATCAGACAGTGTTTTTCAGTGTCAGTCAGTTGATAGTATATGACAGTAGTTTAGGAAAATAAGAACAGTCATAAAGTTTGTTTCAGACACACACCGATTAAACCTGGTGATAGAGACGGATAATCAGATTTCCCATTAAAACCATTTTTATGATATTCTGCAGCAGTAATATCATTCATATCTCACTAAAGAAGGCTTTTAGGAAGATTTTGAGATAGAAATCACACAGGAGGTGTAGAGTTTATATCTTAAAAAACAACAACACTGTAGTTCAGTTAAACCTACACACAATGTTACACCTGATTAAAAGGAATCTTTGTCAGAATTTTATGTAAGGCTAAGCACTTTTCAGACTTCCTGTTCAATCACTACATAAACGCTTTCAATAAGGACTGCTTTATTTTGTACTCTTTAGCAACGAATAAACATAAATTAAACCATGTACCAGTAAACATTTTAAGCCGATAGTGAATTCTCTTAATACACTGCTAGAATACACAGGTTCTATAATAGTTGAAGGTTCTTAAGTGTCCTAAAACAGTTGTGCTTGGAACACTCCCTAAACAGGAAACAGTCTAGTACAGCTCGACTAACAGAGCATTATTACAGGGTTCATGTTCTAAAACGTTTAGACTATAATGCTTCACAATGTGAATATTGAATAATACTTTAATATTGTCCACACAACATTCTCAATCAGACATAAACTAACAGATGTTAAAGCATTTGAAAAGGCCTCTATTTTGCATTATTTTCTCATTTAATACAACAATTTTCATTACAAATGATATTACTGACAATAACTTGAGTAGAATTTTTGAAATATTGACATGAATTTCAGAATTTCTTAGTAGTAGGTACCTTTTTTTTGCTTTAATGACAGTGTGCACTTGAGCTAGCATGGACTACACAGGTTTGTGCAAAACCTCGATCCATTTTAGATCAAATCCAGCAGAATTTTGTCTGAACACATGCTTCAGTAGAAGAAATTTAGATATGAGGAAAATCTGACCTTTTGTTCAAAGAAGTTAACATGATCGATATAATACATTTGCTTAAAGTTAAACAGGGACCTAGAATCTGGAATATTAAACATTCAATATATGAAACATTTACTTTTTTTTTTTAAAAAAAAACAAAATTTTTTTTTTTTTTTTTTTTTTTAAAAAAAAAAAAAAAAAAAAATTATTTTTTTTTTTTTTTTTTTTTTTTAAAAAAAAAAAAAAAAATTTTTATTTTTTTTAAATTTTTTTTTTTTTTAATATTTAAAAAAATAAAAAAAAAAAAAAAAAAAAAAAAAAAAAAAAAAAAAAAAAAAAAAAAAAAAAAAAAAAAAAAAAAAAAAAAAAAAAAAAAAAAAAAAAAAAAAAAAAAAAAAAAAAAAAAAAATAAAAAAAAAAAAAAAAAAATTTAAAAATTTTTATGCTAGATAATTGATTTTACAAAATTGCAGACAGTTTATTTATTTATTTTTGTTTTCCTTAATTTATTTTGTCCTGCTCTCCACCTAACTTGTACAATAGGTTATCATATGCCATCTATCTATTATGATTTACCTTCAGATGCATTGATGTAACTGCCAACTGCTGAAGTATCTGTATATTAAAAACAGCCATTAATAAGAATTAGATCATTTTTTATGTTGAATGTAAATTATCCTCGAATGTTAGAAATGTGCTTCAATGTTAGAAAGATCAGTGTTCCGACAATACAGTGCTTGTAATGGAATGTTTAAACTAAAAACACTAAACGCCTGTCAGCATTTAGTACCAAGGTCCACTGAGATGTGAGAGAACCATACAGGAATCGGAGCTCCAACACGATGGAGACGCCCTCTCACATGACTCCACTCTTAACATAGAGCTAACAGCTGAGCCATAGATCTGCATGTCCGAATGACTTGATCAATACAGGAGCAATCGTCTGTAGAAGTGATTTGGTAACACAGCCTGGACAGACTGATTAAAAAAAGAAGTATGTCCCCCTTCACTGTGGTCATATTCAGATGGCAGGGGATGAAGGATGCCTCCTTTTACAGTACTATAACAGCATTATCGACTCTACACACTGTCGAAAATAACAATATACAGCATAATCACAAAAGCTTTGTAAGGTAAACACAGTCATTTGCAGCTTTTCCAAAATGAGAGAGAGAGAGAGCTGGACATGTGCTTAATTATGTGGGACGAAACCATCAATTAAGCCATCAGATATAATGAATGTTTTGTGTGACTTTGTTTCAGTTGTCAAAACCACAAAGAAAACATAACTGGGAGGCCAGCATTGATGTAGTATTTGTCAGAGCACTGTTCACCAGTAAGGTCATGAGAGAAGCAACAAATAAATCATTCCCACAATTCCCAGTGAACAGCCGCATGCTGAATCTACTGTAATACCATACCAATCCCAGCAATAATTCTTATAGGAACTGAGAAGAACAGAGCATATGGAATACAGTAGCAATGCTTTTTATCTTAGCACATAAGGTCGAACAAAAAAGCACTACTTTAAAGCTGTAATCACACCAGATGTTTGCAAAATAGGAACAGCCAAGGCTTTTGCTAGCTACAGCTAGAACTGTCATGGTGAGAATGAGAAAATATCAAAGCACTGTTCACTCTGCCTTTCTTCTGAGGAGGAGAATGAGGAGTTTGAAGGAGAAAACATGGTGGGTTTATTCCACCTGGGAAATTTCTTGGCTCTAGTTGGTTGATAGCAAGCTAGCTACTGTAACTCATCTACCATACAGCAACAAAAAGAACCAAATTGAAAAAAAATTACACCATGTCGTCCAGCCTCCAGATGGACTGTGCACTCTTTATTGAAGAATAATTTGTAGTCATGTCAGGAAGTACCATTTATAATCTCATGCCTACATACTGCTAAAATAAGTGCACCCTCCATTTTAGATTGTCTATGCTGCAATAAAAAGGGCAATACCTTCAGAAGTCAATGCAATCAAGTCAGTCAAGTTGACCTTGGTGCGATATTTTGCCTAGAAGTGTGCGATGTAAAATCCTTATTAAGAACAAATACAAATAAATATGATTTAGCTTGCAAAACTTTGCTGACAAAAAGCTACTATTGTTGTTTGTACTCTTTTATTCATCAGTTCCTGTTCATTTATTAATCCATTCGTCAAGGTCAGATTTGTGGTCAATCCGGAGCATACTGTATCTTGGGAATACCGAGCATGAGGTGGGAATACACTCTGGATGGGATGCCAGTAAATCGCAAGTCATCGCAACACATTCAGACAGTGATTCACACCTCAGGCCATTTTTTAGCGCAAGTAATCCATTTCCAAGTAATTTAGAATGTATTTATGTAGCTGTATTTATTTATTAATTTTCTCAACACTAGTCAATGGTTTAAGTGAAACCTTTTATTCAAAGCTGTAGTCACAAACAAATTCAAGCCATTCCATCTTTTTTGTAGACCGCAGAATCACTTCCTTTGTAACACCAGGTTCTAGGAGTTGACACCTTTCACACGTGGATCGTCTAGAAATCATATCAAGATTAGCATTTCCTGCTGAACCAGAGATCAGTTCCTTGGCCTTCACCAGGGAACCTCATGTTCAAGAACAAATTTCACACATGAACAGATGTACTGAATAATTTGTGGTACAAAGATAAAACAGAATAAAAGTGCAAGTGTAAAAACTCCCTAAAAACTCCATTTAGACTTGAGAGCAAGGAACCACTCAGAGTCTACTGAAGTTAAGAAGCAGCTTGAAGAGTTATGTGTCATTTCCATAGCCTGACTCAGTGTTCATCAGTCCCTCTCTCTCTATTTCTGCCTCTTTCTCACAAAGCTACTGCTGCTTTCACATCAACACCAAATCACCCACGCTTGCAAAGACTGCCTTCAGCCCTCCCGCAGATACACACATACAATCTCTCTCAAATACACACAATATAAAGTAATCTCTCACCCAAACTGTTAAGCCATACCAAAAGCAATCAGCAAAAAAACCATTCACAAACATGACTTGACTCAAACAAACAAACTCCAAACTGTGGGAGACATTGAGCACCTCTGAGAAAGAGAGAGAGAGAGAGAGAGAGAGAGAGAGAGAGAGAGAGAAGGTAGAGTTGCTCATCTCCTCTAAGACTGGAGGAGAGGAGAGCCACTACCTTGCCGTCGGCCCAGCAGAAGCAGATGTTGCCAGAAGCATTGAGGATATCCGTGATGATGCCTGAGATGCCCAGACGCATGGTGGATAACTCGAGTGAGACAAGGATGGAGAGAAAGAAGAGAGAATAAGGAGAGGCACAGGTCGCCTGGTGTTGTCAGAGTGGAGTGTGAAGCAGTGATGAAAGAGGAGCAAGGACAGAGGGAGGAGAGTGAGGCAGGAGAGGAGAGTAAGGATGTGTGAGTGAGAGAGGGAGAGTATGAGAGAGAGAGAGCAAGAGAGAGAGAGAGGGAGAGAGAGGGAGAGAGAGAGAGAGAGAGAGAGAGAGAGGAGAGAGAGAGAACAAGGATAAAGAGAGAAAAATGCTTCTTCAGCTATTTGCTATTGGACCTAGGTCCCTAACACTCATACACACACACACACACAACAGGTGCAGCCAAAGACCCGGTCAACCAGCGGACACACACATACACACTCCCCATCCACACACACTTTGAAATACACTCTCCCATTAACACATGAGCATGAATACACCCAACACACACTCTACAGGGTGTCTCCGTCTGTTTTCCTCAGCTTGTGGCATGAGAAGGAGACTTCTAGGACACACAGTGAGCATTCACAAGACACTTTCACACTGTCATCCTGTCGCCCTAGCTCACACATCTACTGTAGCTGTGAACAAACCCCTGTGCTCCTGTCACCTCACGATTGATTATTCAGCGACTACATAGAATTGTTAATTGTATTTGCCTGACTTTCGTCCCTCTAGTGCTTCTCATCTCTGTGTGACAGACGGTAGGGGTGCTTCCACTCAAATGTCCCACTCTCCCATATTACATTTACAAATACTGTGTGTGTGTGTGTGTGTGTGTGTGTGTGTGTGTGTGTAGCGTAAAGGTGAAAGACATTGAACTATAAGGAAAATGTCTTTCACAATGACCTAATATAATATTTAAAAACATTCAAAATATTATTAAAACCTCTACAGCATTTAGAAAAGTGTCCCAGCCCAATATAACTACACTTTACCGTGAAATATAATCATTAATATACTTCATAAACAGTATATTTGCATTCATGTGTGAATCCATTTCACATCTCACGCTTGAAACCTCGAGTCATCCATTACACATTATGAAAAATGTACAACATTCACTCAGTTCTGTTCCCTGAAAAGAGTCACACTTACGGAATATTTGATAAATTCCCAACTAGTCAGATTTTCAACAGAAAGTTGCATCATACAAAATTCCTGCAGATCATGGGGAGAAGAAAAGTAAGTTCTCTCATTCTTTTTCTTTTTTTTTTTTTCAATAGTTACTTTCCATCCAAGGATTTTTTTGGCAAAAAATGGTTTACCGCTTTGAAATGTTTGCCGATATAACTGATGGAAGCAAAAGTGATCGATAAACTTTCACATGTCGACAATCAATTGTTTAACTTTAATGCATATATATATAAAATGTTGCAAAAAAATGTTTGGAAAGAGTTTATCAAGAAAAAAGGCATTTGCACAAAAAGATGGATGGAAAAAAGACTTTATCCATCCGTCAGGGGAAGAATAGGATGTTTGTGCCATCCAGCACACTGTAAACCTGTAGCACAGGATGTGCCAAGGAATTATGGTATGCAGTTTCATTGGCCTCCGCTACATTTGGCAGCCTGATATAATGCTGCACTAATTTTTCATTAATAGCTGTGGTCACAGCATATACCCATCGATAGATGGCAGTTTTACTGACCCCGAACGTTTCCCCCACTTCTCTGCACTCGGTTTGAGTGCATTGATGGAGTGTATTGATGGAATCGAATACAGACGTATTTCAAAACTTCTGAATCTTCCAGCAAGCACTATTGGGGCCATTATCCGCAAGTGGAAGCAACATCACTCCGTCATCAACCGGCCACACACAGGAGCTCCACGCAATATTTCTGACCAGGGAGTCAGAAGAAAAGTCAGAAGAGTAGCCCAAGAGCCAAGGACCACTCGGAAAGCGCTCCAGAAACACTTGGAGGCAGCAGGTGCCATCGTCACAGAGAAAACAATAGGCAATGCACTCCACTGCTCACGCTCACAGCGCAAGACTCCTTTACTAAAGAAAAGGCATGTTGAAGCTCATTTAAAGTGTATTTGGACGAGCCTATGAAATACTGGGAGAGTGTAGTCTGGTCATAAGGGAGAAACATTGCCAAAAACTTTTTGGCTGTCATACTACAAACCATGTTTGGAGATGAAATGGCACTGCACATAAATCTAAAAACACTATACCAACAGTGAAATGTGGAGGTGGAAGCAACATGGTACATTTACATTTATTCAATTAGCAGACGCTTTTATCCAAAGGGACATACAAAAATAAGGTAAGGTCTGAAAGGTCTGACCTTCCAGCATGATACTGGCAGACTTTATGTAATTGAAGGAACGATAAATGGAGCCCATTACCGGGAGATTCTTGAGAAGAATCTGCGTCCATCCACCAGGATGATGAAGATGAGACGTGGGTGGAGCTTCCAGCAGGACAGCGATCCAAAGCATAAAGCAAAGAAAACTCTCAATTGGTTTCAGAGGGAAAAAAATCAAGGTGTTAGAATGGCCCAGTCAATCACCTGACTTCAATCCAGTTGAACAAGTTTTAAAGACAATATATTTAGAAGAATGGGCCAAAATCACACCCATTAATTTCTTGATACAGAAAGTGTCTTGAAGCTGTCATTACAAACAAAGGCTTCTCCACTAAGTATTAAATAAATTTCAGTTAACGTGTTCAATACTTTTTTCCCCGTGTCATTCCTCTTTATTACACATAACTTCATTTATGGTCTTTAATGTTGTGAATTCTATATCTTTGCTGATTTCTTGAGTTAATAGCAATGTCTGGTAAAAAAAAAAAATCATGTGAACAGCCTCATTGGAAATATGTTTTCTGAAAAAAATGTTGACATGTTCAATACTTATTTCCCCCACTGTATTGTAGGTAAGACATACTGTACATGGAATGTAGTTTTTTTTTTTTTTTTTTACATAATAGTGAATATATGAAACGTGGCAGCTCATTCAAAAGTCAGTTTACATATTGTACAACACACAATGACAGTTCATATAAACAATATTTTTCAACGACCAGCTAGTATGATATCATCAGTCTCATGATGATCTCATCATCATATTTTCAGAATGAAATACACACAACCATTTCTATAAATAGAGATATCACAGGAGCTCATTTCTCCTCCATCAGCGGTTCATCTTTGTGCTTTTGGCTCTGAACCCTCATTAACTTTGTGTTCACCTACTGGCTCCAGACACAACACACACACACACACATACACACACGTATAGGTACACAACAAGCACTTACTGGTGTGACTTCCAGAGTCTTCGTGGGGGAGGAAGAAGCTCGCGTTTGTTGAGAGGCACGATGCCAAGAGCTACCTGCATCACCGGGAAGAACTTCTTATACTTCATCTTGAGCTGGCTATTTGCTCTGAACTGTCTGTCTTATTGAAATTGTGTTTGAAATTGTCTGTCTGCTTTGAAAGCTACCCTTATCTGTCTCACTGCACTTACTCCAGGTGGAGTAACATCGACAGGTGTCCATCTAGATTCAGTTTGTGCCCATTACAGACTACATCCCTGATCTGACTGTATTTCCAAACCAAAAGTGCACAGATTTGTTCGGAGATTTAAATAAACGTCACTCTTACATAACTCAGACATGACATTAAACAAATTGAAGTGAACCGGGTGACTGGAGAGTGCTAAGCCTGTAGAAATGATGCAGGTCTCCTTTCTCTGTAATCCTCTGGCATTAAGTGCCCTTCCCTGCATTTAACAACTGAGAGAACATGCAAGCAGCCTTACAGTGGAAAACTGCAAGTCAGGGAAAGAAAGAATACCAGATGAACACAAGCAGTCTTCTACTTGTGGGGAAAACCCATCCAACAAAAAGCACACACACACACACAAACACAGAGACATAAAAAGGAACATGCAAACACATATAATCTCTTGTCAGAGCAGGAGGTTTAGTGGGCTCTGATCCAGCCTGAGTCTTGGAAATGAAATGATTTGATGGCAGCTTGCGTGAATAGATTATATTTTCTTATAGCAGGAGGAGAAAAATCAGGATTACATCACCGTGAAAGAGCTGTGAGGGGATGAGAATGGGGGAACTTCTACAGAAGATAGTTTAGCATTTGAAATACGTACTTTCACATACATTCTTCAAATGTAATGCAAAATAATGCCGTTTTTCAGAAGTACAGTCCCTTCTGAAATGATTGGAATGGCAATGCCAATTCAATCTTTTGTGCTATATACCAAAGACATTTGGGCTTGAGATCAAAAGATGGATACGAGACAAGAGTTTAGGATTTCAGATTTGATTTCCTGGTATTTACATCTAGAGGTGTTAAACAACATAAAAACAGAACCTTTTGTATCAGAGGACGCAATTTTTAGGCGAGCGAAATTACTAACACGTAATATTTGATGGTAAAGGAATTAAAATGAAAGATATACTCTTAATCAATAAAGATTATTAAGAGAATATGTTTATATCCAAGCATTGTTGGAAAAGCACATCCTGAACATAGACCACATAAATTTTGTCTTTTTTTTTTTTTTTGCATATCAAAAACCATTCTAATTCATTCATTCATCTTTAGTAAGTGCTATATCATGGTCATGGTGGTGGTGGATCCAGAGCCAGTAGTCCCAGTGGAAATTGAGCACAGTTTGATTTAAGGCTAAAAAGAGATCAGGAGTGTGACAAACACTATACGGAAAATCAATTGAGACTGAAATCAACTAAATGCAAAATTTTTCTCCCCCAACTAATGCAACTCAATGCGAGACTTAGCCAATGCTAAAACACTAATAAACACAGATAACCGTAGAGTGATCATGCTTACATAAGATTTTAACAAAAATAAAATAAAAGACCAAAATACCACTGAAGCCTACGCCATGAAATGTGAACAGAGCAGGTCCTTGGGCTTCTTTAACATCTTTAAAAAACAAACAAACAAAAAAACAACAACCTGTAAATAAATGTTCAGAGTGTTTCAATTGTTGTCCATTCTAAACTGTACGCAAAGCTTGATTGATGTGTGCAAGGTCATGTCTGGATGCCCAAGAGACAGAAAGCACAGAGAAAAGTATGGATGAAGAGAGAAAGAGACATTTGATTATAAGTCATGATCCTCTTGCTGGCAGTCAGCAGGTTTATGAGAGTGTTCTGTATTCGGCTCAGCTCTCTAGCTTGCACCCATGCAGTGCTTTTACTAAATCTAATGAATGCACCCTCACAGGGAAGACAGCATTATACAAACAGGGTTAGCGTATTGAGCTGAGAATACATATATTCTCGGTGTGCGCTCAAGCACGACTACAAAACGTTCGATGACAAGCAAATTTGTCAGAAGCAAATTCATTAACTTTAATTAGCATTAGTGACCAACATTAAGAAAATTCAATTAGTGAGTCGAGTACAAACACAGGATTAGAGAAAAGGGGGTGACTTTTGTCATATTTCTACTGCACACTGCATGGGCTGATCTCTCTTAGTATTACTGCCTGTAATAAATGTAGAGAAAATGGGTTACTCTTAACTTACTGTACCATCAGTTTAAACAGTTAATAAAATCATATCTGATACTAAGGAGTGTAGTGTCAAGGACAGGCACACCTGAACACCACTGCCACAAGTGAAAACAGCAAGGGAGATTCGACCCTATTGATTGGCCCAAGCTGAATGACTAAGAGTAAAGTTTGGTCTAATAGAGGAGGAAATTATTGGCTGGTCTTAGGTACAAGGTGCGACCCCATTGATACAGTTATA
This sequence comes from Ameiurus melas, assembly GCA_012411365.1. Classification (NCBI taxonomy): domain Eukaryota; kingdom Metazoa; phylum Chordata; class Actinopteri; order Siluriformes; family Ictaluridae; genus Ameiurus; species Ameiurus melas. The sequence goes on along the minus strand of CM022776.1, from coordinate 13,064,961 downwards.
CTGGGCCAGCGGACACTGCGTCACTGGGAAAGACGCCGTTCTAATAAACTGTGAGAATCAGTGTAACATGACCTGCTTCATGTGCAGCTACAGACAGTGTTCAGATGCACATGAACATGAAGTCCAGCTTCGCCTCAGAGCAACACAAAAAATTATTACACTCACACAAACCTTGCAGTGACAGGGATTACCTGAAACAGAAGTACTACCATATAAAATATTCATACATAACACAGCATTTTAGATACTTACCATGAATCAGAAAGGAAATCAAGGAAAACATCATCAACATGACCTACAATGGATATAAAATGTCTACACACCCCTGTTAATGAGAAAAAATATATATATTTCAAAAATGAAACCAAGATAAATCATGTCAGAACTTTTTCTACCCTTATACATTTCCACCCTCAATGTGAAATTATAATGTATAAAATATTAAGTGTAAAACAAAAAGCATAAGTATGCACACCCTTTTATAATTGGGGATGTGGCTGTGTTCAGAATGGCACACATTCAATCTCATGTTCAAAAGTTATCATCACACAGCTGTCATCAATGAAATTATTCCTAACCCTAAATAAAGACCAGCTGTTTCTGTACGAATTTCTTCACATCTTCACATTGTTTAGTAGAAATGCTAAAGCCATGGTCTGCAAAGAGCTTGCAAAGCATGCGTCGTGTCTCACTTGTTGAAAGGTTATCGATCAGGAGAGGGTTATAGAAAAAATGTAGAGAAAATACAGCACTACAGCAACTAAAATGTTTCTGATTGTTTTCCACTTTATTTTTATATGTTGTAATTTCATATTGAGGGTGGAAATAGTTCTGACATGATTTATCTCTGTTCAATTAATAGGGGTGTGTAGACTTTTATCTATTGTGTATTTTTGTCTGAAGGAGTATGACATTGTCTTTGAGTGAAATATCACATCAGCTTTAACAACTAAATCAAAGCACTTACCGTGGAGTTGATGTTTTAGATGGGGACTAATTTGGGACTAATCATGAAATAGCGCCTGAGACTGGTGCTCTTATTCCACAGCGCTGTTAAATTCTTGATTTGGTCAGAAAGTGTTGATTCATGTTGTACAGCAACAGTTAAACCAGTAGTTCCGGCTGCAAGGCAAATCATAGGTTTATAATTACAGTAACACAGGAACGTGTATAGTGGATGCTCCACATAATCTACGACTAATACTAAACAGTGTTTTATTACAAACAAACAAACAAAGAAACAATGTAGGTTGTTCTTGTGAAACTTTCTGTTAAGTGACAAGTAGATGTCACTTAACACTTAAGTAGATAGTCCGTGTTAAAAGCTGTACCTTTAAGTTTTCTGCCTCAGATAAAATCTTGAACCGTACTTTGCACCTCCTCAATTATGTGCCAAGCTGCATTTTTCTTTTTTCTTATCTTTTTCAAGAGAGAAAGTAAAAAAGAGAGGCTGGTGAGGAAGTGATAGCTGTTTACAGCAGTTATAAAAATAAAATAAAAAAAATAGAATGGGAACTACAGGAACTTGCTTTTCTGACATTCCACAACATTAAACGTAACTATAAATTAATTTGTAAAAAAAAAAAAGTATATTGTGTCGTTCTTTAAGAACTACATTTTTTTTTATTAAAGAATATGTTTTAAAATCCTTTTATAATTACATTTAATGTTGAGGAAAATCTGCAAAGCAATTTAGTTCTTGTTATCACCTATCAGAAATGGTCAGAGCTGTTGTTATAGAAAATAAGGAACATTGATTTTATCATATTGATCAAATTAGAGAATTCAATAGCACTGTGGTATGAAGGAAGTTAACACAAGTATTAATTGATTGAAACTGCATTATGTAATGGACACCAGGCTTCAGTTAACATCTTAGAAACCTGTTAATAAACATCCAGAATTATTTTAATCGATGTCCAAGCTAAATGCCGAGCTTGATTAATGTAAAACACAAACCAACTTGTTTTGCCAGATTTTCTACAATATTAAATGGATTTTTTTTTTTAAAGTCTGAGGTGCCATTCCTTAATTTTGGGAAATTGCTGTGGTATAAGACGAATGAAACACTTCAGAATGTGCTGTTACTGGAAAATAATCAACAGTGTGATAACATTAACTAACTTCCAAGCACGGGGAGAACATGCAACTCCACGCACACCAGGGGGTAAGCAGGATTCGAACGCTGAACCCTGGGGGTGCTTAGCATATATGCTAACCACCAAGCCACCGTTCCCCCTTTAATATCATCTAGATTATAATAAAAAATAATAATAATTTTACAAAATCACAAGAGGGTAATAATAAGTAATAATTATAAATAAAGTTAAGAGAGGGTCACTGTTATTCCTGAAAGATGTCTCTAAGTCATCAATACTCATGACAAGAAGGAGTTTTAATCAACTACACCTGGCAATTTCTTTTTCATGGGCCAGTACACAGCAGGTTTCTAATTTTTTTCAAACTGTATGTGTTTTTATGCAAACCTACAGTAAGGTAAATGACAGTAATTGTATAGTATGTGTAACACACATACCCTTCATGTACAGTCCTGTGTGTGTTTACTCCGATACAGGGGTCACCTCTGTTTCATTTTGGAAAGCAAGGCAAAATCCCAGGAGTAAAATACCTCAGAAAGGCACGACAGCTCTATGAATCTTCATTACTTTTTAGAGCTCTGTGCCAGAGGACCCATTTATATCACCAATAACCACTTCTGGGCTCTTTTTTAACATCCGCCACACACTGTCGCTCCATGCACACACACACAGGTTTATTAAGGTAATGGATCTCTTCACACTTCATGAAAGGAGGTAGGCAAAAATATCAAATTTACAAATTTTTCAGCTTACAGCCAATCTCGTCTATCAGCTTCGACATGTTTGATATAAAACCTCTACTATATTCCACTGCAGTTTTGAGGCTAATGTAGCTAATATGTAATGGAGGTCTGTCATACCCGAAACACCTTTTCAGGAAATATGATGTTATTAAATATAGCACTAAACTACACCATGTCTAGAGTTTCACTTCAAACATTACATTTCAAATCTATCTTTTCTATACTAAATATTTTGTCTTTTGAAGCAGTTACAGTGCCTTGCGAAAGTATTCAGCCCCCTTGAACTTTTCAACCTTTTGCCACATTTCAGGCTTCAAACATGGATATAAAATTTTAATTTTTTGTGAAGAATCACCAACAAGTGGGACACAATTGTAAAGTGGAACGAAATCTATTGGATATTTTAAACTTTTTTAGCAAATAAAAAACTGACAAGTGGGGCGTGCAAAATTATTCGGCCCCCTTTACTTTCAGTGCAGCAAACTCACTCCAGAAGTTCAGCGAGGATCTCTGAATGATCCAATGTTGTCCTAAATGACTGATGGTGATAAATAGAATCCACCTGTGTGTAATCAAGTCTCTGTATAAATGCACCTGCTCTGTGATAGTCTCAGGGTTCTGTTGAAAGCGCAGAGAGCATCATGAAGACCAAGGAACACACCATATATGAAGATGTGGTCATGTATTTAATTCAATTCAATTGTCTTTGTATAGTGTTTAACAATGGATATCCATAAATCTGGTTAGATTTAGATTCCTCATAATTATAAATCATAAAAATATACAGGTGAAGAAGAGTAAAGATAAACAGTACTAACACGAGCTACCAGACTGGGCACAGTGGTTTAGTGGTTAGCACTTTTGCCTCACACCTTAGGGGTTAGGAATTCCCCCCTCCACCCTGTGTGTGTGGAGTTTGCTTATGTTCTTCCCGTGCTTTGGAAGTTTCCTCAGTAACTCTGGTTTCCTCCCTAAGTCCAGAGACATGGGATGTGTAGGCTGACTGGTATCTCTAAATTGTCTGTAGTGTGTGAATGTGTGTGTGAATGTGCCCTGTGATAGATTGGCATCCATTCCAGGGTGTCCCCCACCTTGTGTGACCTAGGATAGGCTACAGGCTCTACCATGACTCTGTGTAGGATAAGTGGTACAGAAAATGGATAGATGGATGGATGTGCTACCATCATAAAAACAGCATGTTCATCAATAGCAGCGGTGTCCAATTCAATCCGCACAAAGCTGGGGTGGGTGTAAGTTTTCATTCCAATCAAGCACGAGCCACATCTGATTTCACCTGTTTAATCAGTCGAGCTGGGCTTTCAATAGACTCATGTGTGGCGTCTGCTCAGTTGGAATGAAAACATTTCTGGATAAGATTGGACATCCCTGATCTATAGTCTCTTTAATGTTCTGTGTAAATTGGCAAGAACTGGCCACTTGAGGTGCTATTTAAATGAGGTGGTAGGACCCCCCCATCCCACCACCTGCATCTTCAATATTAAATAGTTTATTTATACTCTAAAAAACAAATAATGAATCATTTGAGATGACTTAAACATTTCATCACTCACAAGAGAGCACAAACTAGGCAATTTACACTGCTGTATTTTTGCGTGCATTTTTATAAACGTCAAAGTATAAATTCAGTGAAAACATCGATCAGAGAGAATATCAACAGGATCTGATTTAATCTTAGATGATGGCAGTGCTGGAGCAGGAATGAAGACAAACTGCATCCATTTGCTTGGAATTTGAAGAAATTCATTTCTCATCTATGACAGACTCCGGGGTATTCGCTTTGAAAAGCACCACTAAAGTTTTGCTCTCGTATTTCTCCGTGCAATCTTATCTGAAGGATAATGTTGTAGGGCTCATCACAAGGAAGGATAAATACATTATCAGCAAACAAGGATTAGGCTGATTTCATCGGCCATCAGATGAGCCATGGCCATTCCGCTGAACCCTGGCTGATCTACAGTAGTAGGTTTAAAACAAAATGATGTCAATGATTCATAAGCTACAAAGATGAGGCACAGAAGCAAACTTTAAAAAAAAAAAAAACAATAAGTGGGGTGTGTATAAATTTTTTATTTGTTGTTGCGGCAGTAAATGCCCTCTTTCTTGTTGAATTCTGTATACACTGGGCCACGGGGAACCTAGAGCCTATCCCAGGAAGCATTGGGCACAAGGCGGGGTACACCCTGGACGGGGTGCCAATCCATCGCAGGGCACAATCACATACACACCCATTCATACACTACAGACACTTTAGACATGCCAATCAGCCTACCATGCATGTCTTTGGACTGGGGGAGGGGTATATGGAGGAAAACCCCGCAGCATCGGGAGAACATGGAAACTATGCACACACAGGGCCGTGGTGGGAATCAAACCCCCGATTGCTAACCACTAAGTCACCGTACGCCCTAATCTGTATAAATGACAAAGCTCTTTTAGAAATCAGATATTTTAAAAAAGGTATTTGCAGAACTAGCTCAATAATTCTGCTAATTGTTGCCCAACATGAACAGATACTAGAGACAAAGTAAGAATCAATGTGTGATCCAGCTAATCTTTTCATGCCAGTTTTCAGTGTTTAGTGGCAGTTTTCTCTGGGTGGTGGGGAGTGGTGGGGGGTGGGTTGTGTGTCAGATTGACTGACAAGGATACAAACTGTTCCCATGGAAACCTGTGCTATTTCTGGCCTTGTGCTACAAGTGCCATGACAGATTTGCATATTTGGATTTCTACTGTGTGAGATAAGAGTCTTCCCTGTAGGTGTGAAGTATACTGGGTTATGAATAAAGAAACAACAATCAGACATAAAATGTAAGCTCCATATTGTTATTAGCTGACATCCAACCTACTTAAACATTGTCTCGGGCCAGGTATACCTCTTCACGATAATGGTATTCCCTAATGGTAATGGCCTCTTTCAGCAGAATAATGCACTCTGCTGCACTGCACACATTGTTCAGGAACAGTTTGAGGAACATTACGAAGAGTTCAAGGTGTTGCCCTGGATGCCTAAGATGTGCTGGAACAAAAAATAAATGAATCAGATCTGAGAGCAGCTCCACCTCACAAATTACAGGACTTGAAGGATCTGCTGCAGACATCTTGGTGCCACACACCACAGGGTACCTTCAGAGGTCTTGTAGAGTCAATGCCTCAGTGGACTGGAGCTGTTTTGGCAGAACATAAAGGACCAACAGCATATTAGGCAATAAAATAACATATTACAGGAATTAATATATCATTTATTTATCATGACCAGATATTCATCCACAAGATACTGTGCAAACAAAGAAAAACTGAAGGTAAAAAAAAAGCATTTCAACTCTGATGATGACTCACGGATTCAAGTGTAACATAGGTACACATTGACTAGCACACCTTGAACTTATTTGCTAAATGATGGACTGACTCTTTAATTGCAGACCTTTAATTACCATACTTAAATACGTACCACACTAATACCTAAATATACCACACTATGTACTGAACAAATACTAACCAAGCATCTCAGACTCAGCATTCCTACAGCCTTTTTTCTAATTATCCCTCCCTCTTCCTCTCTCTAGTCTCCACTCAACTTCCTGCAGTCTAACTATGATCAGATCTCTACGTTACCGCCATTGACTTAAAAGCCCCAAATGATAAAGAGTGCCCTCTCGTCTCTTTCATTGTGGTGCAGCGTTCAAAAATGACCTTTTTAATCCGAATATAATCCAACCAGATTCACTGACAGGGACTGTGAGAGCACTCTCAACTCTGCGCCATAATGAACGAGTGGAGTTTTGAATAGAGAGCCGTGCTTAATGGGGTTGATGACTACAATATAACCATTACTGAATGAACATGTTCTGACTGAATCCACATGCAACTATGAATTGTAATTTGGCCTCGGTAGTTGAATGATGACGGGTGAAATAAATGCGCTTTAAGAGCTGATTTGAACTGCCAGATGCTCCGAGCACACTTGTCAAGAGTCTAGATTTGCATTGAAACAAAATAGAACATCTTCACGGTGTTAAACAGGAGGGAGAGGTCTTTCTTCAGAAGATATACTAATATATGAGTCGACAATATTTCTGGTTCCAAAGAAGAGCAATGAGGAACGTCACACATCTGTCCATTTGTGCTCGTATACTTCTGTTCCTGAAGGCAAGACATGTTTTTGGTGCTTTCCTCATTTTCTAGTCCTTCTCAGGAATGGAGGAGATGTGACAGGTTTATATTTGACTGAAAGATGGCAGAAAACTCTTTAGAGAGCAGATCATGCAAGGCCATGCCGTTGTGGGCGTACACCCAGCGTTCTCCTGTCCAATCGTAACGTTTCGGCCCGCTGCAAAAAACAAAACAAAACAAAAAAACAATACAGAATCACTAAAAGACTGGATATGCCAATATTTGGCTTTGCAGAATAATGTTTATTGGTAATTAGGGCCAGTACTGGCTTGAAACACTGGATCTACTGATGTACGACTGATCTTGCAACCTTCGAGTGTTCAGGTTTGTCACCATCATGCCTGTGATGAAATTACTGTTAGAATGTTCATATCGAGTATCTCTGAAATCAGCATCATAAGAAAAATGGCAAAAATGGGACCAGATCATTCCTACTTTCTCCTGTATATCTTCCAGCTGCAACACCAAAAAACACTCAGAAGGATGCTGCTATGGGAAAATAATCATCAACTGGATGGTGTAAAACGGCCTGACATGAAGCAGAGTTAACATTACCACATGTTCCTATAACAGCATGTTCCAAATTGTTTTATTCCTCTTATACCACCACAATTCGTCAACACTAACAATTATTTAAATGTATTTATTTTTAAATGGAACATTTGTACTTTTTATCTGTTTTACAGTTACATTTAACATTGTAGAATATCCACGAAACAAATTAGGTCCTGTTATCACCTGGAGTTAATATGAAAAAAAATGCAGCTTGCCATGGTACTGAGAAAGCTGTCCATCCTGAGGAATTTCCCCATGTCTGAGAAATTGTGACTTTACCTCTAAGTGTTAGAAAATACTGACACTGGAGACACCTTCCAAAAATCCTAAACAATCTTGTTCAGAAACCTTCACCATATCAATAATTACACGTTTTCAATGACACGCTTTAGCATTAGTCAACTACCTGGGTTAGTCGTTACTATAGAAACATGGAGCACAGTAATATAATTCTGTAGATTGTTTCTGGATACATTTTTCTAAATTCTTTTCAGAAACAGGCTGCACAGAAAATAAAAAGCAGAGATGCTTGCCTTGTAGGAGAGGAGAGCCAAATCTGTCTGTTGGGTTTTTATATGGAGAGAGAGAGAGTTTTTGTTGGGAAAAGGAGGAAGTTTTATTCCTGCTCACAGCCTTGAGGTGATCGAATTTCAGGAATGACTGATCACAGAGTGAATCATCTCCAGTTAGTGCCATGCAACAGCCAGGAAAAGCAAGAGGTGTATGTGTGGAAGAGGTGCTTATGCTGCCGTTTGGACAAAGAAAGGGTGAGAGAGAGCTGCTGAAATGGGAACATGCTTCAGCCTTGGCTCAGACAGCAGCTGTCGGATTCCGTGATTTAAAAAGCGACAGCATTATTAAGTCTTCCTACTACAGGTGACACAATACAGGATGTAACTGCTTTCAGATCAAATGGAACATTTATGATCTCTGAAGAGAACAGCAATGTGTGTTGACTATGACATGGGGGGTGGGGGTTACGGTGAGAGCAGAATCTCACTCCTCCGCAGGGGAGCCGACCGGAGACTCCCTCTGTGACATTTATCTGGAAGAGGAGTTGGGAGGACAGAGGGTGTGAATGACCAATCAACTGGTCAGCACGCGCCGCATACATCACACTTCCACCAGCCACTGCAATAAACCAAGGTGCAAGCAAGAGTGTCTTAAAAGTACACCTATTCGCACAGCTTGTTTGGCTTGCTTCATATCTCCCTGGCAGGTCTCAGTATGGATCTACTGTGTGGAATAAATCTTACTCCGCCCCTGACACTCAAGGCATCCCTCAAGGTTCAGCTCCTGGTCTGTTTCACTTTATCATCTTGCTCAAATTTGGCAACACACCCTAGTTTTTGCAGTCATGGAGACACTCACATCCATGTCAGTACAAGGTCAATAAAAATTTTACACCGAACATCCAGCTCAAACATTTACACATTTAATGTATCTTGTTACCTTCTTGAGCATCAGTGAACGTTTGCACCTTTTGTGATAGTCATGTACGAATCCCTCAGTTGTCCTCAGTGTGAAAAGATGCATCTCAAAATCATATAGCTGTGTTGGAAAGGGGTCAAATATGCAGAAGATGCGGGAAAAGTAAAGAATGTGCGGGACCTGGAGGAATTTTCTGAAGAACGGTGGGCAGTTTAACTGCTCAGGACAAACAAGGGACTCATGAACAACTATAACAAAACGAAAACACAGTCGTTGATGTAACAAATCATAACTGGAGGAGGATGCAGGTGCAGATCAAAGTCTTTATTCAACATAAAACTCAAAACCAAAGTCAATGCGGTCTTCACCGGCAAACGAGAAACGTGACATATAACAATATCTTTCGAGGCATGGAAACAAACGATACGACCGTTACAAATCCTACAACCAATAATACTGAGCGACGTGCTCAGTAACCAAGGCGTTTTTATCCCAAACATAATCAAACTCAAAAAATATACACATGAGGCAAATTAAACTCACGAGCGAACCACAATAATGTCATGTGACTCGTCCGGAGCCGAGCCTCAGTGCCATCTGCTGGCCGTATCGTAACGGTTGATCATACAGATGACAACACACAGTATTAAGAATCGAATGTCTGTAAAGTTTTGAACTTGTTCATTTGTGTAAATTCAGTTATTATTGTGCATGTGGACTATTTTTTCCCTTTTGTGTGCTTGTGTACAATACTTTTTGAAATGATTAACATTTTGCAGATTCTGCAAGGCATGTGTGAACATATGACCTCAATTGTAGCCAGCAACAGAAAATAACATCTGGACTGTGGTACTCTGTTGAGTTGCATCTACTACAAAATCTGACATGCTGCACTCTGTGTTAATCTAACACTGTCCCTTCATAAATCCTGCAAGAGACATGATTACCTCGGAATAGTTGAATAGAAACATCACTCGCACACATAAAAACCCTCAACTTCCATGAGAAAATATGGAAAAGGGCTGCATGCAATTTTTAAAGCTTTGTTCTAAAATTCAGTATCCATAAAATGCATGTAAACTCAACAGTTGACTATAAACAGAACTTTTAATAAGTAGAGATTCAACAACGTGGAAAATGAATCTTTAGGGCAGATTATGATGAAAACCAAAAGCGAAATCCACGTCCCTGATTTTCTTCATTTAAAAGCCCTTGGTTTTTGGGTCAATGCACACAATTAGATTTGTTTTCTTTGCTTTTTAATTAAGATTATGACTGAAGGGTAAATTAAAAGAAACTTTAACAGTTAATTAATTACTAATCAACAATTATTTTTATAGTAAATTGCATATAACTCTAATCCAGCACTGCCAAAAACATGCATAAGTACGGATCAGTTGGTACCAGCAAGAAAGAAAGCAATTAAAAATAGCAAATACTGGAGGATACAGACTAATCTGGCAGCCCTGTTCAACCCACTTCACTGTGATTAATCTATAAACTATTTCTAATTGTCATACTTGGAATGTCACATATGATCTTTAAAAAAGAAAAAGAAAAGAATGCTGAACAAACAGAAAAAATGAGTGCGTGTCTGACTGAAAAACATAAAAAAATATTTTTTTAATAAAGTCTATAAACGGCACTGTCCCATTTATGGGCTGCATCTAATCTCATCGGCCTGTTAACGGGTCAGAAAAGTCGAGTTTCTCCTCAGATGCACTGGAATCTGACCTGGTTTAACATAACACCTGCTGAGCAGCTCTGACTGATCTGGATCAAGAATCGATAGCAAGTAGAGAACAGCAGCGGACTGGACAACCAACACCATCGTGAACACGAATCTATACACGAGAAAACTGCAGAATGCAAACGTGTGTTCTGTGCTGGGATCAGCCTGAACGAACTCAAACAAGTGTCTGCATCACAGTCTTCACATGACGCCATTCAAATACCAATTTAAATATTCCAGAGCATTCAAGGATTACTATACCTAAGAGGTTTTTAATGTGCGGCAAATACATATTTTGTCCATACTGTGCAGCTTTAGTACGTATAAAATGCACAAAACTGCAAAATATGGATTAGTAATTATGAACAAACTGTAAGGTGTTATATAACACTACAATACTACAAGACATTTCTAAAATACACAATATATTTCATGATATATATTTGTGTTGTCTCATAATTCAATTACATTTTTATTTCATGGCTACAAAAATGTAACAAAATATAAACTGATTTTTTTTTACATTTTAAAGTTTTAAATATTCAATACAAAATTTTAAAAACTCCTCTGCTTCAGAGAATTTATTATTTAAAAAGTTAATAAGTAATAATAACAATTTTTAAAAATCTCAGAAAAGTGTATTATGACTGATAGAGGCAGCCAGACGTGAGCTTGTAGCTGCAGATCTAAAAGTGACACTGCCCATGAGCAAGTCCCAAAGGAAGTACACACTGAAGCTGAACTTCCTTTCATGTATGAAAAGTGTGATCAAGATAAGAAGAGAGAGAAAACAAACCAAAAAAAATGCTGTTTAGCAGAACAGTGGCCAATAAACTCACCCTTGGGTTTGTAGATCAACAGCGGCGTCTTGTGGACATTTAAATAAACTGCACCCATAATCATGCACTGAAGGACAGTTATCTTTATTTCTATCAATACACAAAGTACTGGGCAAATGTCATAGGTGCATGCAAAGAAATGCTGTAGAGCAAAGCAGCAAAATCCTGTAGCCTTCATTTTGTTTTTCTGTCTGAAAAGAATCTCTTACCACTTAATATGCTGCTTTCTTTACTGACATATAAAACATTTTTCTGTAACATTTCATTTCTGCTGGAAAACTAATGTTTTTAGTATTGACTTGATAATGTAGACGTCATAAAATAAAAATATGTAACAAAGTTAAACAAAATCAGGTGCCTAAGACTTTTGCACAGTATTGTACATATATTTTTATTTACTCACAGAAAACACCACGTCATAATCTTGCGCTGCAGTAAAGCTCTCATCAGCGAGATCCTCAAAATATTCTGCCAATGCATCCAGCGTCTCATCAGCCAACTTCTCATAGACGGCTTCTGTCAGCTCCCTACCAAGAAATATAGAGAGAGGGGGAAAACAACACAAAACATGACAGAGTGGGTGATTTAATGTTCAACTCGGAGGTATCTGCTGCATTTCCATATCTGTGTGCTTCTGTTAACAGCTACATCGCCCGTTAAGTATTTGGTCCCATGCAGAAACACATGCGCATAGATCTACTTCATATACAGTGTGGTCAAAAGTATGTGGACACCTGACCATCATACCCAAATGTTGGTTCTTCCCCAAACTTTTGCCACAAAGTTGGTAGCACACAATTGTCCCAGGGGTGTCAGACGTACGGCCCGCTAGGGGGTTCAGTCCGGCCCGCAGGATGAATTTTGAAAGTGGAAAAAAATGGATAAAAGACACGAACTAGAAATTTTTTATAAAAATGTTATTCCTAAATTATCCGCTAGGGGCGCACCGTTTTAATCAGAGTAGAAGACGCGGCACAACTCTGGGACTCAAGACATTTTGGCTAATGAGGGTGTGGGGGAGCGTAGAAAATAGGTTAGACTACACCGTAATAACAAACAGAAGGCGCATTGCTGCCATCTGCTGTTTGTTATTACGGTGTAGTCTAACCTATTTTCTACGCTCCCCCACACCCTCATTAGCCAAAATGTCTGTCAAAAAGGAGAAAAGTGGATACAGAGTGTAGAGTTTTCCAAGATAAATGGACTATATCTATTCCCCTTCCAATTTATTCACAGAAATGAATGGTATGAAAAATATGCAATTTAATGTTAGTCAACATCTTCTCTTCAAGAGTTTGGTTTGGTGGAATCCTATTGTTCATGCAATGCCATGAATTTTAAAGTGCAATACTATATTTTTTTAGTTCCAAACACCTGTTACTTAAAGTTTTTTGCATTTGTACAAACACTGTGACCAGTTGTACTGCACCCATGTAAATGATAAGAAGCAAATTGCATGTTTGTCTAAAGAAATCTGAGGTTGTTCATGATATATTTTGTAAGAGGATTTTTCATTAAAATATGAAGATTTTACTAATGTACTTGTACTTCTCTGCATAAAAACATAGGGAAAACATCAACTTGTTATTTATAGGTAATTATGCTATGATTTTACAGGCCCGGCCCACTTGACATCTAATTAGGCTGCATGTGGCCCCTAAACTAAAATGAGTTTGACACCCCTGGTCTAGAATGTCTTTGTATGCTGTAACAAATATTATCCTTCACTGGAACTAAGAGGCTCAAACATGTTCCAGCATGACAATGTCTCTGTGCACAAAGCGAGCTCCATGAAGACAGGAGGCGTGTCTCAAATCAGCTCCCTAAGTGGTGAATCAGTACATCATGTACAACACAGGTTCAGGCACAGGCAAGGACCCTGGCTCACAACACATTGGGGCACTGATGACTCGATTTTCAGCGACATGACAACGTCATCGTGTTGTAAAACGTCATCACTGACATTTATCAACAACACGCAGGACCGATATTTTTCTGACACTATATGATATATAAATCTGTTAGCTTAATTGCACACATTTCTCTCATGGTACTTCAAGCAGGATCGTAGGCTAGCTAGTGGATTTTTAAAATCATTAAACACTTAAAAGTCGTTAGAGTCAAACAACCTGAATATAGAACATCAAATAAAGCTAAAAATTCACTAACATAAGAAATCATTTTACAGCAACAACAATACGTTTGTAGACGAAGTTGTGGTGCATTGTGGGATTTTTTTAGTGAGCAAACATTCCAGTGCACTGGAAAGATTTTGCGATTGAGACAGCCCTTAAAACGTCCAACTTCCTTATCAGTGCCCTGACTACTGAAAATAGGAGCTGATTGAGACACACCCATGGTTTGTCAAGTTTGGAGTGGAAGAATTTGAGTGTTCTGCACAGAGCCCTGATCTCAATCCCCACTGAACACCTTTGCAATGAACGAGAATGCCGACTGCACCCCAGGCCTCCTCGCCAGGTCCTCATCAGTACCTGACCTCACTAATGCTCTTGTGACTGAGTGAGCACAAATCCCCACAGCTATGCTCCAAAACTAATACGTGTACATGTATGTGTCCATGTGCAACATCCATCCACTGAAATAAGATATGGAGTGCATTTCACATACCAAATAATATCTCAGAATACATTCTTTCTAATAGTGTTTATAAGCACAGTTATTATTAACATCTATAATAATTAAAGAAAAAGATGTTCGTTTTAACTTAGGCATGAACGTGCACTCAGTACATACATAAGACTGTTTTTGTTTTTTATTATTAATGTTTCTTCATTAATACATTGATGTTACTCTTACAGCTCTGGTGGCCCACGATGCAGCTGGATTAAACTCTGACCTTGCTGAGTTAGTGCTAGAAAATCCACATCTTGCCTGTAAAAGAAAACTAAAGCAGATTAATACCAAACAGCTCCATATGCCAGAGACGCCAGCTTGAATTTAAGGCTATATAAGATCCAGGAATTATGTATGATAACCTGATTGTAAAGGTCAGCTCTGTTAATGGCTCGACTCCTTTATAAGGGATCTGACATACCTGGAAAAAGCGAGCTGTCATTTTTATTTTAGCTGTGGTATCCATAGCTGAATAATACCGCACTAAAAGGAAAAACAAGACTGAAGCCAAAAAGTCCCGGAAACAAACAAAATGGCTGCGTTACAGACAGAGTGTCAGCACAGACGATTGCAGGCACCTGGTAACTGGTCCCAGCCTTTCTGAAACCAAACCAGGTTTACATGAACCTTAGGACCTTCATCTCATTTCAAATACAGCTTGATGTCTGAGATAATGATGATGTTAATAGTGAGTCTTTATTAATCACATATACATTACATCACAATGAAATTCTTTTTTTGCATATCCCAGCATGTTCGGAAGCTGGGGTCAGAGCGCAGGGTCAGTCATGATACAGTGCCTCAGGAGCAGAGAGGGTTAAGGGCTTTGCTCAAGGGTCCAATAGTGGCAGCTTAGCATTTCTGGGGCTTGAACCCCCGACCTTCTGATCAGGAACCCTGTCTAGTCAAGTATGAAATGATCACAGTCAGTATGTTTACATGGACAACAATAATCCAATATTAACCCGAGCAAGACAATACTCTGATTAAGAAACTAGCATGTAAACAGCAATTATTGATTACCTTAATCCAGCTAAAGTCATACTTGAATTAAACACAAATCAAATTAAGACGTGGAATATCCCTGTTTTCCTCGCATTATTGAAGCGCATACAGAGAGAGAGATATCAGTTTTCAGTTAGTTGCACTTTGTAGGTTGTTTTTTGTACTCTGTCTCACATCTCCAGGGTATGCAGTTAGATCTTGAACATTTATAGCATTTGGCAGACACCCTTATCCAGTGACATTTCTCTCATTTATAAAAATGAGAAGTTGAGGCCTTGCTCAAAGTCCTAGCAGTGGAAGTTTGACAGCGCTGAGGGTTGAACTTATGACCTTCTTCAATGTCTTAACCACTGAGCTACCTGAACACGCTTCAATCCCGGGCTTGGCTCGCCCCGTGCCCCCAGTGTTCCCCAGACATCCACTACCAACAATACAGCTCTTACTGAAGATGAATGAATGAACCGTTTGTGATGCATGTTTTGTCCATCTTTCTTTGCACCGTCCATCAGTGGACAGCAGACAGCATAGGATCAGCTCTCCTCAGGTATTTTTTTATGGTGGGTCGTTGTCGTGTTTTTGTGGTTTGGGAGGAAATTCGACTCAATGGATCATCTACAGCACACAATACTATCATCCACCGCTGCCACATCGTAAAGCCACCAACATTCTGGACTTTTCTCCCACCTGCCAGAAGTTTCCGGAGCATCCGTACTACCACCACCAGACTTCGAAACGTCTTACCTGAATAACCAGAAACTCAACACAATGCTTCCTATCAAAACTCCCGTCCATCGCCACGCACGTGCACTCTATAATCCTGCTAACACTTACAGAATTTACAGACGATTGTTGCAGTAGATTTTCCACACAAGACCGGTTCTGCTGACGTATTTACTGTTACTCTTTAAATGTCCTGTTCACCGTATTGTTCTGTCCTAAAGAAAGGGCATTTCGTTCCAATTTATAAAAGACAATATCTTAAATTATATAATATACAGATCGTATGAAAATAATAACCCACTTGATGTGACGAAGTTCTCAGTAGTGCAGTACGGTCGTGGAGAACCCCATATTTGATTGTTTTCTTTGCTCAGCTCAGGAAGAACTGTTCGTTTTTTGAATCAGATGTGTTGGGAGCAGAGAAAACACTCAGATGTGCAGGACAGGAGGTTCTCCAGTACCAGGGTTAGGTCCTGTACTCTGTATAGTGCACCTGACTGGAAGTTTACCTGATAAACTGGATAATGAATTTAGATACAAGGCAGGTGTAACTAATGAACTGGCAACTCAGGGTGTAACCCAAACTTTAAATTAGCCGCAGAGTTAATACCCTGAAAAAATGTTTCCCCAAACATAGCTTTCTATCAACTGTGGCTTGTTATTTCAGCTACAGTAAGGTAAAGTACTGTAATAAAGTCGGTGTGGTGGACATTCGATATTCGCAGATATGTGGAAATTAAGGGACCGTCTCTAAAGTTACATACAACATTGTTAAACACAATTCTAACTTCAATAGCATTTGAAGGGAATGATGTAGTCACACAACCAACTGTAAAAGATTCATCTAGGTGTCAGTTATAATGCACACCTCTTAGATTTCTATTTATTAAAATAGGCTATTAAATCATATGTAAATATTGCCATGTATTTCACTACAGAATGGGCTTATACACAATTAGATTTTTGTTTATTTTTGCTAAAATTTCCCATATCAAATATAGCAGTCTTGTCTTCAATGAAGCAAACTTATCAAGAATATCTAAAAAAAAATATACAATATACACAAAAGCGACTTTATTAATAGTGTAGCTTTATATGTTTATTTATTTATTTGTCTGTCTGACTAGCTGGTTCTAAAAGTCGTCTCCCTAGTGCATGGCTTGAGTGATGTTGGGGGATCAGTCACTTTCCTGAGGCTCTACACAGACCAAAAGAAAGAACAAAAAAGTTCAGCTGTAGTGATTGAGGGTCTGTTCCATATGTCGGTTTATAACATCTTTTTTTTTTTTCCTGAAAGCAGAAAAAAGGTGAAGTGTTTTGAGCAACATATTTTCCAGACACCAGATAAGACAGTGAAGCATTGTGCAGCTGATCAAAAAGAGCAACAGCACAGAGTAAAGAAAAATGTCTTGGAGGACAATGTCCTAGTAAAATCAAAAAACAACAAAATGTAGTATTATTGAACAAATACAGCTCTACTCACACCCCAGAGCAGCAGCAACCTCCTTGAGATCATTCATTCAGACAATTGAAAGTTGAACAGTGTGACTGAAACAAACACTGATAGACATGATCGTTTCCTATTGGAAGGGTTAATTAATACAACGAGGTTCAACATTAGACCCCTAGAGAAACAGGGCTATATAAAGTGCAGATGGGCCTGGTCTGCCATGCTGGGAATGGAGAATGGGGAACGGATCACTAAAAGCACATGCTTCAAACAAAGAAGATGGTGTTAAAAGACCCTTTAAAAAATGAACAGTGTAGTAAATAGCCATTTACCTAAACTTACAAAGTAAAGAAATAAAAATAAAATACAAAGAAAATTGATAAATTGGAGTGAAACACTGTGGTAGATTTGGGAAATAGATCTAACGGAATACAAAATCCACTTGCTGATCTGAATGGCTGTGCTTGTACAGTTCTCTTAAGGCACATGCTGATCTTCAAAATGTAATTCAGTGTAATTTTGTGTGTGAGGCTTCATTAGTAGATGGGCGTGATCGTCACGTCTGCCTGACCTGACTTGAAGATCAGCAGTCCACTTAAAGCAATGCAGTACATCAATGGAATGGTCTAATACATTGAATATTCCACGTGAGCCAAAGAAAAAGACATTCCAATTCGGAGTAACTCTGCCGGACACTAGCAGGTCATCTAGCACGGATGTACATTACGGTTATTTGGTATTTGCTGAAACTGCTGTCAAGTGTCTAACCATCATGCTTGTGCCCTTAGTCCCAGTCTGCAAAGTGCGAGGCCTCTTGGGATTGATCTGCTTGGTTGATAAACTGGGACTACGGCTGCTCCGAAGGCCATACAGACTTCATGTACATCTATACTGTACTATTTCACACTGTCTGTTGTTACCCAGATGAGGATGGGTTCCCTTCTGAGTCGGGTTCCTCTCAAGGTTTCTTCCTTTAAACATCTTAGGGAGTTTTTCCTTGCCACCGTCGCCACTCAATGGCTTGCTCAGTTGGGATAAATTCACACATTTAATATCTGTATACCGTTTTTATATTTCTGTAAAGCTGCTTTGAGATAATGTCTGTTGTAAAAGGCACTATTCAAATAACATTGAATTGAATCTGCTTACTGGCTTGTTCCTCTTCCTGCAGGGCTGAGCGGAATGACCTCACTTTATCTGTCAAATAAAAGAACACACAATATTACACAATTTCATAGCAGGAAAGGTGGATGATTTTTAAAGCATTTGTTTAAGTGTCTGGTGGTGATCCTAATATTCTAATTAGCACGTTTGATTGATGTCTGGTTTTTCAAGACTCCCAGCCTTCATGTCACTCAAGCAGAGCTTTAAACAAGGGTGCAAACAGACACCGATGGTGCGTTTGAGAATCAGATAACTGATGTTTGTGGCTGGTCTTAGGTTAGTTTTCACTAATTAAGTTACTCAGACTTAGAGACAATTTTAAACGTGAATGTTTAGTCATGAAAAACATCTGAGATAACAAGTAACATAACCCTTGTGCAAGATTTATCCACGGTTAACAGAAGCACATGTATACACTAATAATTGGCTGGTTACTGGTATTTTGGAAGTTACCATTTACATTGTTGTATAATTATATACTTTGTACAGTATAATGTGTGCCCACAAAACCAAGTTAATCCTAATTAGAAATTAATCACAGATTTAGGTTCCCTGGGGCTTTGGCCCAGGGAGTATTTGTGAAAATCTTTTGTTTGAAAGTTAGATGTGATAAATGCCCATTGTCTCAAAAAAAAAAAAAAAAAACCACAATCTGAGGATTTTAGAATGTGGATTACTACCTCTGAGCTCAATCAGGACGTCGATCTTCTGGTCCAGTATGTGCTCAAGCTGGGAAGAGTAGGAGTCTACATCATAATCCACCTCCTCAGTCATCTCCAGCAGAACCTTCTCATCCTCCAACCACCTAATTGACTCCTGGACCCAAAAACACTCCACCATTACACACATGAATAATGACAAACTTTAATAGATGATGATGATAATAAATAAACAAATAAAAAGTTACTTGAATTAAAACAAAAACACTTTTATTGTCTATATACAGTGCTGTGAAAAAGTATTTTCCATCCGATTTCTTCTGTTTTTGTGTCTCCCTCATACTAAATTGTTTCAGTAATTAAAACGAAGGGAACCGGAGTAAACAGGAAATACAGTTTTTATTTCAATTTCTTTTTCTCCAAAAATGTTATCCAATGCCAACTGGGCCTGTGTGAAAATGTATTGGGGAATTAGTAACTATGTACCCCCATAGTTACTAATTCCCCAAATCTATGGCACTACATTCGTAATGAAGTTCAGCTGGACTAGACATAAACCCTGTTCAACCAAATCAACACCTAAATAGAACTTTTTCAATAGCATGAAGTTGGTTAAAAGGTCTTACTCAGTAACACACTATAACAAAACTGAAAGAAATTCCAGAAATGATGAGGAAGGTGACTGAGGAATTTTGGATGGTCGGACACAATTTCAAAGTGCACAGCAATGCTTGGTGTAACAAAACTCACCATCACAAAGCTTTTTTTCATCACAAATCGAGCCAAGGACAACATCAAAGGACCTACAGGACACTCTTGCATCAGTAAAGGTCACTGTTCATCACTCCACTATCAGAAAGACACTGGTAAAAACGGCATCCATGTAAGAGTGGCGAGGTGAAAACACTGCTAACCCAGATTAATACGCATCTGAATTTTGCCAAAACACACCTTGATGATCCTCAAAGCTTTTGGGAGAATGTTCTGTGGATTGAGGAGTCGAAAGTGGAAATGTTTAAAATACAGGAGTCCCGTTACATCTGGTGTAAACCAAAAACTAACTTCCACAAAAAGAACATCATAACTATGGTCAAGCATGGTGGTGGCAGTGTGATGGTGTGGGGATGCTTTGCTGCTTCAGGACCCAAGTAACTTGCAATAATTGAGGGAAACATGAATGCTGCTCTCAATCAGAAAATCCTAAACGAAAACGTTCAGTCTTCAGTCCGTAAGTTGAAGACAAGACAATAATCCAAAGCAAGTGAAAGTCTGATCTTGTTATCGGAAGCGTCTAGTTGTAGTTATTGCTGCTAAAAGGTGGCACAACCAGATTTTAAGTTTAAGCGGGGGACTAGTTTTTCACATGGGTGATTGGTCTGGGTAACTTTTTTGCTTCAATAAAAATACAACAAAAAATTTAAATAAAAACTATTATGTGTTGCCTTCATTTTATGTTGTATTTCGTTTGAAGATCTAAAACTAGTAAGTATAAGATCAGCACTTTTTCACAGCACTGTATGTAAGCCATTGACATACAAATCACGATTAGACACTAGGTAAATACTTTTTCGCAACTTTTAAGACTTTCAGACTGAAGACAAATTTCACACTGCAGAGGAATATTAATATGAAAAACAAGTGAAGCCTGCAGGATAAGCTCATAGTGTAACTGTGTCACCTGAAACACTGCTCGGTGGTCCTCCAGTACCTGCTCCTCCATCTCCACCAGCTGGGACACCACCTCATGGAAGGTGAAGAGCTGAGGAGACACTTCCTCTTTCTGCAAAAAACATCACAAACCTCTTTCTGCATTAAAATTACTGATAGCATCCATTCCCCCCCCAGACACATGAAAACAAAACTTTATTCAGGCTAATCTTTACAAAACTTTACATCCAAAATTGCTGAAGATAAGCGTGTGGTCTTTCAGTGCAATCAGACTAAGAAAGCTTTAATCTGTTTCGTACATTCTGTTCACAGAGCAGCTTGAGGTCATCTCTCTGAGAGGAGCTATTCAGCTCCCACTCCTCCATGATGGCCGGCTGGGTGATGGCATTGATGTTGGGTCGTACTCCTTCAGCCATGGTGTTTGGGTCCACGGTCAGCTCTTTCACTCTGTGTTAACAGGAGAGAGCATGCTCAAATTCGTCTGCAGGGGGCTTACTAGTGTGAATAACACCAGGAATAAGAAAAAGGGGCTGCGTTTAATTCATTTGATAACTGTCTTTCCGTTTTACTGAAATACAGACATCTCAAATAATAATAATAATAATAATAATAATAATAAGTTATGGCCAGATACCTCTGACTAGGGCACTAAAGTAGTATAAGGCATATGATACATTTGAATGTTTTTTCCTTTGCCCTTGAATGCTTAAATATAAATTCAAATAACATTCAAATGGAAAAATGTGATAGCTGTCTTTCTGTTTTACTGAAATACAGACATCTCAATAATAATAATAATAACAAAAAACAACAACAATAACAACAACGTGTTATGGCCAGATACCTGTGTAGTATAAGGCATATGATACGTTTGAATGTTTTTTCCTTTGTCTTTCCTTTCCTTATGCTTAAATATAAATTCAAATAACACTCAAATGGAAAATTGTCTTGATTGCTCTAAATAAATACATTAAGGCTAGTGACAAATGATAACATGTTAAAAGCAGCAAGTGGTCATACTATGAAAAACAGGCCATAGAAATCGGAGATGCTTCAAGATGCATAAAGAATCGGTTTATAATTGTGGCATGACACGCTAATTTTATATCTAATCAAGCCCCCAAGGAGCCTAGAGATTCCCATTACTCACCTTACTGCTTATGGTGTCATTACATTTGATCCTTTCTTAATGCACAAAACAGAAGCACAGTATACATTCCCAGGGTTAGAAAGTGAAATGAAAGGAGATTAATAAAAAGGTGGGAGGCTGACGAAAAAATATTCACCAAGCACACCACTCAATGATGAAAAGAAGCAGCATTTGTATATGCTCTAATGGAAGGCCGTGCGTGTTATCTATGCATGTGACTCAGCGTGAAGGTGTAAGCTGCTTCTCCTGCATCATGGGATGAAAATCAGCCAAATAGATGCAAACTAAGATTTAACAGTGTGGATCTGCTGTGAAGGCACATGGGGAAGCTGGATAAATAGGTTTGTGCTCATACTCGCAAGTAAGAGAGAGCCCAGAGCGACTTCCACCCTGAGAAAACGGGATATCTGAGGGACTAATCCCTCAAGTAAAAAGAGAGATACAAAGAGAGGAGTAAAAGGAAGAATCAGGACTCAACCGTTTGCCCTGCACACAAAATACACCAAACAAGTTGTTATTTTTAGCATTATAAATAGTTCACTTGGTTCTACTTCATCAATAATCAAAAGCCAGTAAATACTTTATATATAGAAAACCAAAGAGACTGCATTTATACCTGTTGGCATATCGTAGTGTGTTCAGAGTGTTTTCACAGGAAGCCATTCCAGGAGAAATGGTGGCAATCTGATAAGAAAAAAAAAACAAATCATAATCAGAGTTGTCCATAAATAATCCAGGGTTCACTTGCATTAAAAACAAGGTTATAATTTTTATTATTTAAAAATATATATATTTTTTTTAATGATGTGTGAAACAGGAAGTGGCTATTCACCATGCATGTCCTCGAGTTCTCGCCAATGAACGAGTCTCTGAGCACTTGTGTAAGTTTGCTGGCTCTGAATGGCGTGTGCGATTTGTTCTTCCCCAGGGCTCTAATACACTCCTTGATGGAGACAGGACACAAGCTATTTTAGACACTAGCTCAAAAAGCTTTAGGATGCATTTCAACACTAAAATTCACCATTTCATAAATCAGGAACACACAGTGTATTAATCGTTCATAATTCAGCAAAATATTCAGACTTTTATGAAAAGACATTTTGTATCTGGATGTAACTGTAATTATGCTTTTCTCCGGTAACATGCCGACCTTCAGTGCAAGTAGGCTCTTGTTGATCTCTGCTCCCTCCAGCCGTGTCTGGCGGTCAGCACTGGATGTATCAGCGGCACGCTCGTTCCCTGCCAGGTCAATCAACGAAAACTTGCCGTGCATCTTCCCCTTCCTGCGCAGAATAATCTGGAAGACAGCGTGGCTTCGGGATGAGTGAGCGTTGGCAGAAGTCTGTCCTGAAGTTCTGGGGATCAAGAGGTGAAAAGAACTAGGTTAATAATATAAAACATTTTTTCAGATAAATAATATAATCACACAGCAGACTTATTACATCTGAGAGCATTACGCTGTTTTATAGAGTTACCTGCAGCTGTTTCCGACCTCAATGAGCTTGAGGACATCTTCAGTGCATCTGACCTCTTTCTCCTGCAGCCCAACCACTTGCACCTGCTGTTTCCCATCCTCCAGTACACGCAGCTTTGTTTTACGGTTCAGCAAGTCAAACACCTGGGCACAGCACCAACATCCACAAAAGTAAGTGACTTGGGCCAGATCAGGCACAAAATATATGTACTTCAAAAAATATATATAATCTCTTTGCGATCTTCCACATCCACTAACAATTTATAACCATTAGAGAATTGCTTTACAACATCCAAAGCACTGTTTTCTGGAGGATGACCAGAAGTATTCGAGTCACTTGCCTTTCCACTGTAAATTTCAAAGAAGGTTGCGTAGATTTGAAGATCCAAATTCTTGTAGTTGGGTTTCTTCAGCATAAGGAAAACATCACGAGCTACATGGAGTAAACATAAACATATTTCAGACTGCTTATTTTTAAGCTATTCAAACTGTATCTTATACAGTGGGGGAAAAAAGTATTTGATCCCCTGCTGATTTTGTACGTTTGCCCACTGACAAAGAAATGATCACTCTATAATTTTAATGGTAGGTTTATTTGAACAGTGAGAGACAGAATAACAACAAGAAAATCCAGAAAAACGCATGTCAAAAATGTTCTAAATTGATTTGCATTTTAATGAGGGAAATAAGTATTTGACCCCCTCTCTATCAGTAAGATTTCTGGCTCCCAGGTGTCTTTTATACAGGTAACGAGCTGAGATTAGGAGCTCACTCTTATAGGGCATGCTCCTAATCTCAGCTTGTTACCTGTATAAAAGACAACTGTCCACAGAAGCAATCAATCAATCAGATTCCAAACTCTCCACCATGGCCAAGGCCAAAGAGCTCTCCAAGGATGTCAGGGACAAGATTGTAGACCTACACAAGTCTGGAATGGGCAACAAGACCATTGCCAAGCAGCTTGGTGAGAAGGTGACAACAGTTGGTGCCATTATTCGCAAATGGAAGAAACACAAAAGAACTGTCAATCTCCCTCGGCCTGGGGCTACATGCAAGATCTCACCTCATGGAGTTGCAAAGATTATGAGAACAGTGAGGAATCAGCCCAGAACTACACAGGAGGATCTTGTCAATGATCTTAAGGCAGCTGGGACCATAGTCACCAATAAAACAATTGGTAACACACTATGCAGTGAAGGACTGAGCAGTGAAGGACTGAAATCCTGCAGTGCCCGCAAGGTCCCCCTGTTCAAGAAAGCACATATACATGCCCGTCTGAAGTTTGCCAATGAACACCTGAATGATTCAGAGAACAACTGGGTGAAAGTGTTGTGGTCAGATGAGACGAAAATGGAGCTCTTTGGCATCAACTCAACTCACCGTGTTTGGAGGAGGAGGAATGCTGCCTATGACCCCAAGAACACCATCCCCACCATCAAACATGGAGGTGGAAACATTATGCTTTGGGGGGGGGTTTTGCTAAGGGGACAGGACAACTTCACTGCATCAAAGGGACGATGGACGGGGCCATGTACTGTCAAACCTTGGGTGAGAACCTCCTTCCCTCAGCCAGGGCAGTCAAAATGTGTCGTGGATGGGTATTCCAGCATGACAATGACTTAAAACACACGACCAAGAAGAAGCACATTAAGGTCCTGGAGTGGCCTAGCCAGTCTCCAGACCTTAATCCCATAGAAAATCTGTGGAGGGAGCTGAAGGTTCGAGTTGCCAAACGTCAGCCTCAAAACCTTAATGACTTGGAGAAGATCTGCAAAGAGGAGTGGGACAAAATCCCTCCTGAGATGTGTGCAAACCTGGTGGCCAACGACCTCTGATTGCCAACAAGGGTTTTGCCACCAAGTACTAAGTCATGTTTTGCATAGCAGTCAAATACATATTTCCCTCATTAAAATGCAAATCAATTTTTAAAATTTTTGACATGCGTTTTTCTGGATTTTTTTTGTTGTTATTCTGTCTCTCACTGTTCAAATAGACCTACCATTAAAATTATAGACTGATCATTTCTTTGTCAGTGGGCAAACGTACAAAATCAGCAGGGGATCAAATACTTTTTTCCCCCCTCACTGTATCAGCTTTATTAATCCTCTTTCAAAGAGGATCAAATGTTTACTTGTGGAAATATGAAAAATAATAAATAAAGCCAACCATTTCCATAGGGCGTACTTATTTTTTCACATGACCATATATTTGAAAATATTAATTTTTGCTTTAAAAACTCAAACATGTACCAGCTAATGCATAGATTCCTTTTGAGCAATCCTGGTTCTTTCCAGAAAAATCTCCACCCATGGTCTGAAAAACCAAAGACATCAACATAAATGCTCAAGGATAAGTGCGGTTCTCTGTAATAAGCGATGTGCACTCGAATGAGCACCAGCAATGTGCACTAAAATTAGGACTAGGAATTCGGACCAATATTTACATACTTGAGTATTACTATTACACATTGTACAATCATATAATACATGTCTCTCACATGCGTTTTCCCACTTCCGGTTTGGCCGTACGCAAAGCATGTAGCCATTCCTCTGTCAAAGATCATTTCCACTAAAGGTCTTGCTGTAAACCTGCACAGAAGAACTTCTTAATTTCCACCAAAGACAACAACAAACTCTTACAATTAGTGGATTAAAATTAAGTGGTGGATGCACAGAAAAGAAAAAGACAAACCTGTAAACCATTTCATTTGATGTACTGTCGTCAAAGGCATAATCAACGCGAAAGGTTTGATTCTCTAGGTATCGGGTGAGGTCCACTTTCTGCTTAGGCTCATGGACCAAGACAACATCTTTACTGGGGATGGTGAGCACATCCAGCTCCTTTGCAGTGAGTTCTACAATACAAGACATGACCGTCCTTTAACACCACAGCTCACCACACACACTCTGTGATTTGAAAGACAATCGTCGCATTCAGTCTTTATGTTTATTTAATGCTATTTGATATTTCTATTCCTATTAAAAGGGAATCAAAAGGCTTATTCAGTAACAAATAGGATAGGTTAAAATACTCTGAGCCTAAACTGGTAGCTATAAGAATCTGGAGATTACACATATTCAGAACAGCGGTAGAGCATTTTAATAAATTATCATGAAAATATATAGAAGTCTGTTTCACCTTTTTTGTTAAGAGGGCGCTTCCTCACACAAACACATATTCGGTGCTCTTCAATCTGCAAACATTAAGATTCTCTTTACTCTTACAGCTAGCTACAGTACCACAGATTTGTTTTTTAATCTTGTTCAAAATCAGCACACAAAACTTTCACAGAAAGATCAGGCAAACATCTTTGGCAGGATAATAAATAATGCACTTCGGTTCATACTCACCAAATCAGCCGTGGTTAGTGGTCTGTAATCCAGGCTTGCCCTAAAATCTCTGATCATCTGCATTATTTCATAGTTGGGGACTGTCGTGTCCACCTCCTTCAAAACAAAAAAAAATATTCATCATGTAACATATGACAAGACGTTATAACAAGACAAAGTCAGAGGTAGAACTAGAGGTATATTTTGCATTTAATATAAGACCTGCTCCCCCAATCCAGAACGTAATAATGACCATTATGGGAGAAAAGTGCAAAACTAGTCTTTAACACAAAGAATATATCATAGTGACAAAATACAGAGCAGATAATTCACAAACTCAGCCCCAAGGTTGATTATGGGATTTTGAAAGTCATAGGTGTGCCCTGACCTGCGCTCTCTTCTCCCTTAGCTCTTGCTGCTGCAGTCGCCGCCTCTCTCTCTTCTCCTGCATTTTCTCTACCTCTTTCACACAGTTAGACTTCCTCCTCGCTGCCAAACATCATGACAATACAGTCAGACAATTCTGACTAAACAATAGTGTCATCCACTTCCTTTGTAAAAGGATCTCTCTGTCCCTGTGCCTATATTGAATGTACAACTGCTTCAAATTCTGCACGAAGGAACAACTGAACACAGACTAAATAGCAATTTAGTTGAATAGCCGTGCTCTGAAATGCTCCATTAATTCAAATCATTCAGTGTGTACAAATCACAACCAACTAGGAGGAAAAGCAAAAGAACAAACACAATACATTTTCTTCTTCTCTAAAATGTTGAAATGTATTTCTCCACAGAGCTGCAAAAAAATAAGCAAATAAGGAAAAACACCACAGGAAGCCCATTTAAGGTGCTGAATTATGGTCTCCCTTAGAGCAGTGTGTAGATAGAAAAACACTTGTGAAGCTGCAGTAAGACCCATTCCACTGGAGGGAGGTCATTACTGTGTGTCAAGAAAAGAGTGCTATTTTAATCAAAGGTGTGCAATTACCATTCTGTAGCTGTCGTTGGCTCTGCTGTCCATGATGCGCCCGAGTTGATTCGACTGTCAGCGAAACATGCACGTGCATAAACACACACAGTTGTGAGCATCGGTTTTAATGGAATCTGTAATGGTCCCTGTGGACCTCTAATGGTAATCTGTTGCTGTCTATTGGTGGCATGTTACGTCTAGGGTGTACCATTAAGGACCAATAGAAATTTGGTAATGGTTTTTAAGGTTTGTAATGGTATTTGTAGTGGAAGCCATTATAATTTCTGTGAAATTCAGAATACTGACCGGAAGCTCACGTTAAACCGAGCTTAGTAACAAACCAAACTAGCTTTTCAAAAGAGTTGTGTGTATGCGCGCTAAATTATTAATACAGACACCCGGAAATTCAAACGTGTTAAATCTCTTATTCGTCAAGGTCTATAGGAAAAGGTTGTCTCTAACTGTAATAGGTGTTACGTAGGTAGACTTGATAACGAAGTAAATGTGCCGACTAGTTAGCTTAGCTCATCTTAGCTTAGCAACCGTTGCTGTGTTGACTGCGCTAGCTATGTAGCTTAGCTTCCACAGCAACAGGGATGCACCGGCTAACCAATAAAGTGTCATTTAGTTCATGTACAAGGCTTGTCGGTTCGCTAATGCTAGCATTACTAGCACTTCTCTCAGCCAATGCTAGCTAAGCGAAGCAAATAATGACTAAACGTCAATAGCTAGTTACACTACCCGGCTAAAATAATAATAATAATAACTTAACTAGGGAACTCACCGTCGGTTTTACTCAGTTTTATCTTCACGACAATTTCATTTACCGCCATGGTTTCTCAGAGACGGGACGAGCGAGAGCGCGCGAGTAATGAACCGGTGTTGTTACTGGAATAAAGTCGGTGTGATGGACGTTCGATATTCGCGGATATAATGAAATTAAGGGACCGTCTCTAAAGTTACACACGACATTGTTAAATACGATTCTAACTTCAATAGCATTTGAAGGGAATGACTTGGTCATATAACCAACTGTACAGTGTTCATCTAGGTGTCAGCTATAACGCACACCTCTTAGATTTTTGATACTTAACTAAATAAACTATTAAATCATATGTAAATATTGTCATGTAATTTATTACTGTATGCGCTCATACACAAAATATACCATAATTTAAAGCTCAATAACATTTGAAGGGAATGATGTACAGTCACACATACACACACACATATGTATATATATGTGAAAAAAAAGTGTGTGTGTACATATAATATACATACGTATATGTGTACATATAATATACATATGTATATGTGTATACTTTCATTAATAGGACATCTATTGTTTGGAGAAAACCATTCAATCCAGTACAGGTCATTTTGACCCACTTTATGCATTTGTGAAGGTTTTTTTTGTTTCATGCATTGTAGGGTTCAATATCAAAAATCTAAAAGGTGTGCGTCATACATAACACCTAGTCGAACACTTTACAGTTGGTGTTGTGACTGTACCCTTCAAATGTTATTGAGCTTTAAATTATGGTATATTTTGTGTATGGGCCCATTCAGTAGTGAAATACATGGCAGTGTTTACATATGATTTAATAGTTTATTTGAATAAATATCATAAATCTAAAAGATGTGCTCCACACCTGACACCTAGATGAACAATTTACAGTTGGCTTTATGACAGTACATCATTCCCGATCTCGCCGGCAGATGGCGCTGCGGCAGCGACGTGCACAGCGAGCTGGAGATCGAACAGGTGCACCAACCAGAGCGAGCACATGCTCTCGCGTTACATAGAGACTTTGTTTACAATGGACACGTGCATTTGTTTCTGTTTGGTCTCCACCTTGTTTAGCCATTGGTTGATTTTCGATGGAGTGTAATGATGGTTACCAGGGGCCCGTTTCAGAAAGGAGGTTAAGTGAAAACCCTGTTAACCCTGAAATGTGGGAAACTCTGGGTTTTCCGTTTCAGAAAGGGAGGTATGTTAAACCCGGGAAAGCAGAGTAAGTCAAGCCCGTTTCTGAAAGAGAGGTAACTTATATTCAGAGTCAGTTACCATGGCAACTTACTCTGTGAACCTAACCTGGTTGGGAGCAGGTTTTCTTCGGTAAACCCAGAGTTTCTTTTGGTCTCCTCCCCTTTTTAAAGAGGAAGCGGTATTTAAACACCATTGATTCTTTCGGTACATTCATTGTTTGCGCACATTTCAGCATCAAAGGGAATGAAATGGCATGTCCTTTTATGGACAATCCTGTTGATGAAGAGGCTGTATTAATTCGTAAGGAGTTACATTTACATCGGGAGATGATTTTGAGGCCCAGAGTGGATTTTTTGTCATATCCCGATGCATTTTTATTTGAGCGGTACAGTTTTTCTTTACGGTCAATAAGATACATACATAATCTCATCCATCCTTACATCAGGAACATCAACCTTCGCGGCCGTGCTCTTACATCCGAGCAGATGCTTTGTGTTGCTTTAAATTTCTTTGCAAATGGTAGTTTTGTGTATAACATCGGGGATGCAGGACATATTAGTAAGACTACTGTTTGCAGAGTGGTAAGGAAAGTGTGCCTCGCTCTTAAACGCTTTCTGAGAATATTTGTGGTGTTTCCTGGGCACAAACCAGTGAGAGTCATCAAAGAGGAGTTTCACAGGATTGCAGGTCAGTGGTGTATAAGTCGGTTTAAATGAGGCTAACCTGATAAATGACATTCAGTTAAGAATATCTTGCTGGGACCCCTGGATGTAACCTAATAATCAGAATTCCCTTTAGGAATTCCGAACCTGGTTGGATGCATTGATGGCACACATATTCCGATCATTGCACCTTCTGAAAATTAAGCGGACTATGTGAACAGGAGATCCATCCACAGTATTAATGTGCAGGTATACTGATAGCCTACTGTTTCTAATGGTCAAAGACTACATCACAATACTGTAACATCTCTCATTCTTTGCACTATCAAGATCATATGTGATGCTGCACATATAAACACAAATGTGGTGGCCAAGTGGCCCGGCTCTGTTCATGACACAAGAATGTATCGGGAGTCAACCCTGAGCAACAGACTGGAAAGGGGTAAGTAAATGTATGTACTATACACATTTCATTGTATGCACTACACACTTACAGGGGAATTTCTATGCAGCTCTAAAGCCATGTAAACTTTCTTACAGGAGAGATTGATGGCTTTCTTCTGGGAGATAGGGGTTACCCATGCCAACCAAATCTTACTTACCCAGAACCTGAACCAGGCCCACAGCAGCGCTTCAATGTGGCACACTGCAGGACGACAGCCCGGGTAGAGATGACCATAGGCCTGTTGAAAGCACGTTTCCAGTGCCTACGTTACCTCAGGGTAACCCCTGAAAGGGCGTGCAACATTATTGTGGCATGTGTTGTTCTACATAATATTGCCATAATGAGAGGGGAGCAACACCCTGCCCTACAATTACAAGACCCTGAGGAAGACCCGATCAACCCTGCAGATTTCCATGATGGAAGGGTAGTCCGGAATACAGTATGATATGCCGCAATGTCTTCTCCGATTAATCATGATATCCACCACCACAACTACAAAAAAACAAATGAATAAACACAAAAATCACAGCGATTTATTTGGTGTTCTTCATTTCCTACAAAAAAAAATACATTTTAATATAGTTTCAATACTTCCTAGAATTCACTTGTGACCATACACTCACCTCTAGCTTTTGTTTCAGAATCTCAATTTCCAGATCTGCCTTTAGGATCTGGCGATCCAAGTAAACTAGTTCTTTGCTGGTTTTTTTTTCCAACTTTTTAATAAGAAGAAGTCTATATAACTCCTTAACTGGCAACTGAAATTTTTAATTAATAGTACATTAGAGTTATATAATGTAGTTCTAAAATTCAGAATTAAACTGTGGCATTTACTGTAAATCACTGAACTGTGTTCATCTGTGCACCAGAAGTTGATGGGCCTTCCTCCTGCTGTTCTTCCACACTCTGGGGGATAGAGATAAGAATGACCATTTATAGATATAAACTTAGGTTCTATAGACTACTCCACATAAAAAATGTGAATGTGTAGATTGTTTGATGTGTAGACATAATATTAACATTACCTCTGTAGGCCTGTCTGTGGCAGCAGAAATGGTTTCTTCATACCCATCATCCTGTGAAGATGAACATTTCATAGAGTACACTTTATAATACTATTTGTCATAACTGATGGTGTATTGAGTAGGCTACTTCAACTGCCTGGGGTTCCGTTATGACAGGAGGCTCCAAGAGACAGATATTACTATCCGAATCTGTTGGGACCAACAAAAAACCCAACCCAAAGTAATATAAATGGAAAAATCACAAATAGTCTATATAAAAAATAACACATACTGTAGGTAGACCTCTTACATTTTATGAAGGCACTTGAATCTTCTGGAGTGACTGGCTCTGATGAAGTCCCTCTTCCAGTTTCACCTCTGATATTATGACAGTTGGGTTATAAGAGTCTAAAATAGATCTTAATTACTAACTACAAATGACATCTTCAACAAGTCTAATTAGATTAATGTAATAATTACTATTTCTAGAAAGTCTTGGTCTACTTAATAATTTGGTCTACTTATTAATTACTTTCTAAATCCCAAATCAACCTCAACCACTTGAACACTAAGGTGAGACAAGAAACTGCACTTCTAATGCTTTCAAATAAACAATATACAATTGCATGAATGATTCTTGAATGGACCAAAGAGTAACTACAGGGAGAAGGTTACATTAAAAATATACCTTAAAATTTGATGTTAAATCCACTTTTGTTTTATACAGAATTGTTTTCTATTCTTTAATTAAATTACAGTATTTAGATTACTTAGTAATTAATTACACCAACACTGTATAAAAGTAATTAAAATGTAAACTTACGCATTGACTCAAGCAGCTATTTTCTCCAGAGCTAACTCTCTGTCCTTCGCCGCTGCAGCCATGTTGTTTTTTTTTTTTTTTAAACACGTGTTCAAATTCTGCATATGCTTGCATAAGCGCATCCAGTTCTGATGGGGAGAAATATACAGACCTCTTT
This sequence comes from Ameiurus melas, assembly GCA_012411365.1. NCBI lineage: Eukaryota > Metazoa > Chordata > Actinopteri > Siluriformes > Ictaluridae > Ameiurus > Ameiurus melas. Next base: position 13,032,067 of record CM022776.1, on the reverse strand, counting down.
TTGTTTGACGCTGTTGCCATGGTGACTCGTGATATCTGCACTCCATTGATAATGGCTTTTTATAGTTGTGGCGCATGCGCTTAACTCAGAGTCAGTCAACTCAGAGTTGATTGAACCAACTCATTTCAGCTGTTCTGTAACCAAAAACTCTGAGTTTCCCATCTCAGAGTCAGTCAACTCAGAGTTCAAGTTTTAACTCAAGAGTTGGTTCAACCTCATTATTGAAATGGGCCCCAGCTCTCAGCACTCAAGGTAATCACATTTGTTATTTAAACCCCTTGTGTTCTGGTGAGCATCTGGTGAGTACTGGGTCCTTCGCCCTCCATGAGGAGTTCCACCGTCCAGGGCATCTTTGTGGTCTGGATCTACTGGGGTGGCGAGTCAATGGAATGCCCCAGCCTGACCCGCAATTCCACCTTTTCTACAAGTGGGTGGACATGCAAGAATCCGCAGCTCCCAAGCCCCAGCCCGAGGTCAACATGGGGACCTCGGAGCTCCCACTTGAGCTCAATCAGGCGACCTCGGAGCTCCAACTGGAGACCTTTTGGGAGGTCTCAGCTCTAGCGCTACAGTCCGAGGTCAACGTGGCGACCTAAGAGCTCCGGCTAGAGACCTACGGGGAGATCTCAGCTGCTGAGGAGGCCGTCCTGCTGTCCTGTCCCGCCAAGTTAGCTGTCTCGCTGTCCTGTCCCGCCAAAGAAGCTGTCTCGCTGTCCTGTCCCGCAGAGGACATCTCTCCGAGCTCCAGCCCCGCAGAGGACGTCTCTCCGAGCTCCAGCCCCGCTGAGGACCTCGCCCCGAGCTCCAGCCCCGCAGAGGACATCTCTTAGTTCCAGTGAAGGAAAATATTTGTTACAGAATATAAAGACATTCTAGACCAGGGGTGTCAAACTCATTTTAGTTCAGGGGCCACATGCAGCCTAATTAGATGTCAAGTGGGCCGGGCCTGTAAAATCATAGCATAATTACCTATGAATAACAATAAGTCCATGTTTTCCCTATGTTTTCATGCAGAGAAGTACAAGTACATTAGTAAAATCTTCATATTTAATGAAAAATCCTCTTACAAAATATATCATGAACAACCTCAGATTTCTTTAGACAAACATATGCAATTTGCTTCTTCTTATCATTTACATGGGTGCAGTACAACTGGTCACAGTGTTTGTACAAATGCAAAAAAAAAAACATTAAGTCACAGGTGTTTGGAACTGAAAAATATAGTATCGCACTTTAAAATTTATGGCATTGCATGAACAATAGGATTCCACCAAACCAAACTCTTGTAGTAAAGCTGTTGACTAACATTAAATTGCTTTTTTTAAACTATTACCCATTCATCTCTGTGAATAAATTGGAAGGGGACTAGGAATAGTCCATTTTTCTTGGAAAACTCTACACTCTGTATCCACTTTTCTCCTTTTTGACAAAGACATTTTTGCTAATGAGGGTTTGGGGGAGCGTAGAAAATAGGTTAGACCAGTGGTCCCCAACCCCTGGGCTGGTTCATTTGGTACCGTGGTTCATTTGGTACCGGGCCGCACAGAAAGAATAAATAACTTACATTATTTCCGTTTTATTTATTATCTGAGTCTGAATGATGTTTTATTTTGAAAAAATTACCGGATTCTCTCCGTTACATCCGTCTATGACTCACTCTAGACCAGTGGTGTCAAACTCATTTTAGTTCAGGGGCCACATACAGCCTAATTAGATGTCAAGTGGGCCGGGCCAGTAAAATCATAGTATAATCACCTGTAAATAACAAGAAGTCCATGTTTTTACCTTTGTTTTCATGCAAAGACATTTATATTTAATGAAATATCCTTTTATAAAATATATCATGAACAACCTCAGATTTTTTAAGACAAACGTGCAATTTGCTTCTGATTATCATTCACATATATGTGCATTACAACTGCTCACAGTACAAAATGCAAAAAAAAAAACTGCACAGGTATTTGCAACTGAAAAATATAGTATTTCACTTTCAAATTGATGGCATTGCATGAACAATAGGATTCCACCAAACCAAACTCTTTTGTACTGAAGCTGTTGAATAACATTAAATTTCAAATTTTTTTAAACTATTACCCATTCATCTCTGTGAATAGATAGGAAACGGTCCATTTTTTCATGGAAAACTCTACACTCTGCATCCACTTTTCTACTTTTTGGCAGACATTTTGGCTAATGAGGGTGTGGGGACGAGTAGAAAATAGAGTAGACGTCGCATTGCTGCCATCTGCTGTTCAGTCCCAGAGACGACTGTGTTTATGTTTTGTTATAGTTGTTCATGAGTCCCTTGTTTGTCCTGAGCTGTTAAACTGCCCACTGTTCTTCAGAAAATTCCTCCAGGTCCCGCACATTTTTTACCTTTCCAGCATCTTCTGCATATTTCACACCTTTCCAACACAGCTATATGATTTTGAGATCCATCTTTTCACACCGAGGACAACTGAGGGATTCGTACACGACTATTACAAAAGGTGCAAACATTTGCTGATGCTCAAGAAAGCAACACGATACATTAAATGTGTAAATGTTTGAGCTGGATGTTCGGTGTAAATTTTTATTGACCTTGTACTGACATGGATGTGAGTGTCTCCATGAATGCAAAAACTAGGCTGTGTTGCCATATTTGAGCAAGATGATAAAGTGAAACTGGCCAGGAGCTCACTTTAGTTGCCAGTGGTTTAGACATTAATGGCTGTGTTGAGTTATTTTGAGGGGACAGCAAATTTACACTGTTACACAAGCTGTACAACATTTCATGTTGTCACATGAAAATATATAATCAAATATTTACAAAAATGTGAGGGGTGTACTCACTTTTGTGAGATACTGTAGCGCCACCATTAATAAAGTCGCTTTTGTGTATGTTGTATTTTTTAGATAAGTAGGAGTACTCTGACCTGAACATTAACTAGTATTTTAAATTGTACCTATGGTACACATCACATATTTGTACCAATTCAATTCAATTCAATTTTATTTGTATAGCATTTAAGGTGTTAAGAGGAAGAAACCTTGAGCGGAGCCAGACTCAGAAGGGAACCCATCCTCATCTGGGTAACTACAGATAGTGTGAAAAAGTTCATTATGGTTTTATGTGAAGGCTGTTTGGCCTTAGAAGCAGTCATAGTCCCAGCGATCTGGAATTGGAGTAGATGAGAGCTCCCTCCAAGAGGCAGGACATCCGAAACGGGTTATGCAGGTCCAGAGAGAAGAAAGGATCAGGATCTCTAGTATCTCCATAAAATCGTGTGTGGCTTGACAGAAGGAGAGGGGGAGAGAAGATTATTAGGACTGTGCTTAGCGTAACAGAAGGTCTAGTCATGGTAAACTTGAGTAAACAAATACGTTTTAAGCCTAAACTTAAACACAGAGACTGTCTCTGAGTCCTGAACACTAATTGGGAGACCGTTCCATAACTAGCTGCGTTTGCATGGACAACAATAATCCACTCTTAATCCGATTAAGACCATACTCTTAATTAAGAAACTACCATGTAAACAACTATTTTTACTTAATCTAATTAAGGTCATAATCAAAGTAAGCAATAATCTAAGACAGGTGGAGTACTCCTGTTTTAGTCGCATTATGGATGTAATCTAATTAAGGTCATAATCAAAGTAAGCAATAATCTAAGACAGGTGGAGTACTCCTGTTTATTCGCTTTATGGATGTAAACACGTTAATCACATTAACATCGTGTGAGAGTTTTCACCCCATTTTGCGACAGGACACGATCACACGGCAGTTTTACGTTTCACGGCGAACAGAGTTCGGTTGCCTCCCAAACCGCATACTTTCCTACCATAGGCCTGTAGTGGGGAAAAATACATGTATCTCAGCTACTATACAGACGCTACGTGATTTCGGACACACCCGCGCCTTCAAGCAGTTGTCTATTTGCACGTACAGCTTGACAAATAATTACACTTAAGGCGTGGCGTGATGACGTAATGACGTGGGCTGTTAATGATACGTGAAATTCTGGAGGGACATCGAAGACGTAATGACACGGGTTGTTGATATGTGAAATTCTGGAGGAACGTCGAAAGGCGTTGCTGAAATTCTGAAGGGATGTCAAAAGGCGTGGCGCGGTGACGTAATGACGCGGGCTGTTAATCTATGTTCTAAAACGTAAAACGGGAACATGACAGGAGTATTCTAAAAGCAACTCATGTAAACCTTAATCGTGGGGCTCTATAAGAGAGAGCTCTTCCCCATGCTGTAGCCTGGCCGTCCCTCTAAACTTTCAGCTCAGACGAGGAGAAGACTGATCAGAGATGCAGCCAAGAGGCCCATGATCACTCTGGATGAACTGCAGAGAACTACAGCTGAGGTGGGAGAGTCTGTCCATTGGACAACAATCAGTCGTACACTGCACAAATCTGGCCTTTATGGAAGAGTGGCAAGAAGAAAGCCATTTCTCAACGTTTGGTGTGACGTTTGGTGTGTCTCCCAGGTGGCTTGTGGCAAACTTTAGACAAGACTTTTTATGGATATCTTTGAGAAATGGCTTTCTTCTTGCCACTCTTCCATAAAGGCCAGATTTGTGCAGTGTACGACTGATTGTTGTCCTATGAACAGACTCTCCCACCTCAGCTGTAGTGACTGAAAGTTTAGAGGGATGGCCAGGTCTTGGTAGATTTGCAGTGGTCTGATACTCCTTCCATTTCAAAATGATCGCTTGCACAGTGCTCCTTGGGATGTTTAAAGCTTGGGAAATCTTTTTGTATCCAAATCCGGCTTTAAACTTCTCCACAACAGTATTACGGACCTGCCTGGTGTGTTCCTTGGTCTTCATGATGCTCTCTGCGCTTTCAACAGAACCCTGAGACTATCACAGAGCAGGTGCATTTATACAGAGACTTGATTACACACAGGTGGATTCTATTTATCACCATCAGTCATTTAGGACAACATTGGATCATTCAGAGATCCTCGCTGAACTTCTGGAGTGAGTTTGCTGCACTGAAAGTAAAGGGGCCGAATAATTTTGCACGCACGACTTTTCAGTTTTTTATTTGCTAAAAAAGTTTAAAATATCCAATAGATTTCGTTCCACTTCACAATCGTGTCCCACTTGTTGGTGATTCTTCACAAAAAAATTAAATTTTATATCTTTATGTTTGAAGCCTAAAATGTGGCAAAAGGTTGAAAAGTTCAAGGGGGCCGAATACTTTCGCAAGTCACTGTAAAATGTACATTTACATTTATTCACCACTGGGGAACGGTAAGCGTGAATGTTCTGGAAAGGGACCTTACGCCACGCTGAGTGGGAACTACTAAACGTCGGTCGCTAGTCGATCGCAGATTGTGAGAGGGAATGTAGGCCTTCAGGAGAGAGTTGAGGTAGGAGGGTGCTGTTCCTGACAAGGTCTTGTAGGTGAGCATCAAGGCCTTGAACTTGATGCAGGCAGCTACAAGAAGCCAGTGGAGGGAGATGAAGAGGGGTGTGACATGGGTTGTCTTGGGCTGGTTGAAGACAAGGCGTGCTGCAGCATTCTGAATCATCTGAAGGGGTTTGATGGAGCTGGCTGGGAGACCTGAAAGCAGTGAGATGCAGTAGTCCAGTTTAGAGATGACAAGAGCCTGGACTAGTATCGGTGTAGCCTGTTTGGTGAGGGATGGTCGGATTTTCTTGATGTTGTACAGGATGAACATACAGGACCTTGCAGTTGCTGAGATGTGGTCTGTAAAGGTCAAGCCGTATGTGTCAGTACATATGGGCACAAATGTAGTGACACAGCCATGAAAGATTCTGTTAATCCTCTCTTGCTCCAAGCATCTACAAATAGGCTCAGCTTCCTCGCATCCTTAATGATCTCATTTCTGCTTTGCCGTATCCATTTTAGCCCCAGTAAGGCTGTTGACTCTTGCAGCTCCAGGTGTTTTGAGCTTTGGTTCGTGTAAAATGGAGAACTTTTTGAAGGCAACTCACACAGTTGTGTAGACGTCACAGTTTCAATAAACATATGAACCAGCGCTTCCTCCCCCTTGTGGTGTTCCTGCGTATTTACTAACCAACAGCTATCGGTTCTCCGGTGAAAGCTCTGCTGTGGTGTTCTCCGTCATGTTACCTAGACCTGTACCAGGGTCAGCTTCTGTTTCGGGGGAAGGGGGCGTGGTGTTCTCCTTTACCTTATTAAGGTAAGCTAGGTTAGCCGCCTCGTGCGCGCTTCTCAAATGTACTTTCAAATCCGTGGGAATTTTTCCCATTAATAAATTGTCCACATATTTCACCACCTTCCACTGCAAGGCACTTGCTTTTATCTAACACACAGTCCTATTCAACGTAATCCCAAATAAGACTGCCACTTTCTTCCGACTTCCGGTACTGCCATGATGCCAGGAGCACGGACTATGCTGTGTTCAATTTGACATGGAATGTCGTCATTTCCGGGTTCCCAGTCGGAAATGTCAACTCTGAAATATATTTGCTCTATGAAAGACATAAAACTAAGGACATTTACTCTTATGTATTTTATTTTAGTTAGTTTTGCAAACAGACAATACCGTTTTAGTTATCGTTTTTGCTTCGTTATTTCGATTTCAGTTAATGTTTTTTTCACACCTAGTTTTCGTTATTTCGTTCGTTTTCGTTTACGCTTATAACCTTGGTCCCAATAAAAGTACTTCTGTCTTATCAGAATTAAGTAAAAGGAAATTAGATAGCATCTAATGTCAAAAGGAAATTAGTTAGCATCTAATGTCCTTTACACATTCCACAACTTTATTAAGCTGCTGTCTGTCCTCTGGCTTCGATGAAACATCCATCCATCCATCCATCTTCTACCGCTTATTCCTTCAGGGTCGCGGGAAGCTAGAGCCTATCCCAGGAATCATCGGGCACAAGGCGGGGTACACCCTGGACCCTGGACAGGGTGCCAGTCCATCGCAGGGCACAATCACATACACACTCACATACCCATTCATAGACTAATTTAGACATGCCAATCAGCCTACCATGCATGTCTTTGGACTGGGGGAGGAAACCGGAGTACCCGGAGGAAACCCCCGCAGCACGGGGAGAACATGCAAAGGGGAGAACATCCAAACTCCACACACACATGGCCCCGCCGGGAATCGAACCTCCGGACGAGGCAAACGTGCTAACCACTAAGCCACCGTGCGCCCTGGGAAGCTAATTCCATGTTTACAAATAATTTGACCTAGAGGTAGCATAAAGTAAAGTAAAAAGCAGTGGGGCCTAAAACAGAACCTTGTGGAACACCAAATTTAACCTTGGTATGTGTGGAGAAGTCTCCAGTTACATCTACAAACATAACGATCAGTCAAATAAGACCTGAGCCAGGAGAGGATTGTTCCCTAAATGCCAACAACATTTAGAGAATACATCAAGGAGAATAGTGTGATCTATCGTATCAAAAGCTACACTAAGGTCAAGTAACACAAGCAGCAAGACACAACCCTGATCAGGGGCCAGTAGTTTACTACTTTAACGCTGTCTCTGTGCTATGATGAGGTCTAAATCCTGACTGATACATTTCATGAATGTAACTCCTATGTACATTTCATGAATGTTACTCCTATGCAAGTATGAGTACAATGCTGTGTTACGTTTTCTAAGATTTTGGACATGAAGGGGAGATTTGATATTGGTCTATAGCTGGACAGTTGAGTGGGGTCAAGGGCAGGTTTTTTTAATCAGTGGTTTAATAACTGCTAATTTAAGTGATTTATGTACATAAAGAGTGCTAAGGGAAGAACTGATTATATTTAAAAGCAATTCAATTACTCCGGACAAATCTGTTAAAAAAAACATTTAGGTACAGGATCTAGTATGCAAGTTGATTAATTTGCTGAAGAGATTAATGTAGCTAGTTTGGTCTCTCTAAGGCAGGGGTGTCAGACGAACGGGGGTTCGATCCGGCCCTCAGGATGAATTTTGAATCTGAAAAAATGCATAAAAGACACGAACTAAAAAAAAATGTACTAAAATGCTATTCATAAATTATCCGCTAGGAGCGTACTGTTTTAGTCATAGTAGAAGACGCTGGACCGAAAAACTCGGACCGAACAGCAGATGGCAGCAATGCGCCTTCTGCTGTTTGTTATTACACTGTGACCAGTTGTAATGCACACATTTAAATGATAATCAGAAGTAAATTGCACGTGTTTGTCTTAAGAAAGCTGAAGTTGTCCATGATAAAAGGATATTTCATTAAATATGAAGATTTTCCTAATGTACTTGTACTTCTTTGCAGGAAAACAAAGGGAAAAACATGGACTTATTTATAGGTAATTACATTATGATTTTACTGGCCTGGCCCACTTGACATCTATTTAGGCTGTATGTGGCCCATGAACTAAATGAGTTTGACACCCCTGCCTAAGGGGAATAAAACCTTCATTTCCATGTTAATCTCAAGGTGCTACATTATCCTAAAATGTACAATAATAAACCAAACTTTTTCAACGAAATATTGTTTTAAGCCAATTTGAGAAGTTCGTATATAAACAGTGAATTCAGTTTTAAATAGGGGTGAACACATCTTTATTCTCTCTTCAAATCGTTCTGCATCCATGCACAGATCAGATTTCTTATGTTTAATGAAAAGCTATCAAATTCACTGTGAACCAGAGTGCCCGTTACAAACTAGCTAACAAACATGAAGATGAACAAACTCTGATCTATGACTTCCACTTGAACTTTGGATTTTATGATAAAAAAAAAATCTGGACAGGAGGCATGCCATGTCTGAACTCTTGTCACACCAAGAAATTATTTTGGGAATATAACTAACAAAGCTACGATGGACAGGTTCCCCGTAACCCTGAAAAGGAGTAAGCGGTAGAGGATAGATGGATGGATGGATGTTAAGTGTCTAACCATCATGCATGTGCCCGTAGACTAGGGCTGCACTATTAATCAAATATTGATCGCGATTATGATTGTTTTGCCCATGATTAAATGAACATGATTGACGGAGATATTGACGTTTAAAGTTCGTTCTTCACACATAGAAAACTCATTATTTTAAATATTTATTTGCATCGGTGCGAGTGACCTGTTCGGAGTTGTATAATCCAATTGAAATAATGTCCAAAATGCATCTACACTGCGCAACAGTTAGTTTCACACTGCTTTTCATCACTGCACTGGCGCAGTTGGTAGAGTGGGCTGTCCACTAATCGTAGGGTTGGCGGTTCGATTCCCGGCCCGGGTGACTCCACATGCCGAAGTGTCCTTGAGCAAGACACTGAACCCCAAGTTGCTCCCAATGGCAAAACTAGCGCCTTGCATGCGCTGTGGTTTGTGAATGAGCGCTTTGGCGCTATATAAGTGCACATTTACCACTGCAGTCAGTTGAGGAAACACTGCACAGAAGCCATTATGATGACAAGACTAACACTGAACATCTGCTTCTCTCAACTACCCAATCTCACAAACCGCCATCTTTTATTGATCCCCAAAAATTCCATGTTTTGATTTAATCCCCCAAACAACAATATCAGCTGAGGAACCGATCTAAAAGGAACAATTGATAATCAAACAAACAGAAAACTAATCAAATGGAAAGACAGAAAATGTGCTTAGTTATAAATAAATCCTTTAATATAAAAAAATAGATATTATAATAACTTCATCAAATACTTTCTTTTTTTAAAAAGAGAAATTAAAGAGTTTTAATTACTATGGGTTGCATTTAATATCGATTTGACATTAAGCTTAGTTTGCTATTTCATTAGAAAGCTATTAGCCTTTTCCCGAATATGGATCATGCTTTTAATTAGGCCTCTTTATTGTTTACGATATTTAAAAATAAATATTTTATGCTTATTTATTTATCAATGAACCAACACTATTTCTCATTGCTATTATTTTAATTCAATTAACAGTGAAGATGAGCAGAGAGCTTACATTTAACTGTTTATGATAGACCTCCTGATTAAAGCTTAAACAAAAAAAGATTAGTATCTGGATCGGTTTCGGTCATAAAAATCCTGATCGGAGCATCAGTAATGAACACCATTAAACTAAAGTGCTTTGTATCCGACAGGTAAATGTACTCACCCAATCACATCCTATATGAGATTATTCAATATACACACAGAGCAGTTCGAGGACTGACTCCAGCCCAGAACCATGACAGTGAAAAATGTCTAATAGTGTATCTTTAAATATATTTAAGAGGAACAGACTTCAAACACTGAACATCAATGTTTATTCTATTTGTTTACAAGGTGGAGCTGGTTAACGGTTGTTTTTTTTGCATACAGTCTGTAAAATTAACTGAAAATATTACATTTAGCTTATCAGAAGGAAATTAATTAGTCATGGCTCACACTATGTTCCTAAATTCTGTCATAATTGACAAGCTCAAGTTTTCTCATGCCTACTTGTATATTATATTGTGGCACATTAATGTTACCAATTCTATTAAAAAAAAAACAACTCAACTTCAACTGTGCTCCTAAATTTTTGTAATTATTATTAAAGAATTTGTCTGCGTCTCTCCTACTGTAAACACTCTTATTTCCTTTTCTGCATACACCTGAATTGTTTTCATTTGGTTGCATAGTTATATTTGATGCATATTTTCATTTGGTTGATGCCAAAATTTATTTTTACTTATCCTATATTTTAGGTACTATTTTATTTATATTTTGCTTCGACGAGATGATGCACTTTAAGGATCAGTCTAATTTGATGTAAAGATTTGTACATTAGCAGGAATGTAGCAAAACATGGAGGTGAAAGCAGTGGTCTGTTTATTTAAATGTGAAAGTGCAATAAAAATATGTTGTCACTAAAATCAATGATAATCGTGATAAATAATCGAGATCTCAATATTGATCAAAATAATCGGAATTATTATTTTGGCCATCATGCAGCCCTATCCCAGTCTACAAAGCCCAAGGCCTCTTGGGATTGATCTGCTTACTGACTTGTTCCTCTTCCTGCAGGGCTGAGCGGAACGACCTCACTTTATCTGTCAAATAAAAGAACACACAATATTACACAATTTCATAGCAGGAAAGGTGGATGATTTTTAAAGCATTTGTTTAAGTGTCTGGTGGTGATCCTAATATTCTAATAAGCACGCTTGATTGACGTCTGGTTTTTCAAGACTCCCAGCCTTCATGTCACTCAAGCAGAGCTTTAAACAAGGGTGCAAACAGACACCGATGGTGCGTTTGAGAATCAGATAGCTGATGTCTGTGGCTGGTCTTAGGTTAGTTTTCACTAATTAAGTTACTCAGACTTAGAGACAATTTTAAATGTGAATGTTTATTCATGAAAAAATCTATGTGGTAATAAGTAACATAAGCCTTGTGCAAGATTTATCCACAGTTAACAGAAGCACATGTATACACTAACAATTGGCTGGTTACTGGTATTTTGGAAGTTACCATTTACATTGTTGTATAATTATATACTGTGTACAGTATAATGTGTGCCCACAAAACCAAGTTAATCCTAATTAGAAATTAATCACAGATTTAGGTTCCCTGGGGCTTTGGCCCAGGGAGTATTTGTGAAAATCCTTTGTTTGAAACTTAGATGTGATAAATGCCAAAAAAAAAAAAATTGTCAAAAAAAAAAAAAAAACACAATCTGAGGATTTTAGAATGTGGATTACTACCTCTGAGCTCAATCAGGACGTCGATCTTCTGGTCCAGTATGTGCTCAAGCTGGGAAGAGTAGGAGTCTACATCATAATCCACCTCCTCAGTCATCTCCAGCAGAACCTTCTCATGCTCCAGCCACCTAATTGACTCCTGGACCCAAAAACACACCACCATTACACACATGAATAATGACAAACTTTAATACAAGATGATGATGATGATGATGATAAATAAAATAAATAAATAAACAAGTTACTTGAAATGACCAGCAAGACAAAAACACTTTTATTGTCTATATACAGTGTTGTGAAAAAAAAATTTCCATCTGATTTTTTCTGTTTTTGTGTCTCTCTCATACTAAATTGTTTCAGTAATTAATACGAAGACAACCGGAGTAAACAGGAAAATACAGTTTTTAAATAATAACGTTATTTATTTTTTGTAAAATGTTATCCAACTGGGCCTGTGTGAAAATCTATTTGCCCCCATAGTTACTAATTCCCCAAATCTATGGCAATGCATTCATAATGAAGTTCAGCTGGACTAGATGTAGCAATGACTCATCAAGAAAGTCACAAAAGAGCCAAGCACATCAAAGGACCTACAGGACACTCTTGCATCAGTAAAGGTCACTGTTCATCACTCCACTATCAGAAAGACACTGGACAAAATGGCATCCATGTAAGAGTGGTGAGGTGAAAACCACTGCTAACCCAGAACAACATTAATGCCTACAAGCACACGGGAAAACTACAGAAGTTTGGCCTAGCTTAACAAGTTTAGCTCCGCCCCGACTCGTTGAGAGGAAAGGTAGTATTGGTTTCCGGTGTGCAACCGATGGTATCACTCATTTCAAACAAAGCGAGGAATCACCTGGAATTTGGCGAAGCACCTGAAAAGCGGTCTTGAAAGACGGAAAGAAACCAGCTAACGTTATGTTCCATGTAATGTTTGCAATAGACAGATACTAGTGTTATAAACTACCTCCAATGTCATTCGTCAACTCCGAATGGGCCACAATGCATCACCATTCAGCCTGTGTCCTGTCAGATAAATGTAGCCTAAGGTCACTAATAATTATTCAAATGTTCAACCTTTTAATATATCCTTTTGGTCTGCCACCATATCAGTGAATTTAAACTAATGCTTGCATTCAGAGTATAAGAGGTGTGTGTGTATGCGCGTTTAGGAGTGCACGTCCATTCATTATTAGACAGTGTTTGATAAATTAAACACACCCCCCTCCTCTTCTTTACCAGTATCGGCTAGAGGAGGATGTCCTCCAGGAGAGTTTGATTTAAAAAAAAAAAAAAAATTGGGATTTTTTATACCACACTGTGGTATCAGTTTTTAGCATTGAGTATCGTGTACTTTTGGTGGTATCGGTACCGATTACTAAATTTTTGGTATCATGACATTCCTACCTAGGAGTAAGCCCTAGTTCTAGATGTAAGTGAAAGTCTAAGCTCAAGTTATCGGAAGCGTCTGGTTGCAGTTATTGCTGCTAAAGGTGGCACAACCAGATTTTAAGTTGAAGCTGGCTACAAAAAAAGTAAATAAAAACTATTGTGTGTTTATTACTCAGGTTGCCTGTTTTTTTTGTTGTATTTCATTTGAAGATTTAAAACTATTGAGTATGAGATCAGCACTTTCACAGCACTGTAGAAAAGCCAGGGACAACTCATGATTAGACACTAGGTAAATACTTTTTCACAACTTTTAAGACTTTCTGACTGAAGACAATTTTCACACTGCAGAGGAATATTAATATGAAAACCAAGTGAAGCCTGCAGGATAAGCTCATAGTGTAACTGTGTCACCTGAAACACTGCTCGGTGGTCCTCCAGTACCTGCTCCTCCATCTCCACCAGCTGGGACACCACCTCATGGAAGGTGAACAGCTGAGGAGACACTTCCTCTTTCTGAAAAAAAAACATCACAAACCTCTGTCTTTAAAACAACAAACCTCTTTCTGCATTAAAATTAGTGTTAGCATCCAGTTTTTGTGCATTAGGACTAAGAAAGCTTTAATCTGTTTCGTACATTCTGTTCACAGAGCAGCTTGAGGTCATCTCTCTGAGAGGAGCTACTCAGCTCCCACTCCTCCATGATGGCCGGCTGGGTGATGGCGTTGATGTTGGGTCGTACTCCTTCAGCCATGATGTTTGGGTCCACGGTCAGCTCCTTCACTCTGCGTTTAACAGGAGAGAGCATGCTCAAATTCATCTGCAGGGGGCTTACTAGTGTGAATAACACCAGGAATAAGAAAAAGGGGCTGCTTTGATTCATCTGCTAGCTGTCTTTCCGTTTTACTGAAATACAGACATCTCGAATAATAATAATAGTAATAGTAATAGTAATAATAATAATAATGTGTTATGGCCAGATACCTCTGACTAGGGCACTAAAGTAGTATAAGGCATATAATACATTTGAATGTTTTTTCCTTCGCCCTTGAATGCTTAAATATAAATTCAAATAACATTCAAATGGAAAAATGTGCTCTGATTACTCTAAATACATTAAGGCTAGTGACAAATGATAACATGTTAAAAGCAGCAAGTGGTCATACTATAAAAAACAGGCCATAGAAATCTGAGATGCTTCAAGATGCATAAAGAATCGGTTTATAATTGTGGCATGGCACGCTGATATATCTAATCAAGCCCCCAAGGAGCCTAGAGATTCCCATTACTCACCTTACTGCTTATGGTGTCATTACATTTGATCCTTTCTTAATGCACACAACAGAAGCACAGTATACATTCCCAGGGTTAGAAAGTGAAATGAAAGGAGATTAATAAAAGGTGGGAGGCTGACGAAAAAATATTCACCAAGCACACCACTCAATGATGAAAAGCAGCAGAATTTGTATATGCTCTAATGGCAGGCCGTGCGTGTTATCTATGCATGTGACTCGGCGTGAAGGTGTAAGCTGCTTCTAATGCATCATTCTGTGAAAATCAGCCAACTAGATGCAAACAAAGATTTAACAGTGTGGATCTGCTGCAAAGGCACATGGGGAAGCTGGATAAATAAGTTTGTACTCATACTCGCAAGTGGGAGAGAGCCCAGAGCGACTTCCACCCTGAGACAACGGGATATCTGAGGAACTAATCACAAACTCCTTTACTCTGGAGCAGCAAGGAATAAGCAGGAAATCAAGTAAAAAGAGAGATACAGAGAAAGGAGTAAAAGGAAGAATCAGGACACAACCTTTGCCCTGCACACAAAATACACCACTAAACAAGTTATTTTTAGCATTATAAATAGTTCACTTGTTTGTATTTCATCAATAATCAAAAGCCAGTAAATACTTTATATATAGAAAATCAAAGAGACTGCATTTATACCTGTTGGCATATCGTAGTGTGTTCAGGGTGTTTTTACAGGAAGCCATTCCAGGAGAAATGGTGGCGATCTGATAAGAAAAAAAAACAAATCATAATCAGAGTTGTCCATAAATAAACCAGGGTTCACTTGCATTAAAAACAAGGTTATAATTTTTATTATTTAAAAATATATATATATTTTTTTTAATGGTGTGTGAAACAGGAAGTGGCTATTCACCATGCATGTCCTCGAGTTCTCGCCGATGAACGAGTCTCTGAGCACTTGTGTAAGTTTGCTGGCTCTGAACGGCGTGTGCGATTTGTTCCTCCCCAGGGCTCTAATACACTCCTTGATGGAGACAGGACACAAGCTATTTTAGACACCAGCTCAAAAAGCTTTAGGATGCATTTCAACACTAAAATTCACCATTTCATAAATCAGGAACACACAGTGTATTAATCGTTCATAATTCAGCAAAATATTCAGACTTTTATGAAAAGACGTTCTGTATCTGGATGTAACTGTAATTATGCTTTTCTTCAGTAACATGCTGACCTTCAGTGCAAGTAGGCTCTTGTTGATCCCTGCTCCCTCCAGCCGTGTCTGGCGGTCAGCACTGGATGTATCAGCGCCACGCTCGTTCCCTGCCAGGTCAATCAACGAAAACTTGCCGTGCATCTTCCCCTTCCTGCGCAGAATAATCTGGAAGACAGCATGGCTTCGGGATGAGTGAGCGTTGGCAGAAGTCTGTCCTGAAGTTCTGGGGATCAAAAGGTGAAAAAAATTACTACTAGGTTAATAAGAAAACACTTTTTTTCAGATATATAATATTATCACACAGCAGATTTATTACATCAGAGAGCATTACGCTGTTTTATAGAGTTACCTGCAGCTGTTTCCGACCTCAATGAGCTTGAGGACATCTTCAGTGCATCTGACCTCTTTCTCCTGCAGCCCAACCACTTGCACCTGCTGTTTCCCATCCTCCAGTACACGCAGCTTTGTTTTATGGTTCAGCAAGTCAAACACCTGGGCACAGCACCAACATCCACAAAAGTAAGTGACTTGGGCCAGATCAGGCACAAAATATATGTACTTCAAAAAATATATATAATCTCTTTGCGATCTTCCACATCCACTAACAATTTATAACAATTAGAAAATTGCTTTACAACATCAAAAGAACTGTTTTCTGGAGGATGACCAGAAGTATTCGAGTCACTTGCCTTTCCACTGTAAATTTCAAAGAAGGTTGCATAAATTTGAAGATCCAAATTCTTGTAGTGGGGTTTCTTCAGCATAATGAAAACATCACAAGCTACATGGAGTAAACATAATAAACATATTTGAGACTGCTTGTTTTAAAGCTATTCAAACTGTAACTTAAAGTGATGTGGAAAACTATATGGAAACTATTGGCTTTTTTTTTTTTTTACATATTTGGACAAGTAAACATTTTGAACATCTTTGAAACAGTGCCTATTAATAAAGGTCATATACTTGTACAAAGTCACAAGGAAAATTTGCTTTTTCAATCATTCATTCAAAAGAAATATCAATAGATGTGATAATGATCTGTGGGAAAACTAAGTACACCCTTAGATACAGAAGCTAGAATTGCCCACTTTAACATAACTTCTTGGTAGATGTTTTGCATAATTGTCCACCAGGCTTGCTGGAAACTGACCACTTTTCCATGCAATATTATTTCAGTTGCAAGACGTTTGAGGGTTTTCTTGCATATACTGCCCGTTTCAAATCCCCTCACAACATTTCAATGGGATTCAAATCCAGGCTCTGACTAGGTCATTCTATAACTCTCCACTTCTTTTTGAGCCATTCCTTGGTGGATTTGCTAGTGTGCTTAGGATCAATGTCCTGTTGAAAGGTCCGTTGTCAGTTTAACTTCAACTTTCGGACAGATGGCCTCCCATTATCTTGTAGAATTCATAGTTGAATCAACGAATCCAAGCTGTCCAGTCTCTGAGGCAGGGAAGCAAACACAAACCATAACATTTCCTCCACCATGCTTCACAGTTGAGGTGTATGAGGTGTTTCTCCTGAAAAGCGGTCTTTGGTCTGCGCCAATCATGTCTGCTGTTACTGTGGCCAAACCACTCTATCTTTGATATGTCTGTCCAATAGCATATTATTAAAAAAGGCCTGGTCTTTGCCTATATGCTCATTGGCAAACTAATCTTGCAATCGATTTTTCCTGACATGCCTCCCATGCAGGTCAAATTTGTGCAATCTCTTTCTGACTGTGGAAGCATTCACTTTGACACCAACAGTTGCAGATCCTGGGATGAAATTTTAGGGTTCCATCCTGGAGACTTCTTTTTTGCATCAGTTGGTCTGCTCTTGGGCTGAATTTGCAGGGACAGTCAGTCCTGGACAAATTGGCAGTCATTTGATCTGCGCCACTTATAGATGATTTTCCTTACAGTGGAGTGATGTACACTGCTCAAAAAAAATAAAGGGAACACTAAAATAACATCCTAGATCTGAATGAATGAAATAATCTCATTAAATACTCCTTTTACATAGTTGAATGTGCTAACAACAAAATCACACAAAAATTATCAATGGAAATCAAATTTATCAACCCATGGAGGTCTGGATTTGGAGTCACACTCAAAATCAAAGTGGAAAAATATACTACAAGGCCGATCAAACTGCTGACACACTCCAGCCACATGAGGTTTAGCATTGTCTTGCATTAGGAGGAACCCAATGACACCTAATGGCAGTCAGGCTACCTCTGGCGAGCACATGGAGGGCTGTGCGGCCCCCCAAAGAAATGCCACCCCACACCATTACTGACCCACCACCAAACCGGTCATGCTGGAGGATGTTGCAGGCAGCAGAACGTTCTCAACGGCGTCTCCAGACTCTGTCACATGTGCTCAGTGTGACCCTGCTTTTATCTGTGAAGAGCACAGGGCACCAGTGGCGAATCTGCCAATCTTGGTGTTATCTGGCAAATGCCAAACGTCCTGCACGGTGTTGGGCTGTAAGCACAACCCCCACCTGTGGACGTCGGGCCCTCATACCACCGTCATGGATTCTGTTTCTGACCGTTTGAGCAGACACATGCAAATTTGTGGCCTGCTGGAGGTAATTTTGCAGGGCTCTGGCAGTGCTCCTCCTTGCACAAAGGCAGAGGTAGCGGTCCTGCTGCTGGGTTGTTGCCCTCCTCCACGTCTCCTGATGTACTGGCCTGTCTCCTGGTAGCACCTCCATGCTCTGGACACTACGCTGAAAGACACAGTAAACCTTCTTGCCACAGCTCGCATTGATGTGCCATCCTGGATGAGCTGCACTACCTGAGCCACTTGGTTGTAGACTCCGTCTCATGCTACCACTAGAAATGACTGCATTCAAAAATGACCAAAACATCAGCCAGGAAGCATAGGAACTGAGAAGTATTCTGTGGTCACCACCTGCAGAACCACTCCTTTATTGGGGGTGTCTTGCTAATTGCCTATAATTTTCACCTGTTGTCTATTCCATTTGCACAACAGCATGTGAAATTGATTGTCAATCAGTGTTGCTTCCTAAGTGGACAGTTTGATTTCACAGGAGTGTGATTGACTTGGAGTTAACATTGTGTTGTTCAAGTGTTCCCTTTATTTTTTTTGAGCAGTGTATTTCAAATAATTTGGAGATCTTTTAAAATCCCTTGCCAGACTAAAAAGCATAAACAACATTTTTTTCTGAAGGCCTTACAGAACTCTCTAGATCTTGGCATGCGGACACCACACACCACAATAGGGAACACCAGACACTAGATATGAGATAGGTATAAATAAGACAGGTTTCAATAACTGACAACCAATCTTGAACACCTGATTCTAATTGTATGAGTTTGAAGCTGTGATAAATGTATGGGTGTGCTTACTTCTTTCTCCATGTGATTGATTAGATTTTTTGTTCATGTAAATTGGGAAAATTACTCCAAAACTCAATTTTCTGTCATTTTATACAGTGTTATCAGCTTTATTAATAGGTACTGTTTCAAAGAGGATCAAATGTTTGCTTGTGGAAATATGAAAAATAATAAATAAATAAACAAACAAACAAACAATTTCCATAGGGTGTACTTCTTTTTTCACATGACCATATATTTGAAATGATTAATTGTGGCTTTAAAAACTCTCTTAAACATTTACCAGCTAATGCATAGATTCCTTTTGAGCAATCCTGATTCTTTCCAGAAAAATCTCCACCCATGGTCTGAAAAACCAAAGACATCAACATAAATAAATGCTCAAGGATAAGTGCGGTTCTGAGTAATAAGCAACAAGCACTAAAATTAGGACTAGGAATTTGGACCAATATTTACATAATTGAGTATTACTATTACACATTGTACAATCATATAATACATGTCTCTCACATGCGTTTTCCCACTTCCGGTTTGGCCGTATGCAAAGCATGTAGCCATTCCTCTGTCAAAGATCGTTTCCACTAAAGGTCTTGCTGTAAACCTGCACAGAAGAACATCTTAATTTCCACCAAAGACAACAACAAACTCTTACAATTAGTGGATTAAAATTAAGTGGTGGATGTGTAACAAAAGAAAAAGACAAACCTGTAAACCATTTCATTTGATGTACTGTCGTCAAAAGCATAATCAAAGCGAAAGGTTTGATTCTCTAGGTATCGGGTGAGGTCCACTTTCTGCTTAGGCTCATGGACCAAGACAACATCTTTACTGGGGATGGTGAGCACATCCAGCTCCTTTGCAGTGAGTTCTACAATACAAGACATGACACGTCCTTTAACACCACAGCTCATTTGAAAGACAATCGTCGCATTCAGTCTTTATGTTTATTTAATGCTATTTGATATTTCTATTCCTATTAAAAGGGAATCAAAAGGCTTATTCAGTAACAACTAGGATAGGTTAAACTGGTAGCTATAAGAATCTGGAGATTACACATACTCAGAACAGCTGTAGAGCATTTTAATAAATTATCATGAAAATATACGCAAGTCTGTTTCACCTTTTTTGTTAAGAGGGCGCTTCCTCACACAAACACATATTCTGTGCTCTTCAATCTGCAAACAAAGAGAATCTTAACTCTTACAGCTAGCTACGGTACCACAGATTTGTTTTTAAGTCTTGGTTAAAAATCAGCACACAAAACTTTCCCAAAAAGATCAGGCAAACATCTTTGGCAGGATAATAAATAATGCACTTCGGTTCATACTCACCAAATCAGCCGTGGTTAGTGGTCTGTAATCCAGGTTTGCCCTAAAATCTCTGATCATCTGCATTATTTCATAGTTGGGGACTGTGGTGTCCACCTCCTTCAAAACAAAAAGATTATTCATCATGTAACATATGACAAGACGTTACAACGTGACAAAGTCAGAGGTAGAACTAGAAGTATATTTTGCATTTAATATAAGACCTGCTCCCCCAGTTCAGAACGTAATAATGACCATTATGGGAGAAAAGTGCAAAACTGGTCTTTAACACAAAGAATATATCATAGTGACAAAATACAGAGCATATAATACACAAACTCAGCCCCAAGATTAAATTAAGGCTTTTATGTGAGCGTGTAGCATTCACACTGCTACATCAAGACAAGAGGCGATAATCAAAGCAATATTGTGATTATGGGATTTTGAAAGTCATAGGCATGCCCTGACCTGCGCTCTCTTCTCCCTTAGCTCTTGCTGCTGCAGTCGCCGCCTCTCTCTCTTCTCCTGCATTTTCTCTACATCTTTCACACAGCTAGACTTCCTCCTTGCTGCCAAACATCATGACAATACAGTCAGACAATCCTGACTAAACAATAGCATCATCCACTTCCTTTGTAAAAGGATCTCTATCTGTCCCTGTGCCTATATTGAATGTACAACTGCTTCAAATTCTGCACGAAGGAACAACTGAACACAGACTAAATAGCAATTTAGTTGAATAGCCATGCTCTGAAATGCTCCATTAATTCAAATCATTCAGTGTGTACAAATCACAACCAACTAGGAGGAAAAGCAAAAGAACAAACACAATACTCTTTCTTCTTCTCTAAAATGTTGAAATGTATTTCTCCACAGAGCTGCAAAAAAAATAAGCAAATAAGGAAAAACACCACAGGAAGCCCATTTAAGGTGCTGAACTATGGTCTCCCTTAGAGCAGTGTGTAGATAGAAAAACACTTGTGAAGCTGCAGTAAGACCCATTCCACTGGAGGGAGGTCATTACTGTGTGTCAAGAAAAGATCAATCAATTAATCAAAAGGTGTGCAATTACCATTCTGTAGTTGTCGTTGGCTCTGCTGTCCAGGACGCGCCCGAGTTGATCCGACTGTCAGCGAAACATGCATGTGCATAAACACACACAGTTGTGAGCATTGGTTTTATTCCTCACATTTATTGGTTTTAATGGAATCTGTAATGGTCCCTTAGGGCCTCTAATGGTAATTTATTGCTGTCTATTGGTGGTGGCATGTTTGTGTCGTGTCTAGTGGATACCATTAAGAACCAATAGAACAAACACCTTTGACATTTGGTAATGGTTTGTAATGGTATTTGTAGTGGAAACCATTAGAGTTTCTGTGACCGTTTCTACTGTTGTTTTTCAGCAGGGATGTGTTAGTATTTCCGCTGATTAAAACACCTACAGCTGAGGAACTTCTGTGTTCGTCATTAGGCTAGACCAATCAAAAATGCGCTGTTTTGACAACAGAAACCCTTAGAGAATCTGTAATAGTTTTAATGGAATCTGTAATGGTCCCTGTGGGCCTCTAATGGTAATTTGTTGCCATCTATTGGTGGCATGTTATGTCTAGGGTGTACCATTAATAGAAGACCTTTGAAATTTGGTAATGGTTTTTAAGATCTGTAATGGTATTTGTAGTCGAAGCCATTAGAATTTTCTGTGAAATTCTACTTCTAGAATTCTAAGATTTTAGAATTTCTGTGAAATTCTAAATATCCATTAGAATTTCTGTGAAATTCAGAATACTGACTGAGCTTAGTAACAAACCAAACTAGCTTTTCAAAATAGTGTGTGTGCGCGCGCGCTAAATTATTAACACAGACACTCGGAAATTCAAAAGTGTTAAATCTCTTATTCGTCAAGGTCTATAGGAAAAAGGTGTCTCTAACTGTAATAGGTGTTACGGCTTAAAAAACTAGGTAGACTTGATGACGGAGTAAATGTGCCGGCTAGTTAGCTTAGCTCATCTTAGCTTAGCAACCGTTGCTGTGTTGACTGCGCTAGGTAGG
Source organism: Ameiurus melas (assembly GCA_012411365.1). Classification (NCBI taxonomy): domain Eukaryota; kingdom Metazoa; phylum Chordata; class Actinopteri; order Siluriformes; family Ictaluridae; genus Ameiurus; species Ameiurus melas. The sequence goes on along the minus strand of CM022776.1, from coordinate 13,009,879 downwards.
TAGCTTAGCTTCCACAGCAACAGGGATGCACCGGCTAACCAATAAATTGTCATTTAGTTCATGTACAAGGCTTGTCGGTTCGCTAATGCTAGCATTACTAGCACTTCTCTCAGCCAATGCTAGCTAAGCGAAGCAAATAATGACTAAACGTCTATAATAATAATAATAATTATTATTATTATTATAACTTAATTAGGGAACTCACCGTCACTCCGTTTGATCTCCACGACAATTTTGCCGAGGTTTACCGCCATGGTTTCTCAGAGACGGGACGAGCGAGAGCGCGCGAGTAATGAACCGGTGTTGTTACTGGAATAAAGTACTGGAATAAAGTCGGTGTGATGGACGTTCGATATTCGCGGATATAATGAAATTAAGGGACCGTCTCTAAAGTTACACACGACATTGTTAAACACGATTCTAACTTATAGCAATATAACTTATAACAATAGCATTTGAAGGGAATGACTTGGTCATATAACCAACTGTACAGTGTTCATCTAGGTGTCAGCTATAACGCACACCTCTTTGATATTTAACTAAATAAACTATTAAATCATATTTAAATATTGTCGTGTAATTTATTACTGCATGGGCTTCTACACAAAATATACCATAATTTAAAGCTCAATAACATTTGAAGGGAATGATGTACAGTCACACAACCAACTGTAAAGTGTTCAACTAGGTGTCAGGTATGATGCACACCTTTTAGATTTTTGATATTGAACCCTACAATGCATGAACCAAAAAACCTTCAGGAATGCATAAAGGGGGTCAAAATGACCCGTACTAGATTGAATGGTTTTCTTAGAAGTCCTAAAAAAATAGAAGTGCCTATTAATTAAAAGTGTGTGTGTGTGTGTGTGTAACCCTCTTCGTCGGTGTGCTCCCCCCGAAATGACTCTGCGTTGTGTTTGTGTGGTAGATGAATGAGGAGGACACCGAGATCGTGACTATCACAGTAGTGAAGCTTTCCTTTATTCACGCTCATGAATAACAGGCACATAAAATAACTTTCCACAAGAAAACAGAACTGACTCAACAACAGCTCCAACCATGTAAAGGGCTCACCCACACAACAAATCCCACAGAACACAGCTCCCCCCAAAGGCTGGAGAAACATTTCACACATATACATATAATATATATACACACACATATATGGTAAATGTGCACTTACATAGCGCTTTTATCCAAAGTAAAAGCTTTTATCCATGGCATTATCCATAGTGCCATGACTTTACGCTTTACACTGTGTCTCATTCACCCATTCACACACACACACCATCGGGAGCAACTTGGGGTTCAGCGCTTGTGGAGTCACCCTGCCGGGAATCGAACCGCCAACCCTACGATTAGTGGACAACCCACTCTACCAACTGCGCCACACCTCTCCCCTCTCTCCTCCCCCCCTCTTTTTTTTTTTTTTTTTTTTTTTTTTTTTTTTTTTTTTTTTTTTTTTTTTTTTTTTTTTTTTTTTTTTTTTTTTTTTTTTTTTTTTTTTTTTTTTTTTTTTTTTTTTTTTTTTTTTTTTTTTTTTTTTTTTTTTTTTTTTTTTTTTTTTTCCAAGATCCCCTCCTTTTTTATTTTTTTTTCCCTTTTTTTTTTTTAACTAACTATTATGCAAGGACAAACACTTTGGGGTGTGCTACTTTTTTTAAATTAAAGAACACATCATGCTTTTGTTGGTAGTTATATTTAAAATTGTAGAATGTTTACAAAACAATCTAGTTCCTGTTCTCACTTATAACAGCTATAAGCAGTCATTCCCTCACAAGTCTCTCTTTTTTCTCTCTCTCTCTTAAAGTCCCCATGAAATAAAAATTTTGTGGATTTTAGTATGAACATCTTAGCCTTAAGGTTATCTATAAGCTAGTGCGCTCCAAAACAATGACAAAATTCACATTTGGAAGATACATGCATTCAAAATGTACAGTTTCCACCAATATGGATCAACAATTTTGATGACATCATTCTGCACTTCAGATTCTCATTAGATTTTCTCTCTAGAATCTGAAGTGTCCCACCCCCAACAGTTGTAAGTTTCCTAATTGTGAGGTAAGCTAAATGCTATATGCCATTTAAAAAAGGGGGATGGGCCACTTGATTTGTCCCACCCTGGCTTCCTATTTCAATAGAATGAAGGCATTTCATGGGGACTTAGTTAATGGTTAATGAGACAAAAAAAAATTCAGCTCGTTATGTTACAGAGAAACAGTAAACACTCTCTGTACTCTGACCTGAGTGACAAGGGCCAAATCATTATTGCCAGATGACTGCTCCCGGTCAGCACTGGTGAGTATCTACTGACAGTGGTCTGTGGAGGAGCAAACCACAAATTGAAGGTAGCAGGGTATTGGACACCAAAGGCTCATAGAGGCAGAACGCAAATGAAGGATGCTTGGTCCGATGAGTCCTGGTTTCTTTTATATCAGGAATGTGTATAGCGTTTACCTGGGGAAGTGATGGCACCATAATGCACTGTGGGGAAAAAGACAAGCAAGTGGAGGGAATGTGAAGTTCAGGGCAGCGCTCTGCTGGGAAAACCCTGTTTCCAAGCATTCATGTGGAAGTCAATTGGACACATGTAACCTACTTAAACATGGTCTCGGGCCAGGTATACCTCTTCATGATAATGGTATTCCCTAATGGTAATGGCCTCTTTCAGCAGAATAATGCACCCTGCTGCACTGCACACATTGTTCAGGAACAGTTTGAGGAACATTACGAAGAGTTCAAGGTGTTGCCCTGGATGCCTAGGACGTGCTGGAACAAAAAAATAAATAAATCAGATCTGAGAGCAGCTCCACCTCACAAATTACAGGACTTGAAGGATCTGCTGCAGACATCTTGGTGCCACATACCACAGGGTACCTTCAGAGGTCTTGTAAAGTCAATGTCTCAGTGGACTGGAGCTGTTTTGGCAGCACATAAAGGACCAACAGCATATTAGGTGATAAAATAACATATTACAGGAATTAATACATCATTTATTTATCATGACCAGATATTCATCCACAAGATACTGTGCAAACAAAGAAAAACTGAAGGTAAAAAAAAAACATTTCAACTCTGATGATGACTCACGGATTCAAGTGTAACATAGGTACACATTGACTAGCACACCTTGAACTTATTTGCTAAATGATGGACTGACTCTTTAATTGCAGACCTTTAATTACCATACTTAAATACGTACCACACTAATACCTAAATATACCACACTATGTACTGAACAAATACTAACCAAGCATCTCAGACTCAGCATTCCTACAGCCTTTTTTCTAATTATCCCTCCCTCTTCCTCTCTCTAGTCTCCACTCAACTGCCTGCAGTCTAACTATGACCAGATCTCTACGTTACTGCCATTGACTTAAAAGCCCCAAATGATAAAGAGTGCCCTCTCGTCTCTTTCATTGTGGTGCAGCGTTCAAAAATGTCCTTTTTAATCTGAATATAATCCAACCAGATTCACTGACAGGGACTGTGAGAGCACTCTCAACCCTGCGCCATAATGAACGAGTGGAGTTTTGAATAGAGAGCCGTGCTTAAAGGGGTTTATGATTACAATATAACCATTACTGAATGAACATGTTCTGACTGAATCCACATGCAACTATGAATTGTAATTTGGCCTCGGTAGTTGAATGATGACGGGTGTAATAAATGCGCTTTAAGAGCTGATTTGAACTGCCAGATGCTCCGAGCACACTTGTCAAGAGTCTAGATTTGCATTGAAACAAAATAGAACATCTTCACGGTGTTAAACAGGAAGGAGAGGTCTTTCTTCAGAAGATATACTAATATATGAGTCTACAATATTTCTGGTTCCAAAGAAGAGCAATGAGGAACGTCACACATCTGTCCATTTGTGCTCGTATACTTCTGTTCCTGAAGGCAAGACATGTTTCTGGTGCTTTCCTCATTTTCTAGTCCTTCTCAGGAATGGAGGAGATGTGACAGGTCTATATTTGACTGAAAGATGGCAGAAAACTCTTTAGAAAGCAGATCATGCAAGGCCATGCCGTCGTGGGTGTACACCCAGCGTTCTCCTGTCCAATCGTAACGTTTCGGCCCGCTGCAAAAAAAAACCCAAAAACAATATAGAATCATCACTAAAGACTGGATATGCCAATATTTAGCTTTGCAGAATAATGTTTCCCGAAGGTTTGCACTAAATTCATACTGAGTATTGGTAATTAGGGCCAGTACTGGCTTGAAACAATGGATCTACTGATGTACGACTGATCTTGCAACTTTCGAGTGTTCAGGTTTGTAACCATCATGCCTGTGATGAAATTACTGTTAGAATGTTCATATCGAGTATCTCTGAAATCAGCATCATAAGAAAAATGGCAAAAATGGGACCAGATCATTCCTACTTTCTCCTGTATATCTTCCAGCTGCAACACCAAGAACTGAATGACCTGCTTTAGGTAAGAAATAAAACACTCAGAAGGATGCTGCTATGGGAAAGTAAATCATCAACTGGATGGTGTAAAACGGCCTGACATGAAGCAGAGTTAACATTACCACATGTTCCTATAACAGCATGTTCCAAAGTGTTTTATTCCTCTTATACCACCACAATTCGTCAACACTAACAATTATATATCTTTAAATGGAACATTTGTACTTTTATCCATTTTACAGTTACATTTAACATTGTAGAATATCCACGAAACAAGTTAGGTCCTGTTATCACCTGGAGTTAATATGGAAAAAAAGCTTGCCATGTTACTGAGAAAGCTGTCCATCCTGAGGAATTTCCCCATGTCTGAGAAATTGTGACTTTACCTCTAAGTGTTAGAAAATACTGACACTGGAGACACCTTCCAAAAATCCTAAACAATCTTGTTCAGAAACCTTCACCATATCAATAATTACACGTTTTCAATGACACGCTTTAGCATTAGTCAACTCCCTGGGTTAGTTGTTACTATAGAAACATGGAGCACAGTAATATAATTCTGTAGATCGTTTCTGGATACATTTTCAAAATTCTTTTCAGAAACAGGCTTCACAGAAAATAAAAAGCAGAGATGCTTGCCTTGTAGGAGAGGAGAGCCAAATCTGTCTGTTGGGTTTTTGTTTATTGATGACATAAGTGCCATGGCCACCTCCTACTTTCACAGTCAGGACACCACTCTGTGGAGAGCAGAAAGATGATGAAGATAAGGGTTACTTCAGGAAACAGATTACTTCCAAGGAATACTTCAGGTCCGTATGCTAACACCGAGTCAGATGTGCTGAGAGCATTTGCATATTTAATAATGAAACAAAACAAAAAAGTCCAATCCCACTTTAAGTTTAAATCCCTAATACAGATATGGATACGGATACGTAGAGCATTAAACAGATACAGGACACAGATAACACCATGTTACACCCCTAACTTGGACCAAGAAAACAAACTTCCCTCTCACAGTACTGTTCATTTCTTAAATTTCCCTGTACAAAACACAATACAAGAAGATAAACTATTTTGAGCACCTATTACATTTCTTCACATTAACATCATTGCTACTATGTGCCTTCAGGCCATCTCTCCGAGTGCTGTCCAATCTTGTGGCTCAACTCATGTTATGGATCCCTGATGAACACGTTTCCTTTACATACCTGTGGAGAGAGTTGGTTAAGAGAGTTTTCGTTGGGAAAAGGAGGAAGATTTATTCCTCCTCACAGCCTTGAGGTGATCGAATTTCAGGAATGACTGATCACAGAGCGAGTCATCTCCAGTTAGTGCCATGCAACAGCCGGGAAAAGCAAGAAGTGTATGTGTGGAAGAGGTGTTTATGCTCCACGTTGCTCTCCTGCTATGTTTGGAAGAAGAAGAGTGAGAGAGAGCTGCTGAAATGGGAACATTCGGCCTTGGCTCAGACAGCAGCTGTCGGATTGCATGATTTAAAAACTGGCAGCATTATTAAGTCTTCCTACTACAGGTCACAACATGCAGCAATACAGGATGTAACTGCTTTCAGATCGCATGAAACTTTTATACACCATATAGAGAACAGCAATGTGTGTTGACAATGACATGGGGGGTGGGGGTTAGGGTGAGAGCAGAACCTCACTGCTCCGCAGGGGAGCTGACAGAAGACTCCCTCTCTGACATTTATCTGGAAGAGGAGTTGGGAGGACAGAGGGTGTGAATGACCAATCAACCGGTCAGCACGCCCCACACACATCACACTTCCACCAGCCACTGCAATAAACCAAGGTGTCTTAAAAGTACCCATTCGCACAGCTTGTTTGGCTTGTTCATATCTCCCTGGCAGGTCTCAGTATGGATCTACTGTGTGGAATAAATCTTACTCTGCCCCTGACATGCAAGGCATCCCTCAAGGTTCAGCTCCTGGTCTGTTTCACTTTATAATCTTGCTCAAATTTGGCAACACAGCCTAGTTTTTGCAGTCATGGAAACACTCACATCCATGTCAGTACAAGGTCAATAAAAATTTTACACCGAACATCCAGCTCAAACATTTACACATTTAATGTATCGTGTTGCTTTCTTTTTTTTTTATTGAACATTTCTGCTGAACATTTCTACAGAACATTTCTACAATTTTTGCTAAACCATTTCCCAAAAATACAAAATTAGCAACAGCAGTAAATATCCACAGATTTTTTTCTTTTTATACAAAGAAAAACAAAATTGAACCCACAACCCACCCCTCCGGCTCATCATGGCTACCCATTAACTGTCGCTGGTTATAGAGATATTATAAAATTCAACAACAGGACCAAGCTTTAAGTGGGTAGTGTCTGTAACTCCATAAAGTAGGCAATAAAGGGAAGCCATTTATGAATGGCATCGTGTTGCTTTCTTGAGCATCAGCGAACGTTTGCACCTTTTGTGATAGTTGTGTACGAATCCCTCAGTTGTCCTCGGTGTGAAAAGATGCATCTCAAAATCATATAGCCATGTTGGAAAGGGGTCAAATATGCAGAAGATGCTGGAAAAGTAAAAAATGTGCGGGACCTGGTGGATTTTTCAACAGTGGGCAGTTTAACTGCTCAGGACAAACAAGGGACTCATGAACAACTATAACAAAACAAACACAATCGTTGATCATCTAGGTAACAACACACAGTATTATGAATCGAATGTGTGTAAACTTTTGAACTTGTTCATTTGTGTAAATTCAGTTATTATTGTGCATGTGGACTATTTTTTTCCCTTTTGTGTGCTTGTGTACAATACTTTTTGAAATGATGAACATTTTGCAGATTCTGCAAGGCATGTGTGAACATATGACCTCAATTGTAGCCAGCAACAGAAAATAACATCTGGACTGTGGTACTCTGTTGAGTTGCATCTACTACAAAATCTGACATGCTGCACTCTGTGTTAATCTAACACTGTCCCTTCATAAATCCTGCAAGAGACATGATTACCTCGGAATAGTTGAATAGAAACATCACTCGCACACATAAAAACCCTCAACTTCCATGAGAAAATATGGAAAAGGGCTGCATGCAATTTTTAAAGCTTTGTTCAAAATTCAGTATCCATAAAATGCATGTAAACTCAACAGGTGACTCTAAACAGAACCTTTAATAAAGACAAAGTAGAGATTCAACTACGTGGAAAATTCATCTTTAGGACAAATTATGATGAAAACCAAAAGCGAAATCCACGTCCCTGACTTTAAAAGCCCTTGGTTTTTGGGTCAATGCACACAATTAGATTTGTTTTCCTTGCTTTTTAATTAAGATTATGACTGAAATGTAAATTAAAAGAAACTTTAACAGTTAATTAATTACTAATCAACAATTATTTTTATAGTAAATTGCATATAACTCTAATCCAGCACTGCCAAAAACATGCATAAGTACGGATCAGTTTGTACCAACAAGAAAGAAAGAAAGAAAGAAAGAAAGAAAGAAAGAAAGAAAGAAAAAAGTAGGCAACACAGATCAGGTAATGTTCTGCCGGATGTCTTCCTAGCAGAAAACCAGCTTGAATTTTTAACTAACAGATCACAATCACCAGCCCAAGTCTGGGCTTGTCAAATCAAAGTAATTAAAAATAGCAAATACTGGAGGATACAGACTTATCTGGCAACCCTGCACAACCCACTTCATTATGATTAATATATAAGTCATTTCTAATTCTCATACTTGGGATGTCACATTTGATCTTTAAAAAATTATAAATAAATAAAGTATGCTGAACAAACAGGATAAATTAGTGTGTGTGACTGAACAACATAAAACATCTTTTATTTGTTTTAAATAAAGTCTATAACCGGCACTGTCCCATTTATGGGCTGCATCATCACATCTAATCTCATCGGCCTGTTAACGGGTCAGAAAAGTCGAGTTTCTCCTCAGATGCACTGGAATCTGACCTGGTTTAACATAACACCTGCTGAGCAGCTCTGACTGATCTGGATCAAGAATCGATAGCGAGTAGAGAACAGCAGCGGTCTGGACAACCAACACCATCGTGAACATGAATCTATACACGAGAAAACTGCAGAATGCAAACGTGTGTTCGGTGCTGGGATCAGCCTGAACGAACTCAAACCAAGTGTCTGCATCACAGTCTTCACAAGACGCCACTCAAATACCAATTTAAATATTCCAGGGCATTTAAGGATTACCTAAGAGGTTTTCAATGTGCGGCAAATTCATATTTTGTCCATACTGTGCAGCACAAAACTGCAAAATATGGATTAGTAATTATGAACAAACTGTAAGTGTCAGGGTTTGGGCTGGATGATATGGCAAAAAAATCATATCACAATACTACAAGACATTTCTAACATACACAATATATTTCATGATATATATTTGTGTTGTCTCATAATTCAATTACATTTTTATTTCATGGCTACAAATTTTTTTATTTAAAATCATTATTATTTTTTACATTTTCCAGTTTTAAATATTCAATATAAAATTTTAACAACAACTTGTCTGCTTCAAATCAGAGAATTGGTTATTTAAAAAATAAGTGAGTAAAAAAAAAAATTTTAATCTCAGAAAAGTGTATTATGACTGATAGAGGCAGCCAGACGTGAGCTTGTAGCCGGAGATCTAAAAGTGACACTGCCCATGAGCAAGTCCCAAAGGAAGTACACACTGAAGCTGTACTTCCTTTCATGTATGAAAAGTGTGATCAAGAGAGAGAGAGAAAAAAAATGCTGTTTAGCAGAACAGTGGCCAATAAACTCACCCTGGAGTGACCATTAGACTTGGGTTTGTAGATCAACAGCTGCATCATGTGGCCATTTAGATAAACTGCACCCATAATCATGCACTGAAGGACAGAAGCTTTTCCTTATTTCTATCAATACACAAAGTACTGGGCAAAAGTCATAGGCACATGCAAAGAAATGCTGTAGAGCAAAGAAGCAAAATCCTGCAACCTTCATTGTGTTTTTTTGTCTGAAAAGTATCTCTTACCACTTAATATGCTGCTTTCTTTAGTGACAAACATTTTTCTGTAACATTTCATTTTTGCTGGAAAACTAATGTTTTTAGTACTGAATCAATGATGTAGAAGTCATAAAATAAAAATATGTAACAAAGTTAAACAAAATCAGGTGCCTAAGACTTTTGCACAGTATTGTACATATATTTTTATTTACTCACAGAAAACACCACGTCATAATCTTGCGCAGCAGTAAAGCTCTCATCAGCGAGATCCTCAAAATATTCTGCCAATGCATCCAGCGTCTCATCAGCCAACTTCTCATAGACGGCTTCTGTCAGCTCCCTACCAAGAAATATAGAGAGAGGGGGAAAACAACACAAAACATGACAGAGTGGGTGATTTAATGTTCAACTCGGAGGTATCTGCTGCATTTCCATTTCCGTGTACTTTTGTTAACAGCTACATCGCCCGTTAAGTATTTGGTCCCATGCAGAAACACATGCGCATAGATCTAGTTCATATACACAGTATGGTCAAAAGTATGTGGACACCTGACCATCATACCCAAATGTTGGTTCTTCCCCAAACTGTTGCCACAAAGTTGGAAGCACACAATTGTCAAGAATATCTTTGTATGCTGTAACAAATATTTTCCTTCACTGGAACTAAGAGGCTCAAACATGTTACAGCAGGAGGCGCGTCTCAATCAGCTCCCTAAGATCAGGCAGGTTCAGGCACTGGTGAGGACCCTGGCTCACAACACACTGCGGCACTGATTACTCGATTTCCGGCGACATAACAGGCAGGACCGATATCTTTCTGACATATATACATATATATATATATATATACATATATATATATATATATATATATATATATATATATATATATATATATATATATATATAAATCTGTTAGCTTAATCGCACGTTTCTGTCAAGGTACTTCATGCAGGATTGCTTATGTAGCTAATGGATTTTTTAAAATCATTAAACACTTAAAAGTCATTAGAGTCAAACAAACTGCATATAGAACATCAAATAAAGTAAAAAATTTGCTAACATAAGAAATCATTTTACAGCAACAATACATTTGTACATGAAGTTGAGGTGCATTGTGGGATTTTTTTTTAGGGAGTGAACGTTTCAGTGCACTGGAAGGATTTTGCGATTGAGACAGCCCTTAAAATGTCTGGCCAGAATGCTGACTGCGTCCCAGGCCTCCTCGCCAGGTCATCAGTACCTGACCTCACTAATGCTCTTGTGACTGAGTGAGCACAAATCCCCACCCACAACTATGCTCCAAAATCTAGCAGAAAGCCTTCCCAGAAGAATGCAGCTTATATTTAACACCGCACAGAGACTAACTCTAGAATCAGATGTTCAAAAAGCACACGAGTGTGTTGGTCAGGTGTCCATAAACATTTGTCCATATAGTATAGTATGTGTTCTGTACTAAAATTTTCCATGCGGAAATACATGTGCATAGACCTACTGAATATGAGTAACAAAAACCGTGTATACTTTATTCTATTCTATTATATCTCAGGTTTATTTGCAGGTTTCAGTGATTTTGAGATATGTGATGGGATTAAAAGCCATGCACCGATTTACTTAGACTGAAGAGCGTTTTCTTCTGCAAGGGGAACGGTCAAGTAAAGTCCTCTTCTTTGTACGTGTCCATGTGCAACATCTGTCCACTGAAATAATAAGGGATGGAGTGCATTTCACATTGTATAACAAATAATATCACACATACTCTGTCTTATCCAGGCATTAATTCTAATAGTCTTTATAAGCACAGTTATTAACATCTATAACAATTAAAGAAAAAGATGGTCATTTTAACTCAGACATGAACGTGCACTCAGTACATACATAATTTTTTTAATTATTAATATTTCTTCATTAATACATTGATGTTACTCTTACAGCTCTGGTGGCCCACGATGCAGCTGGATTAAACTCTGACCTTGTTGAGTTAGTGCTAGAAAATCCACATTTTGCCTGTAAAAGAAAACAAAAGCAGATTAGCACCAAACAGCTCCATATGCCAGAGACGCCAGCTTGAATTTAAGGCTATATAAGATCCAGGAATTATCTACGGACTGACCCGATTGTAAAGCTCAGCTCTATTAAATGGCTCGACTAGTTTTAAGGGATCGGACGTATCTGGAAAAAGCAAGCTGTTTGTCAGCACATCATTTTTATTTTAGCTGTTGTATCCGTACCTGAAAAACACCTAAACTAAAAGGAAAAACAAGACTGAAGGCAAAAAGTCCTGGAAACAAGGGGCTTGCCCCCTGTGCCCCCAGTGTTCCCCAGACATCCACTGCCAACAATACAGCTCTTACTCAAGATGGATGAATGAATGAACCGTTTGTGATGTATGTTTTGTCCATCTTTCTTTGACCGTCCATCAGTGGAGGGCAGACAGCATAGGATCAGCTCTCCTCAGGTATTTGTATGGTGGGTCGTTGTCATGTTTTTGTGGTTTGGGAGGAAATTCGACTCAACTGATCATCTACAGCACACAATACTATCATCCATCGCTGCCACATTGTAAAGCCACCAACATTCTGGACTTTTCTCCCACCTGCCATCTGGCATAAGTTTCCGGAGCATCTGTACTACCACCACCAGACTTCGAAACAGCGTTTTGCCTGAATAACTCAAACTCAACACAATGCTTCCTATCAAAACTCCCGTCCATCGCCACGCACGTGCACTCTAAAATCCTGCTAACACTTACAGAATTTACAGACGATTGTTGCACTAGATTTTCCACACAAGACCGGTTCTGCTGTCGTATTTACGGTTACTCTTTAATGTCCTGTTCACCGTATTGTTGTCCTAAAGGGCATTTCGTTCCAATGTATAAAAGACAATATCTTAAATTATATAATATACAGATCGTATGAAAATAATAACCCACTTGATGTGACGAAGTTCTCAGTAGTGCAGTACGGTCGTGGAGAACCCCATATTTGATTGTTTTCTTTGCTCAGCTCAGGAAGAACTGTTCGTTTTTTGAATCAGATGTGTTGGGAGCAGAGAAAACACTCAGATGTGCAGGACAGGAGGTTCTCCAGTACCAGGGTTAGGTCCTGTACTCTGTATAGTGCACCTGACTGGGAGTTTACCTGATAAACTGGATAATGAATTTAGATACAAGGCAGGTGTAACTAATGAACTGGCAACTCAGGGTGTAACCCAAACTCTAAATTAGCCGCAGAGTTAATACCCTGAAAAAATATGTGTTTCCAAACATAAGTTTCTATAAACTGTAACTTGTTATTTCAGCTGCACTAGGATGGATAGCTTAAAGACTGTCTCACATGTCCCACAGATCTGAAGGTTTTAGTCTCGTGCTCTTCCTCTCACTCTTCTCACCTTTACTTCTTCGGTCCTCACTCCAGACGTGAATGAAGAGGATTTGGACACACGCTGAGGACATTTCCACCTGCTCTTCAGGAAACACACACACAAACTGTAAGGTTTATTTGGTAACCTTGACATGGTGTTGTGTGTAGCCCTACTATGACCAGTAGAACCGGAATCACGTGTCGGTCGCGCGGCCTTCAAAATAAGAGTCACCCCCAAAAAGAAAGAAGTACACATTTCAATGAAACACAGTTACACATCATAGATAGATAGATAGATAGATAGATAGATAGATAGATAGATAGATAGATAGATAGATAGATAGATAGATAGATAGATAGATAGATAGATAGATAGATAGATAGATAGATAGATAGATAGATAGATAGACAGATAGATAGATAGATAGATAGATAGATAGATAGATAGATAGATAGGACACAGTCGGGGGAAAAACATACATTTAATTGACAAACACATTTTATTTGAAAGAAAGAAGAGGACTAATAACATTTCTGTAAAGCTGCTTTGAGACAATGACTATTGTAAAAAGCGCTATACAAATAAAATTGAATTGAATTGAATTGGACTAATAAATCATAAGCAATACTATTAGGCATTTACAGGCTACATGCCTTAGTGTATTCGATAAATAAATAAATAAATAAATAAATAAGAATGTCTGCGAAATACCACTAGATGTTAACACATCATTTTATTTAAAAGAAAGAAGACCCAGTTTAAAAATAAGAGTAATTAAAATCATTATAATAGTCAATTCAATGCAATACAATTACAAATACATATTTTATTAAAAAGAAAGAAAGAAAGAAAGACCGTAAGTCACCAAAACACGATATTTTATTTATTTGAAAGAAAGAAAAGACCAATTTTCAGAATAAGAGTCATCTGGGTAAAAAAAAAAGCATTCTTAGGCATTTTAATAACAAAATTGAAAATATAACTGCAAACAGCAATTACGGGGCGAAGCGAGGTAATGTAAGGAGGTAAGCAAGCATGATTTTAGCATGGTCAAGATTTTATGACAAGTTGTTCAGACGTTGTATCCAGAAAAAAAAGGCAAAATAAAATCTTGTGAGCACTAGGTGGTGCTGTTCCGAAACTGCATGTTATGATGCCCATTACATATACTAAGTTTGGTCTGAATATGCTAAAGAATTATGGCGCTATAGCCTCACATCCGTTTCAGAGTGATCGCCATCGAATTTGTCTGCACGTTATTTTAGAAAATTCAAAATGGTGGACAGGAATTTTAGCATACTGTGGCGTCGCATAATTGGCATAATTGTTCTCCGCCTTATCCAGGAAATCTGTCAAGATCAATCTCATGACAGTGTGCCAAAGTATTAGTAATAGTCAAAAGCTATTATCATTTTTTAATAATTGTATTATAATTGTTGACCACAACATGGCTCTGTCCTGAAACTTTCTGGGCATGGTCCTGATGCCACCCAACAATTTCTATAACAATACTAAATAAAATAAAATACAGTGTTTAAGATTAAATTCCGAAATAACCGTCCACCAAAATGGCTGACATACGAAAATATTATATCTAACGACTTGTTATGCTCTACTGAATCTACACAGACCATGGTTTTAGAACAAACCGTTCTTAAGTTATAAGCAAAAATATGTTGTTTTGTCATATCTCGTGACCACTAGATGGCCCTGTTATGAAACACTGCAGGTACCCTCAGATCATGATGGCTAGGACAAATACTAACTTTCTTATGAAAAGGCTAAAGCATTTCGGACGTTTGGTGCTTGGCCCCTAATTACATTCTGCATTTTTATTAGAAAGAAAAAGAAAGTCACCGAAACACGTCCTATTTTATTTGAAAGAAAGAAAAGACTCCAAATAAGAGTCACCAGTTACAAAGAAAGAAGAAACTTATGCCTAGACAATCATGTTTGAATTGAAAGCGAGTAGAAAGGCTGTGTCAAAAAAGAGAAAGAAATCACGAAACCAGATGGTATTTGGATATTATTTGCCCACACTGTCTACCATGTCAGTCCTGGAGAGCTGGATGTCCTACACAGTTGGCTGTACTCCTAACACATTAGTACCGCTGTACTGAAAGATGCACTGCGCATGCTCATAAACTCAACTGCGCAGTACCTGGACCTTCAGCCGCTGTCTCCCTGCAGAGGGCGCTGTGAGCTCACTGAGCTGGGCTTGTGCCGTTTTAATGAACATGCAGGAACTTAGAAAGCGGCTCTCAGGACTGGGGTTTGGGAACAGGAGGCGGTGCGCTTCACAGGGACTGGGCTCCCTCTCTTCTCTTCAGTACACATCTCACACAGAGTGGAGGAGAAAGCAGTGTGCTGCTGCTGTTGCTGCTGCTCGCTGGAGGAAAACAAACGCATTCTGCACCAGCTGCAGTTCTCTGGATTATCAATCAGCTGTGTACAGAGCTCTAACTGCGACATCGTCTCGACAAGGCACACAGATATCCAAGTAAGAATTTAACACATGATTTAACACATGCTATTTATGAGATCACTGTGAGAGCTCTGGCACACCTGGTCCAAGGTGAAGGGTTCTTAAGTTCAGCTGGACATCCTGTAGTTACAGCAGATGTGTCACATTTTCACTGAAGAGCAAATCCTGGAAGATTTCTGTTCTTTTTCTGGCTGTACGTGTACAGTATATGTTCATATTATTAATATCCATGCATATATATGACTAAGATTCATATTACATGCTTATTACACAGTATGAATATACCCACTACTACTACTTATAATAATAATAATAATAATAATAATAATAATGTATGGTGTATGAGACACAATTCCATTTGTATTCATACTGAAGAAATGTTCTTGACTGTTGCTCTTCTCACATTTTTGCAATGATACATATTTTTCATCTAGTAGATGAAAAAAAGTTTACCGTAATGCACAAACTTTCCAGAAAAACAGGACATCTTGGACAAATGTCCTTCGGTGCAAGCAAAGTACTTTTCTTTTGAGGCTTTAGGTGGTGAAACCCTACAGATGTTCTTTGTACACTTTTACACAATATATGAAAAGTACACAAGTGTAGTACACTGTAGAGCTTCAGATTTCACCTACTACAGCCAGTTTGCTTGCACAGCTGATAGAAGCTCTTTTTTTCCAAAGTGTCTCATTTCTCTGGAAACGTTGTGTTACTACACTTAACCTTTACTACATCTATAATTAGAGTAGTAGCAACTATCTAGTATGGAAGTATGAGTGGGCGATATTATGTAATGGGGCGCAAGGTCCGGTCGCCATGGAAACCGGCACGCACAGACAGAGTTGCCAGTCAGCATTTTCATTTGGGTTCGGTCCAAACACACCTGACACAGGTAATAAAGAATAATGACGAGCTGTCTTTTCGGAATGGAGGATAAAGATTCGGACGAGGATTGGATTGAATAATAATGTTTGGACTGGTTTGGAAATGTCTTTTATAATGGCATTTATAATCAGGCATCTTATTGCAGAATGTGTGCACTCAGAAGGAAAAAAGCTGTGCATTTCAGGATACAAAGGTTTGTACCTACACTATGAGAAATAAAGGTGCCAATCTCCATGGTATTGGAATTATGTACAATTTACCTGGTAAGGTGCATGTGGCATAATTGTAAATAGCTTAGTGGCCCTTAAGGGCCAATTATGTAATAATTGATTTTTAAAGGTTTTCAGTTATGAAAGTAAAACCAAAAAATTAATGGTACCCCCGTGACAAGAAAAAGTACTGTTTGGTACCTTTATTTCTGAATGTGAACACAGTCTGACTATTCAAATATTAGCTCAATTGGTTGAATGTTTACGGTGATATCTTGGCTATTTATTTGAGCCATAGTGCTTTCTCATTACTGAGCGTTCTGCTCAAACAACATTTCACATTCAAGTTGATATTATTTAAGCCTACATGATTTTAGGTTTTTGAGGTTTGGAGTAAAACCCATTCAATGAGAAGTTTGCAGTCAAATGGGCTAATAACTATAAAAACTATCTCAATAATCAGTCCCTGCAGGCTTTCACAGAGCTTTTTAAGCCAAAAGTGTTTGATTTTGCTGCGGCTTTTATCAAACTTTGTGCTTTTTTTGCTGAAAAATACTTGAAACTGTTGAAAATTCAAGTGATGTTTGTTGATAAATGGGACCTTTTAGCTGTACCCATGTTCAGTGCACATGAATCGAAGAGGGCTTTGGATGAACGAATGCGCATTGTGATGATGTCACACGACATGTCTTGGCCCAACTCTGCGGAAAATCTGCTGTCATTTTGAAACTTCGCACGCTCCTGAGAATATTGTAGAGAAATCTGCGATTGGTAAATTGCAAAATCTTAATAAATATAATAACTTTGATAATGTGGGCTGGGATTTTCACAACTGTAATTAAAACATAAAATCACGGCCAGTGCGGTGATGTGTCATAGACCCCTGGGGCTCTCTGGACCTTATTTTCAGAACCTCTGCCTTAGGGATGCGTAATTTCCCTGTAGAGGATCTTTTCTCTGGCAGCACACAGTATGAATCAAATTGACTCTGTTCAAAATCTGTTCAAGATTTGGGTAAAATGTCTGGAAAAAAGGCTCTGGAGCTTGAAAGACAGAAAGTATACTTGTTATCACATGGTAAAGATTATACTTGTGTTATTTTTTTCCCCCTGAAGGTCACAAAACACAGAATGCCATTATATTATTAAATTGTACTGTGTTTATCATCCACATCATGTTGCAAAAGCTTGTCTTGTGCCACGTGACCCATACCGTGAGACATAATTGCACTAGCTTTGTACCAGGGGGTTGCTTTGATCACATGATTGTTGCCAACAATTGAAGGAAGACGATCTGTTTGAGTGAGTCCTGAGCATTCTTCTTGTGTTTACGCTCAAGTTTGTTTGATTCCCCTGGACAATGTTTAGGACTAACTCACCTCACTGTGACTCTGCAAGGCTGTTTATTCTCCGAGTGCATTAGGCTACTGTCTGTGACAGTTTCCCAGAAGTAGGAGCCATCTTAAAAATCTCCCTGTTCAGGGAACTGGGTTCATGTGCTTGAAATATTATAAAGTGTTATGACAAAAAAAAGAAAAGCATGAATGATGGAGCACTGTCATAAGAGCAAACTGAATACTGACACACGTTTGCAAAAATGGAGTTTGAACTTGACCTTCTCAAGGTCACTAAGGCAGATGGAGAGAGTTTGGCACACATGCTGTGAAAACACACTCTCTAATTACAGCCTCCATTCAAATTCCTTTGTCATTTTTTTGTCCTTCATAGTTCCCTTCAAAGAAGGAAGCACAAAAATGGAGCTGAGCAGAATCAGCAATAGCCATGTACCCTGCACATTGATGTTGCAGTGTGAGATTCCTTCACTCTCTTTCTTTTGTAGCACACACATACACACACACACACACACACACACACACACACACACACACACACACACACATTATTAGTTTGCAGTCTGATCATCTTGTCCTGCTCAGAGACCAGCCAGTGATCTTTGATATGGTATAAAAGATCAGAATAGGGATCAATATCTAGCAGCTTCCAGAGCCATGTGTATAAAAGAAAGCAAGATGAAATGTGTTGTGTGGTGATGGAAGTTTATCACCACTTTATCATACTGCCACATTGAGTACTGAGTTACAGTTTTTCTGCATGAGTTACAGATGTTCTGCAAGGATTCTTTGGATAGTGGGAATTCATCTCTACCTAAAGAGAGCGATGCAGCAGCGCTTTAATCTTTTATCGATCCCTCCAGGATTTTGCAAATTTGTGATCACCAAACTCTGTAATATTCATAGGAGCATCCAATTTTTCAAAAGTTACCGCAGATTTTCCACAGATTTGGGCCAAGACGTGTCATGTAACGTAATCACAACGCGCATTCAGCCCTCTTCAATTCACGTGCGTCGAACATGAGTACAGCTAAAGGGTCTCATTTATCAACAACCATAACTGCGAAATACCACGCAAAACAGTTTTGTACAATTGCAATTTTGTCAATTTGAGTAGTTTTCCGTAATAAAAAGCACAAAAAACAATTAAAAAAAATAAAATTTAAAAAATAAGCCACAGCGAAATCAAGCATTTTTGGCCACAACAACCACACAAAGATTTCTCACCTTCTCATCTGTACAATCTGCTCAAACAGGTCAGCTTCCAAAGCTTCAAATTTCATGCTAATTCCATTGTCAACACTATCACGCTTGCCAACTTGTGGATTGCTAACTAGCTGAGCCAGTTCTCTGCTGTAATTTCGATCACCTCATTGCATTCTGGATTTTTGAGTCCAACATTTGTTGTGTCCACTACTTCTACACTGGATTTCCCCTTAATCTGATATGGAAACATCACTGGAAAATGGTGAGTGAGAAAAGATGAGCTTGCTCTATTGTTTTCAGGAGCTAACAGCGAAACCTGACAGTCATCCCTTATGTTTGAGATGGTTGAAATTTTTTCTCCTATTAAATGCCATTGTAACTGAGCTAGCAATGTCCCCTGTGACATCAGAGTTGCAGACAATTGCTGACTTCTCACAGGAATAACGAAGTTGTTATGTTAATGACTCTTTGTTGATCACATATACATTACAGCACAGTGAAATTCATTACAGCATACCCCATCATGTCAGGAAGTTGGGTCAGAGCGCAGGGTCAGCCATGATACATGCGCCTCTGGAACAGAGAGGGTTAAGGGCTTTGCTCAAGGACCCAACAGTGGCAGCTTGGCAGTGCTGGGGCTCGAACTTCTGACCTTCTGATCAGTAACCCAGAGCCTTAACTGCCAAGCCACCACTGCCCCAGCAAACAAATTCGCACTACAATCACTAAATATAACACACATATTTTAATATAACATATTTAATGTTTACGTTTTTTAGGTACTCTCATATAGGGTTGTTAGGTTCTACATATCACCTATAAGGGTTCCCCAAGGGGACAAACTGAAGAACACTGTTGTTAACCTTTATTGTGTACAACTCTAAAGAGAATACAGTGGTTAAGACATTAGACAACTGATTGGAAGGTTGTGCGTTCAATCCAAGCACTGACAAGCTGCAATCGAAAACCTTGAGCAAGGCCCTTAACCCTCAACTGCTCAGTTGTACAAATGAGATAAATGTAAGTTGCTCTGGATAAGGATGTCTGACAAATGCCGTAAAAAAATATGGCCATATGGTGCTTGTATAGTCAACAGCACTAAACATACGGTCACCAGAAGTTTACAGGAACATTTTGTCTGCCAATTTACAGAGAAACACATGCAAATTAATTGGAAGGAACTTTTTGAGGCAGCAAATCAATGATCAAAACACACTGCCAACACAACAAAGGAGTTTATCAGGGGGAAAAAGTGTAAGGTTTTAGACTGGCCAAGTCAATCAAAAGACCTTAACCCAATTGAGCATGCATTTCACTGAAGGGAGAAACCCTCTGTAACAAGCAACAACTGAAATCAAAACACAAAAGAAGAAATCAACTAGTTGGTGATGTCAGTGAGTTCGAAGACTTGATGCAGTTATTGCAATTCAGTGTTATTTGCTTTAATTTACTTCAAGAATTATTTGTTCCTATACTTTTGCTCACCTAAAAATTGGGTGGTCTGATACAAAAGGTTCCATGTTCTATGTTGTTTAACACATCTAGATGTAAATACCAGGAAATAAAAGCTGAAATCATAAACGCTCGTCTCATATCCATCTTTTGATCTCAAACCCAAACATCCTTGGTGTGTAGCACAAACAAATGAATTGGCCTTGCCGTTCCAATCGTTTCGGAAGGCACGGTATCTTAAGTTTGACCTTCTTGATAAAAATAAAAAAAAGATTGCATTTTTAAGGTTTCACTTCCTCATAAACTTCACAAATGGGTGGAGGCCACATGTCATGCAAATCCAGTGTTTGCTCTGTTGGTCTAATACAAATGGCTTAAGTGTACAGTGGGTAGTGCTTCGATTTTCCTGTGTGGTACAACATATATTGTCATCCCTGTTCACTTTTTCATGATTTGTATTTTATGTGTCATTATATATACATATCAGAAATTTCTACTACTTCTTTAGAGAATGATCTATGCATGCAAACGAGTTTTGTCGCTCTACAGAGGTGTCATGTTCACAGAGAATGAGTTGTGTTGGTAGGACATTTAAGGTTTGTGACACATTATACAAAGACTCACAGCTGAGGTCAAAAACTTCACTGCCACATTTATGGATTCTTAATTCTTTCAGTTAGTGAGTGAATAGCCTGAACGCCTGTGCTATGAAAGCTATTCAGCAGGGATTACACTTTAGCACTAGTTATAAAAGGTGTGTGACAAGTGACGACTTTGGGTAGGACATTTGATGGGTTTCCAGCTTGCGTCACATAATCATACAGCCAAAGGTTAGTGTGGCTTTTTGACTTGGAAAGCAATGGATGCAAATGAGGCTCTTTCCAAGTCTCCAACCGCACCAGATGTTTTCATGTACAGCCACTCCTATTTGAGAGTTGTGTAATTTATTGGCAGTCAGCATATTTTTTGTTTAAATATAAATCTTTATAGGTATACATTGTCTAATATATTACAGTGTCATATGCTACACCTAAGTAATAAATAACTAGTCCAATGCTAGTCACATGACATGAACAGTATGAAATATAGTTCAATAAGATTTATACAATAATAGAAAGGGACACTGGGAGAATTTCATTAATCTAATTTGCTTAACTCCATTCCATGTCCTAGTTGAGCTCCACCTTTAATAGAGAGTGTTTTGATGCACCCAGCAACACAGGGACATTCCTTCATTAGGCGTATTTCAAAACAATGCAGTCAAATGAAGTTTTCCTAAAATTAGCTCTCTAATAGTCGCTGGGTTTTTTTTTTTTAGATGTTCCTTGATTGGTTGGTGTCTTCTTAATAGTTTGAGCAATGCAAACTGGAATGACTTTTCTCGAAGTCAAAAATTCTAGAAACTGTCAAAACTGTACAGTAATTAGAAAAGCATTGCCTGGTCTTTTTCCAATCTTCAACAGTCCAGTTTTGGTGATCCTGTGGCTATTGTAGACTCAGATACCTTTTCTTGGCTGACAAGAGGAAATCCCAATCCGATCTTCTGCTATTATAACTTATCCGCCTCAAGGATCAACCTCTTGTGTGTTTTCAGATCATTTTCTGTTCACCCCGGTTATAAAGATGGTTAATTCTATTTTGTCACCATAGACTTCCTATCAGCTAGTACCAGTCTGGCTATTGTCCTACGTGTCTTCAACAAGGCATTTCTGCCTGCAGAACTGCTTCTCACTGAGTGTTTTCCCCTCCATACTATTCTGTATAAACTCTACAGACTGGTGTGTGTGAATCTCAAGAGATTAGCAGTTTCTGAAATACTCAAACCAGCCCATCTGGCAGCAACAACCATGCCACAGTCAAAGTCACTGATCACATTTATCCCTTTCTGGGGTTTGATCTGGAACATTCAATGATGTTCTTGATCTGTATCAGAATGATGTTATGCATTGTGCTGCTGCTATAAACATGAATGTTTAATTTAAAATTACAAAATTGCTGCTATAAACATGAATGTTTAATTAAAATTACAAAATAATTTTTGTAGCTGAAAAATAAAAATATTACCATCATTTTCTGTTGGTTTTCTTAATTGTGTACTCTCTTAACAAAAAAGATACAGTGCCTTGCGAAAGTATTCGGCCCCCTTGAACTTTTCAACCTTTTGCCACATTTCAGGCTTCAAACATAAAGATATACAATTTAAATTTTTTGTGAAGAATCACCAACAAGTGGGACACAATTGTGAAGTGGAATTAAATCTATTGGATATTTTAAACTTTTTTAGCAAATAAAAAACTGAAAAGTGGTGCATGCAAAATTATCCGTCCCCTTTACTTTTAGTGCAGCAAACTCACTCCAGAAGTTCAGCGAGGATCTCTGAATGATCCAATGTTGTCCTAAATGACAACAATCAGTCGTACACTGCACAAATCTGGCCTTTATGGAAGAGTGGCAAGAAGAAAGCCATTTCTCAACGTTTGGTTTGACGTTTGGTGTGTCTCCCAGGTGGCTTGTGGCAAACTTTAGACGAGACTTTTTATGGATATCTTTGAGAAATGGCTTTCTTCTTGCCACTCTTCCATTAAGGCCAGATTTGTGCAGTGTACGACTGATTGTTGTCCTATGGACAGACTCTCCCACTACAGCTGTAGTTCTCTGCAGTTCATCCAGAGTGATCATGGGCCTCTTGGCTGCATCTCTGATCAGTCTTCTCCTTGTCTGAGCTGAAAGTTTAGAGGGACGGCCAGGTCTTGGTAGATTTGCAGTGGTCTGATACTCCTTCCATTTCAAAATGATCGCTTGCACAGTGCTCCTTGGGATGTTTAAAGCTTGGGAAATCTTTTTGTATCCAAATCCGGCTTTAAACTTCTCCACAACAGTATTACGGACCTGCCTGGTGTGTTCCTTGGTCTTCATGATGCTCTCTGCGCTTTCAACAGAACCCTGAGACTATCACAGAGCAGGTGCATTTATACAGAGACTTGATTCTATTTATCACCATCAGTCATTTAGGACAACGTTGGATCATTCAGAGATCCTCGCTGAACTTCTGGAGTGAGTTTGCAGCACTGAAAGTAAAGGGGCCGGATAATTTTGCATGCACCACTTTTCAGTTTTTTATTTGCTAAAAAAGTTTAAAATATCCAATAGATTTCGTTCCACTTCACAATTGTGTCCCACTTGTTGGTGATTCTTCACAAAAAAATTAAATTTTATATCTTTATGTTTGAAGCCTGAAATGTGGCAAAAGGTTGAAAAGTTCAAGGGGGCCGAATACTTTCGCAAGGCACTGTATATCTACAGTGTATTGTTCTATTGTAAAAATATCATCATGGCATTTTTTTGTCATCCTTGATGCACCTTTGACTTGAATTATTTTTGATTGTTATGTCAGTTAAGGTGGACCTGTCATGTGTTTGATTAGATTTGACTATTGGTCAGACTTATTTGTATCCTGACTGGTCAGGGTGTGTTATTCAGCGTCTCTGCCTCCTTCACTGGATCCGCACCATAATGAAATAATCAACATGTGAGTTTCATTTGACTTATCTTATGTAACATTTAAAGCCCTTGGCTTTCTGTGTCTATAATTAGCCCGGGTTTTGGTTTCTTTTGTCCAATCTTTAGAGATAAAGATCTTTCCCTGAATTTATCACATGATGTTAAAGATGGTAAGTGATTTTAATTAAATTTGCAGAGGGAGGAATTGTAGTAAAAAGTGCTGTACCACTGTGTTCTAAAGTTTCTCCTGGAACTGTGTATACTTAGAAACATGTGCTCTGAAGGATTTGTACAGCCGTTTATGGTTATATTTTTTCCCATTTCAAGCTGTTTATGCACTCTGAAACTTTTTGGGTGGGTGTTTGTCAGCCAGTATTCTTTTTGCCTTATGTTCCTTTGGAAGGTAGTATTATTGTTGTTACGCTTTTCAGCCAGCTTTTCGGTTTCTTGAACAATATTATAGTTTGATATGTTGTCTCAGGCTTGTGATAAACCAAGAGAGCTGATTAATACATCATCCTTTTACTCATTAATTCTTACCTAACATGTATTTGGTACCATTATCTCTTCCCAGCATAGTCTAACTCTTCCAAATTTACAACTCAAAGAGATAGGGACAGGTTAGGGTTTGTATATTGCTTTACTAAGTCAGTCGTAAGAATTGAACCGAATTGAACCACATTGGCTTTTTTATGCGATCAAGTGCATTATTGCACCCTCTTCCCAGTTTAGGACATGCGTATATCCAGTGGTACGTCCATTAATACCCACAGTGAAGCAACAGGAGTCTATTTGCAGTATGTATGCATATGTGAAAAAAAAAGAAAAACTTTAGATGTCGTAAATCCAACATGACACTATTTGTCAATACATTGAATATCTGAGAGGGTACAGTACTCCAAAAAGTTTAGAAAACATTACTTAATATATTCCTATTTTAATTTAACTTAAAATGTTCCAATTTTACTTTCACTTTGGTTTGTAAAATCATCACATTACATAACCTTTGTCATTCAGAGACATTAATTCATGCACGACACTGCCATAATTTAGAAATATATGCTCTGAAGGATTTGTACAGCCGTTTATGGTTATATTTTTTCCCATTTCAGATGGGATTATATTTCTTTCCCATTTCCCAAACAGATTAAACCCTAGAAACAGATTAAAATGCTTGTGAGATATAAATTGTGTAAAGAATAACAAGCGATCATGTAAAACACTTTATGGTTCTAACAATAAATATGGTGTTTTTGTCCATGTTTCATAGCATCAGCAGAACATAAGCATGCACATATTTAAGCTCTTTCATCTTTGAGGAAAACAGCCATAATTATGTCCAAAGGCAATATTTCCTAAGTGTCCTGGGGCTTTGGAAATGCTTCGATTTTCACACTCTCCTTTCAAGCACCCTTGGGGAAATTTAGTTGTTTTGGCAGATTCGACTAAGTCATATACCACTTCAGAAAAAACACATGAACATTAAACTTTGTAGTGGTACGAGTGGTGAGTTTCTTTATCCTGTGCAACAAACAATTATTCTGCAAAAGCATAGTGCTTCTTTTCAACCATTAAATCATTTTGTCTAAACAGAAATTTTGGTCTTGGAAGACGCTTACGGGTCTGGCTCAGTTACTTCCAGAACAATTCCTTTGGACATTTTTACATTTTTTCTAGTAGTGTTGGAAAGAATTTTCTGCTGCAGAATGTTTGCCAGAGTGTCTGTTTTTGGGTAGCGAGAACAGAAGAATGTATGTTATTTGTGAGTTGGGTTTCAGCCCAAGTGTGAGGCGGGTTAAGTGGATCAATAGTGTTAGAAGCAACTTGTAACTTAGGAGCATCTGTTTGTTTGTTCATTGACCACAAAAAAATCTTTTAATTGTACGAAGAAAAGAAGAGAAAACCTGTTTCCCTAAGACACACTTAATGGAAAAACAGACATAATGTAAGTTTAAAGGCAGTAATCAATAAACACATTTTTGTTGAACACCTTCATGTTAAGTTCTAACCATTTATACTGTCAGAGATGGGTGTGTTGTTAAAAAAGAAGAATTTTCCTCAATTTCTGCCTAACATGGAGGGAAAGTGTTAGTAAGCAGAATGACATTTTACTGTATTGTTCCAATGTTTGAAAGGAATGTTTGAATAAAAACCTACTCAAGGACAGCTTAGGTGAGATGTTTCTAATATCCTAATTCATCCTAGGATCTTTATTATTAAATAATAATGAATGTGTGATAATGAATTGGGTTGAATTTGTGGATTTGAATTTGTGTTAGAAAGACATTGGCAGATTTACATTAGACTTTCCTCTAGACTTACATTATTATTATTGCCCATAGACGTACGTTATTATTGCGTATTCTGAGTCAGTGTGTTTATCGTTCTGTTCTTAGTACAGAAAATCATGTCAGTTTTTGTCAATGGTAATAACTTATATGCTACAGATACAGGTTGCACTGCACTTATGCATACATATTGAAAAACACTGACATATTTCTTTAACATTAAGCACCTACTTATTATTGTCATAGCGTGGATACATTGCTCTTGGTTAAAAGTACAAAAAGTGCGATTGTTGGTAGAATATACCCAGGTATTTCACTTCCAGTGTTGTAAATCTGCTTATTACAGTTATATAAGCCGTAGACCAGTGGTTTTCAAAGTGGGGTTTGTGACGCATTTCTACATAATTTACATTGCAGTTATTCATACCAATGTTTTAATGTTTTTTTTTTTAGAACCATCCTTCCTTTCTCACCCCTCAGCCGTTCTCTGCTCTCTTCCTACTGCAGTCCATCCCAGTTGCCTTTGCCATGATACTCCTGGCTACTGCAGTTTGTCCTAATCAGCTGTCACGCTGTTCTGTGCATGCAGCACGTGACCCACCTAGAATAGTAAACAGCGTCTTAGCTTCAACACCTTCTCTTCTCTCTCACTACTGTTCATGATTCTCATTCCTGTTTATCTCTACTGCCGCCTGGCCTACACCTTTCCAGCTAATCTGAGGCTACAAGTCCACTCCTGAAACATTCTTAATGCCTTTTATATATGCCTTGTAATGGTTTAATAGTTGCACATGAGGTGTTTGTGGGCTCCTCCCTGCAATGTCTAAATAGCCATTTAAGTCATATTCTGCTTAAGTTATTTATTATGTTTCATAACATTTACTAATGATACATTACAATTACAATTTGTAATTTGTAACATGTTTGCCTGGATTTGAAGACTGTGTAATATGACAGTGTAATATTTATAATGTGATCAATCATGTCACAATACAGCTTGTCACGTTACCGAAAAACTCGCAAAAAGTCCTTTGTTTTGAAAACTTTCCTTTGGAGGTTAACGTACTGAACATACCATAAAGTGGAAATAAATGTTTCCTGTCCCTGTCAATAAGCTGTTACTATAGAAATGATAAGATATTAGAACCAACGCATTAATATGAAGCTGTGATTTGAATTAATGCCAGCAATACTGTCCATGATAGGTATATTGTGTATTGTAGAAATACCTTCAAATATGATGATATAATATTTCTGTCATATCGCCCACCCGTAGGGTCAGTAGTAATTTGTTTCATGATATAACAAAGGTTTTACAGAATAACATATTTTAGATGTTTTTAATACCCGGGAAATAATCAACTTCATGCCCGTAAAACTACTAAAGTGACTTAAGAGCCAATCTTATTGCTATAAAGGATCCAAAGATCTGGGAATATGCATTACAATGCTGAACACCACTATGCCTTCTTTCCATCTTAACCTGACCTTCTCTCCTCACTCCCCTGTTATGCTATGCTATTAGCTTTAAGAGGAGATACTGGAGGATTATTTTTAACTTTATATTGGCCCTGAGGTCACAAAAATTGTAGATATGCATGAATGGTCAGTTCAGTGATCCATTTTCCCCCACGTTTTTTTTTTTCTTTTTCTTTTTTTTCAGATATTGCTTTTTGCCACTGCTACTGTAATCCATAGTTAGCATGATAGTTAACTGCTATAAAGCTAGCTGGTATTTGGGAAGTATCAGTATCTGATTCATCGATATGCACTACCTTATTCTGAATCATTTATTTAACAGTAGCCACACTTTAACAATAATTTAGCATCAAAAATTGTGATTTTGTTTTTCACTACTATAATATCATTAGCTTAGCATGTAGGTTCTGTGGATACAGCTAGCTGCTATGCTATTTGCTAATACTTTACATTATAGATGTATAGGTTCCAATAACTGTGCCCATTTTGTGAGATAACAAACTGTGCTGATATGTAGCACTTCCTGGATTAGGTTTTTAATGTAATTTGGAGCTAATATTCGGTAAAATTAGAATCAGAAGTTCAAAAGTGGTTTATGATTTAATAGTCATTTTCTGGGGTTCAAGGTAGTTTAAGTCTTTACACAAGCATGAAGTATTGTATTGAAACAGGAGATTTGTTTTTCATATTAAGATATTTAATAACAGGATTTAAGAAAATAAACTTTTGCAAAGAATGTGAAGCCTTTTTTGTAATCACTGTGCCATTGCACCCAATTATCTTATCAACAAAGTACAAAGTGTCCATGTGTGGACTTAATCTTCAAAGTCTTAATCCTACAGCAGAGCTTAAGTCAATTAATGCAGCATGTTTGTGTTTTAAGAACATCAATGAGATTAAGAACACAGCCAGAAATGATTGTTTCCCATTCATTTGGTGGGAGCAATGGGATATGACCTGATAGATACAGACATGCTTAGAAAAAAACACAGACATACACACACACTTGTTTCCCTGCTGAAAAAAACAAACCATATCAGAAATTCTAATGGTTTTCACTAAAAACACCATTACAAACCATCAGCTTACCATTAAAACCATTACCATTACTGGTCTTTAATGGTACGCACTATAACATAACATGCCACCAATAGAAGGCATGAAATTACCAGTAGAGACCCACAAGAACCATTACAGTTTCCATTAAAACCAAAACAATTATCATTATAACCATTAAAACCATTATCAATTCTATGAGTGTTTCTATTGGGGGGTTCAGCATGGTTGTCTTAAGAGAAAATAGTTTTGTTTGATGCACAAATATTTGCCTGATGATTAAAACATCACTGTAGTGAAATATGTCAGGAAATATGACAAACCTTTTATCCATACCAAACAAACATACTCTGATTATCCAAATGTGCTGTAATAAATGTTCTACCCTGAATAAAAAATATATAACCAATATGTGATATTCAGAGCTTTTATGCTAATCCCGCTGTCAATGGAATTGTGCTCATCATCTCGTATATCGTTAACTTGCCAAGCCGAGTCTCTGCTCTTAACTCAACACAACTGCATCATATAACTGCATTGCATTCTGGAACTTTGAGTGTTTTTGCTGTCATCACTTCGACTTTCTTGATGGATTTCTCATTAAAATGAACTTGAACATCACCGCAAATTATGAGTAAGCGCTTGCTCTTTTGATTGTTGAAAATGTTCTACTATTTAATGACTTTGTAACTGTGCTACCAATAACAGTGTCCGCCTGTGACATCAGAGCAGCACAAAACCTCTAACTTCTAACAGGAATAATGAAAATATAGCACCAGAACCTTTTAACATATCACAAATATTTCAATACAAGCCTATTTAATTTGTTTCAGGTTGGAATGTTCTTTAATGCACCTTGACAAGCACCTAGTATTCCAGTGGAAAATTCTTTCTCTAAAGGGATCAGATGTTTAATTCCAGAACGAAAAATTTGCACCTTAAGAGCAATTACAACATTTTACAAGCACTATACACCTCTCATGCGCATAGTGTACTTCCGTTATAGTATGATACAATAATTATGCCATCTTCATATGTGCTGTGGACTTGAATCGAATCTATACTGCTCTTCATAGGCCTTGTATTATGCGAGCATTTAAAGATGCTCTTATGAGACTCATTTATAGTCCCTTGAAGCATGACAGCACTTCCAGAGTACTTGGAGGTTACGAACATCACTAAAGGGCACAGCAGCAATGACGAGTGAAAGGGCAAAGAAGCTGACGCCAGCAGGTATTGGCCTGAATTCAAATTCATCCAACTCTAAGCATAGAGTCAAACCCGTGACTCTATTAAGAATAAATCTGGAAAAACATTACACAGCTAGTCAGCCTCATTCAGGTCACTTGATCATTAGAGCTGCAGATACTACACGTTCAAACACAGCTTTCAGGCTGTCAGTCTTACTCTGTGTTTCAGGTTTAGTGTTTACAGACACTGCTGCTGAGCAACCACAGCAAAAGCACAGATTGAAAAGTGTTATGATGATAAAGAGCCAAGTGTTCTCAAAAGTCCCCTGCTAGTATGCGGCATAGCATCACAAAGATGTAATCCCCAACGAGGAGTCATTTGCAGGTCATGTTTAGTGCTGTAACAACACAGGAATATCAATTCAAATATCAGTGGAACCTGTGAATGTTCTCCAATGTAAAAAAAAACAAAAAAAAAACACACTAAACAGCCACCTTTATGATCACAGCACAAATTTATTTTATGAACATAATCCAGAATTCTAAATACTGGGCAGATCGGGCATCTTATTGATTGATTGGTGCCCATTTCTGTCCACAAACCAAGCAAGATATAGACCAATAAGCCATAACAGGGTCATGGACGCCCAAGGCTCCATAACATGTGCGTGGGGAGCTAAGACTAGCCCATCTGGTCTGAACCAACAGAAGAGCTACTGTAGCACAAGTTGCTGAAAAAGTCAATGCTGGCTATGATAGAATGATGTCAGAATACAGTGGATTTTCAGCTCGTTGCGTTTGGGTTTTGTAGCCGCAGTCCGGTCAGAGTGCCCATGTTGAGCCCTGTCCACTACCGAAAGAACCTCCAATACATACATGAGCATCAGATTTGGACCATGGAGCAATGGAAGAAGGTGGCCTGGTCTGATTAATCATGTATTTTTTTACATTGTGTGGACAGTCAGCTCTGTATAATTTGCTTACCTGGGGAAGAGATGGCACCAGGATGCACTATGGAAAGAAGTCCGATCCATGGAGGCCCATGGGATCTAAAAAGACTCCAATGATCACCTGTGTCTTGGTTTCAGATACCACAGCACACCTTCAGAGGTCTTGTGGAGTCCATGGGCAGCACAAGTTGGACTTTAATGTTATGGCTGATCGGTGTATATTTGAAACATTTTCTATTCAATTTAACACCACGGTTGCAGTTAATTGCAGTTAGATCCACGTTAACATTATGTATACTTCTTTTTAAGTTTCCTCCAAAAAACATGCCAGTAGCTAAATGGACGATTCTAAATTGCCACTAGGTATGAATGAGTGTGTGAATGTATGTGTGTATGGTGCCTTGCGATGGACTGGCATCCCATTCAGAGTCTACTCCCATCATATAAATATATGCCTACTAGCTATAGTAGTTGATCTATAGTAGTTGATCCTGAGCCCCACTTTGAGAATGTGAACATTTTGCAAGCTGAGTTTGCTCCTCTTGCATTGTTTACTTCCTCATATGGACTGTTACCGGTGCTTTCTGTCATAATCAGTTATTTGTCTAGACCTTTTGTCTTCTCTCAGTTCTTCCACAGCAGGTGCTTTATTTTGAATGCTTGGCTAAGACCTGTGTCTATTTGTTCTGGAGATTCTGTGGACTAAACTGCAGGGGGGCAGACGTTGCCTTAGGCTAGGATCAGTGTGAAACAGGATTTTTATTATAGATGTCGCATGGTTCGACCACATGTTTAGATCCACAGGGACTTCAATGACTTCAAAGATTTGGCATTGTAGTGGTTATTTCCACAAGCCCTTGAGCTTCTTGTCTGTTGTTTAGATTTGGCAGATACATTGTTTGACCTATTGAAGGTTAAAAAAGTGTTGTTGTTTTTTAACTAAACGAGGAGCACAAATTGTTTTGCGTGTAGTTTGGTGTAGTACGCACTGATAATTAATATCGTGTAGCCGACCGGGAGCCTCAATGATAAATAGTCCTTGGATTTCAAAGAACAAAAGGATAAAGGACATCTTAGCGCTCACAAAGGAGGTGATTGTTGAGAAACAATTACAGTAGGTTGATAAGGCAACACGTGGATGTTAATAAAAAAATTTTTTAAATAAGCTGACAAGAAAATATAATATAGCAGAACCTTGAGAAGCTTTTTAGCTTTATATTTATGTCGAACGGTTTTAAACAGTTCAGGATAGTAGTGTGTTAGTGATTGTTTGGTGAGTATGTGTGTGTGTGGGGGCATATTTTTATATCTTGGTAAGGATCATATGTTCGAAAAGGTTTGAACTCATGTGGATATTTGGCTTGTCTCCATGAGGAAAACTGCTTTGTTTATAGACATAACGTTAATTCATTTATAATTGTCAATACAATGGCTGCACAAGGATAGTAAGAGAAACGTGTGTGTGTGTGTGACATTGTGAGATAGGTAGACAGTGTAGCCTTGAGAGAATGATTATATAACTAAGGTTACAGAAGGTCTTGGCTACGTCCACATTCACATGCAGGTGCAGAAAACTCTACATACAGAGTGGCTGTTCTTCACGACTTTCTGCTTTCTCGCTATCTCCAAGTCTTTTTTTGTCATTTGAAAAATAGAGTGAGTCTCTTTTTTTCCAGGGTTCTCTTTTTTAACTCTTTCTTGCATTCCGACACCACCCCTCCATGCCGTGTGCTCTCCATCCTCTCTCTGGTATAAACAGTGCATTGTACACAGTCCCACACTGATGCAGTAAACCAGGAAATTAGTCCAGGGCACTCTTTTAAGCCTGAATAAGGACTCTTGTCTTGTCTCTGGCATGCTGTATGTTTATGCGAGTGCCCTGCAAGGTGATTATCCTTCATTCACACCCTTTCAGAGCGCCTGCTTTTACTCTCCCGCTTTAACGAGGTGCTGTTTATATGCACACATACTCAG
This sequence comes from Ameiurus melas, assembly GCA_012411365.1. Classification (NCBI taxonomy): domain Eukaryota; kingdom Metazoa; phylum Chordata; class Actinopteri; order Siluriformes; family Ictaluridae; genus Ameiurus; species Ameiurus melas. The sequence goes on along the minus strand of CM022776.1, from coordinate 12,977,094 downwards.
AAACACAAAACACACATTCATGCATGCATACCGACTCATCTTAGAGGGTCGGGTTAAATTTCTGCTTCATTTATCACAACCGATTCAACTCATTATCTAATGACAGAGCTGTGTACCAAATTCCCATACATTTTTGTACATGAGTGTATATATAAATGTTTAGTGTGTTCTGTAAGAAATATGAACCAAATATTAGAATGATGGCCTAACAAATAACCAGCGTGTCCCATCATGCATAACAGAGGGGCTTGGTGAGATATCAGACAGGGAATAAAACACATACCAATAACAGTCCTTCTGTCAGTATCTCAAAAATGTCATTGTTATTGTACAATCAGTTCCTGCAGGATTTAGTTCTGCACGGTCTTTCGCAGTGATGTTTGTGAATAAATGAGAACATTTAGCTGTACTTGTGTTTGACGCTTGTGAATTGAAGAGGGCTTTGGATAAATGCACGTCGTGATGATGTCACATGACGCGTCTTGGCCCAAATCTGCTGAAAATCTGTGGTAATTTTTTTAAATTACAAACTCTTCGGAATATTGCGGAGTGCAAAATCCTGGAGGGACTGTACAATGAACATTGTTATGATTTTAAACATCATTTCAATGTAATAAATGCACAAAAAACTTGCACGCTGTAATTTTGCATGCTGTAAAATTTCATGACAGCACAGTCCGAAGTGTGTTACTCCTTTTATTCCACACGATTTACCCGCGATGACAATATTAACTTTATTAATGAATCATACATTGCTCTTTGTAACTGTTTATAGTTGTTAAAGATGTTTAATGTTAGTTCCTTTGCTATTAAAAATATGCCTAAAAATGAATAACTGAAAAATAAGGTGGAATTCTAAGGTGTTAATGTGTTAGAAAAAAGGTCGCATCTCGAACCCCTTGAGCTTGCTCTTAAAAGTTCAGTGACTCTATGTAGAAGTGAAGAACCCTCATCCAAAGAATGTTTTTTTAGTGTATTCTTTACATGTATAAAGCTTTTAAACAAAATAAGACTAAATATCATCAAAATTAAAGTAAGTAAGTTAGAAGGATGAAAGGAAGAAACTAATTAAGTATGTATAAATATGGAAGGAAGGAAAGTAAGAAATATATATATAAAGAACCAGTTATGTAAGTAAATAAGAAAAGATGGTATTAAGTACATGCAGTGCTATGAAAAAGTATTTGCCCCATCCAGATTTCTTCTGTTTTTATGTATAGCGCATACTATAAATTGTTTCAGAAATGAAAACAAAATAAAAGATAAAACCAAGGCAACCTGAGTAAAAAAATTAAATAAAGTTATCCAATCCAAACTGGCCTTGAAAATGTATTTACCCCCATGGTTACTACTTCCCCAAATTTATGAAACTACATTCATAATGGGGTTCAGCTGGACTAGACAGTACCAGGCCTGATTACTACCAAGACACTATGCCAAAATTGAAAGAAATTCCAGAAGTGATGAGGAATAAGGTGACTGAAATACATCAGTCTGGGAAGGGTTATAAAGCTATTTAAAAGGTGCTGGGACTCCATAGAACTACAGTGAGAGCTATTATCTACAAAAAACTTGGCACAGTACTGAACCTTCCAAGAAATGGCCGACCTTCCAAAATTCCTTCAAGAGCACAGCAACGACTCATACAGGAAGTCACAAAAGAGCCAAGGACAGCATCAAAGGAAGTACAGGCCTCTATCAGAAAGACACTGGGCAAAAATGGCATCCATGAAAACCACTGCTAACCCAGAAGAACATTAATGGCTCATCTGAATTTTGCCAAAACAAACATTGATTCTCCTTAAAACTTTTGGGAGAATGTTCTGTGAACTGATAAGTCGAAAGTGGATCTGTTTAAAAGACAGGGGTCCCGTTACATCTGGTGTAAACCAAACACTAAATTCCACATAAATACCTACAGTCAAGCATGGTGGTGGCAGTGTGATGCTGTGGGGAAGCTTTGCTCCTTCAGGGCCTGGGCAACTTGCAATTATTGAGGGAAACACGAATTCTGCTGTCTATCAGAAAATCCTAAAGGAGAATGTCCGGACTTCAGTAAGTAAGTCCACATCTGAATGGCTCAAAAAAAGCTAAATTAAAGTTGTGGAGTGTCCTAGTCAAAGTCCTGACTTAAACCCATTTGAGATGCTGTAGCAGGACTTAAGCAGTTCTGCAAAGAAGAGTGTACCAAAATTCCACCACAGCGCTGTAAAAGACCGATCTCCAGTTATCGGAAGCGTTTGGTTGCAGTTATTGCTGCTAAAGGTGGCACAACCAGATTTTAAGTTTAAGAGGGCAAATCTTTTTTTTATAGGTTATAGGTGTTGCATAACTTTTTTTTGTTGCATCAATAAAAATAAAAAAAATATATAAACTGTTTTGTGGCAACTCAGACTGCCTTTGTTTTATGTTTATTTTGTTTGAAGATTAAAAATTGTTTAGTGTGAGATGCAAAAGAGAAGAAATCAGATAATACTTTTTCACTTCAGTGTACAGAACATAAGTAAGTAGGGAAGTAATTAAGTATGTAAATAAACATGCAAGTGAAAAAAGGAAGCAAGTAAGTAAATTATCGGGATGGAACGACCTCAATAAGTGTGTGCATAAGTAAGTATGTAAGGAAGGGATTATGGAGAAAAAATACATATATATAAACAAATATATATCTGCAAATAAGCCATTAGCTAACAGTAGTTACACTTACCAATATCAAATCCAGCAGTTGAGTATATTTAATATAATATATAATATATAACTTTAAGTGTTAGGTTTGAAAGAGTACACGATTTGAGAAACATCTCACAACAAATCTCTTCAGTGATCAGGCCTTCCAGTCTGCCACTTCTGCTCTACATGTAATAGATCTGATCAGTCTCTGCTGCCAAGATTTGGACTGAAATGATATTTCATGATGAATAATAAGTATAGATTTCAGAATGAATAATGCATTATACGACTCATCGCTCCCTTATGACTTGGTTTTTTTATAAAACAGCAAGTGCCCTTGATAAACGTTGTATCAAGTCGCTGTGAGAGAAAACTCTATGCCATACAAACTGTTCAGTACCAGTAAAGAGCGCCTCATGTTTAGACAGCTGCTGTTTTGTGAAAACACATGGGCAATAACACAATCTTAGAGTGGGATTTGTGGACTGACTCAAGGAAGTGGCTACATTTTCCTCCCAAATCAGTCAGGTAATGAGGTGACAGGGGAGGCACTGAGTGCATGGCTCAGAGAACACACACACACACATACACACACACACACACACACACACACACACACACACACACACACTGACAGAAATGTGCCTATGCATGCAAATTCAACAAGGCTGGGTGTTAGGTGTGTGGTGTTTTTTGCTATAGATTTTGTTGTGGTTGTTTCTGTAGTTTATGTGAAAACATATAAGTATTTAATGTACTTACTGACGATGCAGTTTATCTACTTTTTGTCATATGAGTTAACTGATGATGTTCCTATTCCATCCTAGATTAAGTGAAATTGGACTTCATGAAGTCTCATCTACTTAGTCCATATGAATGAGCAATGCAGCAGCCGTGAGCAGCAGAGCAACTGTGTTTGTGGTTAAATAAAGGTAAGACAAACATTTGTACACATTATAATTGTAATATTAGTAAATGTAATTGTAACATTAGTACACTTAACTGTAAAATTAGTGAATTATCCTCTAAAATTAGTGCACTAACTTGTTTCATTAATACACTAACCTGTAACATTAGTACTCTAACCTATAACATTAATACACTTAATTGTAATTGAGAGCATTCATAGGTCAGAACCGCGTGTTTGTTCACTTGCCTTGTTTGACCCAGTCCTCTATATCTGTCTCTCCAAAAGATGTCGGCGGCTGAAAATGGAGTCGGAGGGCCAAGCAGAGAGAAAACCTATAAAAAGGTAAATGTTTCTGAGTGAGCTGTTAAACTGCTGAATTCATCCCTATGGGCAATATTGAAGAAAATTGTGCATATGCTAATAAATATTTATTCTTTTAGGCTAAGGAATCCAATGACAGTAAGCCATAATTTCTTGCGATACATTAAACTCCAAACATTTAACCCCTTAAACTTCAGGAGTTAGTATTGAGTCCTTGCTTTGCATACTTTTCTTATTAAAGTCACTGCATTTACTGAATAATTCATAGTAGTTACTGAATAATAGGCTTTAATAAGCTGTGGTGCATAATAAACTGAGACTTTAAGGGGTTAATAAGTGATAAACTCATATTCGCTTAACCAAGGGACATTATTTAAGCCTGAACCTCAATGTTTTAGTTTAGTATTGAGGGTTCCTTCCATTCATTCAAGTCACCCTAAACATGTTTGGTTGTTGTTGTTATTTTCCCAGAATATTTGTAGAAAATTGCAAACTGGTCAAAATGCCACTGCAAAATTACATTTTGGGAAACTAGATGCTGAAAATCTGATTAGAAAATCTGGGCATTGATAAACTGGGGATATATTTCATCACAATATATTGGAGCCCCCATTATTCCAGTATGCAAATTACCTTTGTTATTACATTGGTGTACTGGAGATATAGATGTACTGTACGTTGAAGGCGGATTCAGCAAATTAATTTTTGTAGGACTGCCACATAAAGGAACTTTATTCAGTATAGAAAAAGTAAAAAAATATTTTGGGTGACTTTAAGGAAGAGGAAGTGACATGCAGTAGTACAGGGTGGTGGAAGAGTGTCTGGCCCTCTGTGAATACCGCAAAAGTATACTGTGAAACAGAATTGGTTATCAGTGTCATCTGCAGGAAATGCTATCTCCTACAAATGTCCCCAAAACAGTGGCATCAACAGAGCTCCATTCAGTCTTGTTTGCATTGTATCTGGATGCCATTAGCCATTCCCTCCCTTCACTTGTTATGGTTGATATACTCTGCTCAATGAACCTTCACTTTTGATGCAATGTTACGGACAGTAAGAAGGGAGCCAAAACATGAAATCCTAGCAGTCTTCTGATGTTATTTATGTGTATATGTTTGACCAGACATCGTCATCGGCTATTAAGGGAGCCATCCAGTTGGGCATTGGTTACACTGTAGGGAACCTGACCTCAAAACCTGACCGAGATGTTCTCATGCAAGATTTTTATGTGGTGGAGAGTGTGTTTCTGCCCAGGTAAGCCCCAATTAGAGTTTCTAAATATTCTCATGTTAACATAAAATGGATAAAATGTACCTGAGCACTACCTTTCCATAGTCTGAATCCTTCCTGTGACCCAAGGTGGGAATTATATCTACTTCATTTGAGTTTTTCTTTCACATCATACTTTGACTTTTACTGCAGTGCTCTGTAATCAAATATTTGTATACTCAAAAAGTGACTTTTTAGCATCAGACAGCTTCAGTGGGTTGATCTAAATTCCTAACAAATCTAAACTTCAACAGATAGAACAGCAAGAGTGAGACCTAATACCCATTACTGTAATCTATCAGTTTTTATGTACACTTAGCTAGCTAGCTATTAGCATTTTGCTAGATTGTATCTTCAAAGTTAATATCACGCTAGCTAACATTTGAGAGATTAGCAATAAAGCTGTTGTTAGTTAGCCATAGCTAAAGCTTTCCCTCGTTCCTTGGTGAATATCTTCTGAATTATTATCAAGCTAGCTAACATTTGAGAGATTAGCAATCTCGTATAACTGTTATAGCCTTTGCTGATGTTTTCACATTATCCCACATTCCTTGGTTCCTTGGTGACAGAGCCGCTAATCGTCAGTTACTAAAGTCAGTATGTAATTTGAAGCAGGCTTCTTTTTCTTTTGTGGAACTTTCCTGTAGTTTTACTTTCGTACTTAGATAAATATAAGCGGGTATACTTTTCTTCCGTGAAGAATTTGAAGCTGTTCCTCAAGGTCTGTTTAGATGAGTAAATGTACTTTTACTTGAGTAAATAATTTAGGGTCATTTTACTTCCATCTAGTACAATGTTGACAATGTTGACTGTGTGTTTGTCCTAGAATAAGGAAATATTTTTTCCTTATGTATATTGTTCATTGTAGCTTGCACTGTATAATATTTCCTTATAGAGATAACATTTAGGCAGTCAGGTTTTTTTTTTATCACTATATGTTGGAAATCATTATATAGTTAAGAGTCAGGCGCTTTAGGACCTCCACTGCCCCTGAAATGTTTCAGGTTTGCATTTTTCGAGTTGGAAACAGCATTCTGTGTAGAAATAAAACCATCCATTGTTGTAGGATTACCAGGTCATTTGTCTCCATAACGCACTGGTGAGTTGCGCAAACAGCTCAAATAAGTGACTCCCTGAAACTGAAAACAAGTTTGAAGGATTCCATATTGCTCTGGCTGCAAGAGGAAAAACAGCAAAGCTCCAACTCCAGTGCACTGGCAGTCATATTTACACCTCCTGCCAAGCGTGCTTGGCATCTCTCTGCACTTTCATGTGCTAATGCGCAAAATGACAACTCCTGACACCATTACGAGCAGTTAATGTGAAAGCTACGGGAATGGTGGTTACAGTATCGAGTGTACTACCTACCTGCCATGCATTTAGACTCTAAATATAAAGTGAATTTGATTTTTTTTTATTGATGAGCTTATCTTTTCACTCACCATTTTTAGTCCTGTTTGAGTGATGTGTTTTTAAGGTTTGCTAAGGCCCTTTCCACTCTTTGTTTCCAAGCCACTCGGGTCTCATGGTTTGCGTGTTAAACCCTGGTAAACCCTGTTTCATTTTGTCCAGCACTGGGACGGCAGTAAGACAGGACTAGAACTTCCTTGGCCTCAGGGATTGTTCACAGTGTTCTGTGTCATGGATTGCGTTGCGTATTTGCCTCTGGTGTGTCACATTGCAAACAAGGACTTTTTGAATGGAGGCTGAAGGAGCTCAAATGACCTCTTAGTCCTCAGCGATACAGTATCATTTATCTTGGGAACTTTCACTCTCTATTTCAGGCCAAAGAAGCATTTTTGTTCGATACTGTGTTTGTTTGGGGGGTTTTTTCTCAGAGGATTAGCATTACTATGAGTTTGTAAAAGCTCCCCATTTATGCAGATCTAAGCCTATGGCTAAAACATAGCTGTTCTGGATATTATGTGTCGTTATCACTAATTAAAGGAATTCTCTAACATTTTTCAACCTAATCTTTATTCCCTACATATGTAGTATATGTGCAGTTATCATGGCCAAGAACATGGACACGTTTCCCTCTACTTAGAAAAAAAAAAAAGCGAAAACCAAATGACTCAAAATTAATTTATAATGGAAGTCTAAGGGCAGGTGTTTGAAGTCTGTTAATAAATGTATAAACTATGTATAAACTATGTACAATGTTTTACCAAAGCTGTCCTTATGTTCTTGTGTTTTATTATATTTTTGATCATTACCTATGTTTTTCATGTGGTTTTATGATATTTGTAGTTGATAAGACAAACTAAATACTGTACACTGATAATAAAAGCACACAAATTCCTCTCTCTAAAAAGTAGTCTCATCTCAGAAAGGATGAATTCCTGCGATTTAGCGTATACAAAGGTTTAGAGCTTAACTTATAAATACGTTTGACCGACGAACTCATGAGACCGAAGACGTGCTTCGAATAAATGTTAACCGAAAAGGATTTTCTTTATGACATTATACATTGCATTATTTATGCTAGCATGAGTGAGGTGGTTCGTTGTTTGTTTTGTTTTGTTTTGTTTTCAATAGAGACTACAAAGTAATTCTCTGAGTCCCGCTGCATAAGAACATCTGCTAACAGTTATAAATGTAAATGCACCAACATCTGCTCTCAGACTTCCATTATAAGTGAGTTTGGAGTAAGTTAGTTCACCTTCTTTTCTGTAGTAATCACCTGTTTGCTACACATGCACTGGATAGAGATTAAAGCAAGGTGAACACTGGAGTATTCCTTTAATGAACTGTGTATTGTTACAGCAAATACAGTACTGTGGAAATGTTTTAGGCCCCCTATTGTGCGACAGTTACAGAAGAAGCATGTCTGTTCCTGTAAGATGCCCATTAAAACGTACAGCTCATTTCCTTATAAAACCACACAAATTGTACAAATTGTTTTTTTTAAAGCAAAGGGTCATCACACTAAATATTGACTTTGTTTCATTTATTACTGTTTACTGCTTTTTATATTTTTTTTTTTTAATGTAGAAACATTTAATTTCATTATTTTTGAAGGCATCTTTGCTCTACAGCATTTCATTGCAAGACCTTTGCACTTGTACTGTGTATAGTTCATGATTTACTATCTTGTCACAGTGAGGGGAGCAACCTGACTCCAGCGCACCACTTCCCTGACTTCCGGTTCAAAACCTATGCCCCGTTGGCCTTCCGGTACTTCAGAGAGCTGTTTGGAATCAAACCCGATGATTACCTGGTAAGTATTAGTCAGCGTTATATCACCTATTTCCACAAAATTTGTCAAATTGTTATATTGCAGGATGAATCGTCCCTTATTACAGGCTTTAACTACGTGCCTGGCTAATATTTAACTATAATCAAGCTTCTTGCTAACAGTTGTCGTTCAGGTTACGGCTCTTAATTGCTTATCCTGTCTGGGTTTAGACCCTTAACAGACAGCCTAATTACTAAGGGATTATGAAATAATGACTAATGGCCAGTTTTTTCCCCCTAATTATGTAGCGCATTAGGTCTTTGTTTACACTGTTCAGTTTGGTCGGTGTGTTTTAGATGTTGGTTCAGTACTGTTACTGTGGCTGATGAAGCTGAGCAATGGTCCAAATGGGATTTCAGCATCTGCAGTGCCTCTGCAGTAACCCTGCTCTTAGTGTAGGAATTTCCGTGCATTTGTGTGTGATCGAGAATCTTCTTGTACATGTGTTTGCACTATATACAAGGACATGACCGTGCAAAGTGTGTAGGTGTGTGTGTGCATGCATTTATGTGTGTATGTCAGTGTGCAAAAATATAGGTGTATGCCTGGAGATATGTGTTTGTGTTGGGTGTGGGTGTGTGTGTGTTTGACAGAGCACTATCGTTAATTAGCCATACTAGCTCAGTCATCTTGTTAATCGCCTTGCTTGCTCTGTGGAATAAAATCAGGCAGTAATTAGCCTCAGGGCACAGAAGAGGCTCTCAAAAGCATGTCGTTCATCGTTTCACGTGTCCTTCGTCTCCTCTTTTACAGTCACAAACCTACAGTTCTTTACCTCCTTCTGTTCCTTATGTGCCATGACGGCACACACAGTCACTTTTGGCCTCTGGTTATCAGTGTTATGTAATAAAGATTATATCAGTAAGATGAGGACACTCTGTGAGCAGAACGTCTACTGAGGCCTAGAGACAGGATATTAAAAATCCTGGATGCATGAACAGTTTCATTCTGTCGTAAGTTATAGCGTCGTATACACCACCCCCCCCCCAAATCTTTATGCATTTGTTTATGTAAATTTGCAATGCTTTTGTGTGGATAGATAATAAAGACTGAGGGGGTAGAGAGGTGAAGGAACAAGAGGAGGAGAGAGCTAAGTGTCAAAGAGAAGGACAAAACATGCAGCATGCTGATTGATATTGATTTTCCTACTATGTCAACTTTAAATGCATTCACATTGGAGAGAACACAATGTCCTGGCTCTGAAAACCTATTTACTTGAAACTCACTTATAATACAAGACAAAGGGCAGTTGTTGGGGGAAAATTGAAACTCCTAGAGTACATGGGGCCAATTCAAAAATACAACAATTACACTCGAAAGCAATAATAGTAATATAGGATTTAGGATGAGACAGACATAAGAGAAAGGCTTAGCAGACGGTGTTCATCTGTAGTTTTATACAATTATAATTCCAATTGCTTACACGTTCACAAAGGTTTTGTGGCATTAGGTTGCTTTCACACTACCCATTTTTTCTGAAGTGTGAGGGCACATGTTACAACTAATCCTGTGGGAAAAAGTGCTGCTGCTGGTTTTTTTTTTTTTTTGGGTATAACCGAGTCCTTTAAAAATGTTCAACGTTTCAGACTTTCTTGAGAGGGGGATAAGCTAGAAAAATAAACCTGGAGGACAAAGTGAAAACAATAAGTCTTGTTACTTGTCACTAAGGTGGTTTTCACAGCCGGCGCGTTTGCTGCGGTCCGAAGCCGAGTGCGATTGTTTCAGTCCAATTCACTGCTTGGAAAGGTACAGATTTGATTCACAAATATGGTTGACCGAACAATTTATGAAAGCATTCTACAAAAATACACATTTCACATCAACTTTTTTTATTGACCGCCCTTAGACTTTCATTATACGTTAGTTTAGAGTAAGCAGGTTTTCAGTTCTTTTCACAGTACAGAAAAACGGTTAAAATTGATGTCCATGAGAAATTAAATTGAAAAGCACCAGAGTATTCCTTTAAGAGTACACATACACACACACACACAAATACACACAAACACACATACACACACACACACACACACTGACTTGCAGCAGGTCCACATGCAAATGCCTTTGTGTTTGTTATCCGGACATAACCTCAGTGCTCATTTTCATTAACCAGACACTGTGCATGTGTTTGTTTCTCTGTGTGTGTGTGTGTGTGTGTGTGTGTGTGTGTGTGTGTGTGTGTGTGTGCATGTAGATTGTGGTATAATGTTTTTTCAGAAGTTTAATTATTGGTAGCAGTGTTTCTGGAGTTTGTTTTTCTTTCTCCTCACCATAACGCTATGCTTTTTGCAGTGTTCTGTCCCGTCTCGACACAACACATAACAACATCACACAAAATGGCATGACACAAAAATCTCCTTCAAAAATTCCATTTTACAATCTTTATTAAAACATTTGTCTTTTAGCAGCTCTCATCACACAAGCTGCTCTTTTACTGGCTTAGTCAGTGAGTCTGTGTTTGCAATACTGTTGCGATTGAGGATCGAAATGTAGACATCTTCCTGTCTGTAACTCATAGAAAACCCAGATTATGGCACAGACTTATTGCTTTGTCACCTATTTCCAAGTGGGTGAGGTTTGACTGGTATTTTGGTAAACATAGCGAGTTGAGACATTTGAAATTAGATATTCTGTCTTATTAAGGAGATATTCCTGTCTTCGCTTTGTCTGGGCTTCCTGGTTTTGTTATGTTAAATCTGAAAGGTTACAGTATTTACATTTACATTTACAGCATTTAGCAGACTTCCTTATCCAGAACAACTCACAGAAGTGCTTTGTTTTCTGCATTAAAACATGTCCTTTATGTATGTCTATATAGCTGCTTTGTGATAGTATCCATTGTTAAAAGTGTTATAGCGGCTTAGCGGCTAGCACGTTTGCCTCGCACCTCCAGGCTTGGGAGTTGAAATCCTGACTCCACCGTGCATGTTCTCCCCGTGCTTCAGGGGTTTCCTACGGGTACTGCGGTTTCCTCCCCCAGTCCAAAGGCATGCATTGTAGGCTGATTGGCATTTCCAAATTTTCCGTAGTATGTGAATGTGTGTGTGATTGTGCCCTTGATGTCCAAGGTGTCCCTGCCTTGTGCCCAGAGATCCCTGGGACAGGCACCAGGCTCCCTGGGACCCTGTGTAGGAAAAGTGTTATGGAAATGGAGTAATTACCTCTACTTTTTTGGGAAGGCTTTCCACTAGATTTTGGAACGTGACTGTGTGAATTTGCCCATTCATCCACAAGAGCATTGATGTCGGTTGAGGAGACCTGGGGCACCATCGGCATTCCTGTTTTGGCCATATAATGTGCCTTCAGGGTCGGTGTGTCCAGTCAAGCCATGCTTGAGGCTTAAATGGGACACGGCACAGAACAGGTTTTGATACAATATGAATCTGACTCCCTTTCTCTCATACAGTACTCCATCTGCAAAGAGCCCCTGATCGAGCTGTCCAACCCCGGGGCCAGCGGCTCGCTCTTCTACCTGACCAGCGATGACGAGTTCATCATCAAAACCTTGCAGCACAAGGAAGCTGAGTTTCTGCAGAAACTGCTACCAGGATATTACATGGTAAGTCCTGATCATTTCTCTGAGCTCTCCTAGTTCCTTCACTCCACACAGGTTTCCTTGCTCTCCTCTTCTCATCTCAGCTCCTAATAAGGGCTCAGTGAGTGAATGCTGTGAGTACATGACTTCAGTAAAACAACACTTCTTGTGGAGGAGAGCGTCGGACCTTTTTTTTTAGAAATAGTCCTCCATTGTTTTATAAGGGAATGCTCTGTGCTGTGCATTCTTTTGTCTTACAAACACAACGTTTTAGTGTTCTTTATGCAAATTGTATTTATTGTGTTGTGATTTTGTCATTTACCTCACTGGGAAAGAAACTACTCACAGTAGATAAGGCAGGAAGAAGCTCCAGCATACTGTTTGCATGCTTCTGCATCCTTGCTACATTACATGTGACTATAAATGGTTAAAGTATAACCTGTCATTCTTGAATAAATCAAAATTGTGTTTATTGTGTCATGTTGATATTGGAAAATAATCAGTTTCTTTATGGTAACAGGAGGTAACTCTACCACCCAACCTATGATTACTTTTTTATAACAGCACACCCTGTTGTGTTTATTCTGTAATTAAATGGTCGAGCACGCATTATATTGAACACTCAGTCTTAATTAAATCATACTTATAGGAAACTAGGCCCTTTTTCAATATGTATTTAATGTGTGAAGTTATTTAAAATGTCTGTTAATAAAAACATTTTAGTTTCCCTTAAACTATTGTGTGTATATACTGTAATATACAGCCTTCTTATACAACCACAGTCTCCAACAGCGTACTGAGAGTGCGAGCAATGCTGATTACACTCTGAATGTATTGAAAATAAACCTAAATTGTGTATTATACTGTCCAACAGTATAGATAAACAGTTGCTAGAACTGTAAACTGGTGCTTTCATAAACCACACGCAATCTGATTTTCTCTTTCTTATGTTCCTCTATTTGCACAGAACCTCAACCAGAACCCCCGGACACTCTTGCCAAAGTTCTACGGTCTCTACTGCATGCAGTCTGGTGGAATGAACATCCGGGTGGTGGTTATGAACAACGTCCTGCCGCGCTCGTTAAAAATGCACTACAAATATGATCTCAAAGGTTCCACATACAAGCGGCGGGCCTCTCGAAAAGAGCGAGAGAAGTCCTGTCCTACATACAAGGACCTGGACTTTCAGGATCTGCATGAAGGCCTGTACTTTGACACAGAGACCTACAATGCTTTGATGAAGACCCTACAGCGTGACTGTCGGGTAGGTTCTCACTGCTACGCTGTTTACAACAGAACCTAGTCTCAGTTTGTAGGAAATACAAATATCGCCAGGACTAGTAGGACCACCGTGGTAGAATCAGCGTTCAATGTGAGGGATACCCATCATGGTCTTTTCAGAATTATAATCATGAAAATTATGCATTGATTCATGGGGGGGTTATTTGGTACTTGGGATTCTGTCATAAAGGTTAGGCGTTGATTAAACGCTACCCCAGCGTCAGGCACTAATCACTGTTATTGCTACTGATTGTTTTCAGCAGGAGTTGAACCAAACATTGCGTGTCCTCTTCCAAAGTTAGTTATAACCAGACACCATATTAAGAATTATATAACGATTATGTGCTGACCTGTATGCGTAATGTATTTCATAATAATAATAATGCTGATGCAGGACACAGCTTCTTATTTTACCAGCTTTTGTTAGCATGTGGTAAGAGGTAAAACTGACCCAGAAACCCAGATCTGAAGGATGTTATGTATGCTGTTTTTTTCAGATGAGGTAGATCTTGAAGATAATGTCCATCTTTCCTTTTTCCAGGTGTGAAAACAATGAGGGCTTTAATTACTCGCTATGTAATAGCTAATAACTCTCTAATGACAGACCGGGCCTGTTGTGTCTACAAAAAGCACCTTATGCCAATATTTATATCCGAAAACTGTATTTATTTGGTCAATTTTTAAACTGTGACCGTTTCACAGTTTCTGACTGCTTGTTAGCAGGTGTGTGTGTGTGTGTGTATGTGTATATACATATATATATATATATATATATATATATATATATATATATATATATATATATATATATATATATATATATATATATATATATATATACATATATATATATATATATATATATATATATATATATATATATATATATATATATATATATGTGTGTGTGTGTGTGTGTGTTTCACTATCTCTCACAAGTTTAATTGACAGCAACCACATACTAACCCTTTTCTATTTAGTGGCAATGCCTTTGATAAATTTGGATTTATGAAGTGTCTCATATAGAATAGCACAGTTAACCTGCTTTTTTAGTAAAAATCTTTTTAATGGGTGATAATGGATAGATGGTCAATGCATTAAATTCACATTGCTCTATTTAAAATATACAGATTTTCTCAGAAACAAATCCAAGGACCATTTATGACAAAATCCAAAGTTTTCAGCCATGATTAGAGGATAGGCCTAACTTTTAGCTGCAGAACTAGCATGCACAGCTAGCTATTTATTTAACTTTAACATAGTTACATTGTTAATTGTAAAAAAAATATTTTGGATTTACCAAAAGTATACCAAAGTAACTATTTTATAATTGTTATGTTGGACTTTGACAGAAAATGCAAGTCACGATAAATGCTGAAATGCTAGCATTCGATTAGCTTGCTAGCTGGAAGTCTTGCTAACTTAGCTAATGATCAAAATCTTGGTTGATCTGATATTTTCTGACAATTTTGGCTACTGTTATACTTGGGATTCTGTCAAAAAGGTTAGGTGTTTAAATGATTAAATGAACCCAAACGTCAGGCACTGTTATTGCCTTTCAGCAGGAGTTGAACCAGTCGTTGTGTGTCCTCTTCCACGGTTAGTCATAATCCTAAGTTCAGACACCATATTAAGGTTTATAAAGATTATGTAATTAGCTAGTTCAACTCACAAATGCCATTATTGATGTAAGGAGAATGTTGGTTATTTTCTGAGAATATATTTATGTATATTCATATGTCCTGGCATATGTAGTGAAGGTAAAGTGTAATGTAGAGCTATTTATAGTTCATTTTACATTTGTTTATTGAATATTACAAAACACAATAAACAATTGTTCAATCTATCTAAATTGTTTGCCTTTAAAAATAACATAGGGTCACTCTAACGCTTGATAGAATGAAACTCATCAGTGTTGCCGGTTTTTGTCTGTATGATGTGACGTGTTGAACAATCCGCTTTTGTTAAACAGCTCTAGAGAATTAAATGAAAGTGAAAGGAAGCATATGAATATCTGTTTGTAAAATTAATTTTGTTTGTCGTGAAGATAGAAACACTGAATAAGGAACTCCTGATTCAAAGGTTTAATTATCATCCATGATATTTATTTCCAAGAACATTGTCACTCCCTTTTTTTTTTGTTAAACCTTGAGGCAGTTAGAAGGGTGCCTGTCCTTCCCATGCACTGAAAGGAAAATACTTTCAGGCATGTTAGTTTGTTATTGTGCACACAATGGAGCATAGAGACAAGAATAAAACCAGCTTGGATTTGTAAAAGTTTACATTTTTACAAGTAGCTGTGCCCCAAAGCTGAGATCTTATCATGATAAGACAAATGACTCATAGACTTCTTCTGAATGTCACAGGGGCTTATTACTCCAAGTGGGCTGAAGAGGTGAACTATCTGTTCACTTAGGAGAGATAGGATTCGGGACATGATGGCAGTCCAAGTTCCTTAATTATCTGATATGGGAATGTTCTAGCTATGGCCAAAACAAAGCATCCAAAACAGCAAAGCCAGTGCTTGAAAATTCTCGCTGTTACATTCCTTTCTATTTTAGACCTTCAGACCTTTGACGTCATACATGATGCAGTTTTTTCCCATTAGATAACATAGCCAAAACAATGCTTACAGATAGAGTAGTGTTTTCTGTTTGGGGCTGGGTAATTACTTTATTGCTATTATATTTATGAACCCTTAGTAGGATTCTTTGGCCTTTGGCCCTTGTTATGACCCCTCCCACTCTTTCCCATTCACCGAAACGCAGTTTAAACACTAGTTTGGTGTGTACACGTGCTTATTTTGTCCATCCTGCACATGGAATGTGCTGTTAATTCAACAATTATTACTGAGGACATGCAAATGGACTATGAGTGTATATATATGTATACATATATATATAAAATCTAAATAAATCAATACTTCTTAAATCAGTTTAATGAGTAATTGAATGTTTTCTTATTAATCCTTTCAAAAACCATTCACAATCTTATGACCTTAACCTGCGAACCACTAGAGTTAGATTCCTTAGTTTCACTTAGGTACTGAGTAATTCATAATAGATACTGATTATGCTTCAACTAAATAATAATAATATGACATTATCAAGTTTATCAGACTTCTGTAAAGCTACTTTATGACTATGTAAATTGTTAAAAGTGCTATAGAATAAAATTGAATTAAATTAAATTGAATTGAACTTTAGAGTTATCTGACCCATTACAACGCTTTATAAGGCCTAGCAAAGTGACTTCCACTACTGCAGGGTTGAAACAGGATATCATGACATAATCAGTAACTGCTTGAATTTCCTCATGTGGAATCATTTTGTGTAACAAAGCAACTATGTTGGTTAATCGTTTTTCTGTGGCTGATTTGTGAATCTGCTCTTCATGAAGCATTGGGTATTTTCCAGAAAAATCCTCCACTTCTTGTTTATCTAACAACATTTTTCTACCACAATGCTTTCAAAGCATTTCCTTTCTGAAGGCGTAATGGACCATACCTGTTCTTTTAGTCTCTAAAACCATACCTGTTCTTTTAGTCTCTAAGTTCCACCTATAATGATCAGTTTCTCTGAAGCCCCGAGTATTTCACTTTTCTTGGTAAAACTAGTTTTTTTGCCCTCTGTCTGTCCTGCATGGGAAGGAAGGCGCTAACAGGATCAGCACTAATGCGAGTCACAAGGAGGAGAAACATAACCTCTACTGTCTCAACGACTGTGGGAACTTGTTTTTGTGAATATGTGATATGGTATAAGATACCATTTTATTGATCCCGAGGGGAAATTAGAGAAAGAGGACATTTTAGACATGCTGTTATTGGTAAATAATCAACAATTATCAATAATCAAGCCAACTAATAGAATACAGCAACCTGTCATGGATTGTTTTCCTATTACTGCGTGCCTTGTTGTGTTATATTCTGTATGTAGTTACTGAATAACATGCTTTGATATGAATAACTGAATGATTTCCACCGATTTCCCTCTATATGTCTCCTATAGGTCTTGCTAACAGTATGTACTGTACTGTAGCTGGCTATCAAGTTTTCCAGCTGAAAAACATGACATTGGAAATTATGCACATGATAAATATTCTTAAACCCAATGTCTAAGCTCACATATTCATACATACAGATACTCGTTACAGCGCACAGCCATGTTTCTCATGATGCTGTACATCTCTGTTCTGTACTATAACAGCATCATTATTACAACACACACTCGGTGTAGCGGTTAAGAGGAACTGTGTTGCTTTCGGGAACTCTCAGCCCAGAACGGTTCATGTGTAAGCACTAGAAGGTCACACACTCTTTAGTTGTCATTGCTATGCTTCCCTGTAAGCTGTGAGGTGATGTGTTGCTGAAGTATGCTACTGAAGTATGTTACTAAGCAGAAATCATGCTGTGTCCCTGAGTAAGCATGTCACACCCCTCTTCCTCCTCCCAGAAAGCTTCACTGCCCCATCCATTTTTTAAACTGTCTAAAAATGTCATGTGTGAATGAATGCGTTGTGAATGCCGTTTCTAAATAAACTGGTTATGCTGTATGTACCCAAAACTCAGTTGAAAATCTCCTTTTGCATGCATGCTATATGTAATCTGAGACAAATGTATGTGCATATGAAGAGCAACATTATTTACTGTCAGTGACTACGCTTACATGGACAACAGTAATCTAATTATTCACCTTACTCTGAGTAAGACAATATTCTGATTAAGGTGCTTACATTAGTCGCTTTTAGAATACTCCTTTCATGTTCCCGTTTTATTATGTTATAGAACATAGTTTGATTAACAGCACACGTCATTACATCACCGTACCACGGCGTCCGACGTTCCCTCCAGAATTTCACGTATCGACATACAGTTTGTCTTTGTTATGGTACCGTATACAGTTTTGGGTGTTTTTATTTTTAATATTTACGAAAGCTTCAAGTGCAGTTGATTATTTGTCAAGCAATATGTGCAAATACACTACTGCTTGAAGCCTTGGGCTGCGTCCCAAACCGCGTACTTACCCACTATATAGTAGCTGAGATACATGTATTTTTTGCCTACTATATATCAGGTAAGTATGTGGTTTCGGTGGCAGCCGTGCTCTCTTGTTTGCCGTCAAATGTTTGAGTACTGCCATGCGTGATGCGGTCAAAACTCTCATATGATGTTAATAATGTGATTAAGGTGTTTACATGTCTGTAATACACTTCGATAATGGAACTAAAATAGGAGTACTCCAGATGTCTTAATTCGATTTGTGTTTACTTCGAGTATGACTTTATTCGGGTTAAGGTAATAAAAAATTGCTGTTTACATGCTAGTTTCTTAATCAGAGTATTGTCTTAATCGGGTTAATATTGGATTATTGTTGTCCATCTAAACATTCTGACTGTTACAAGGCAATAACAGTCATTTGGGTCCTGTCATTGTGTACCAAGTAGTTAATATTAGTAACATGTTAGCTTAGTTTTAGCTAATGACAACCATGTGAGTGCTGTCAGAATATAACAAGTAGTCTTCTAGTATTTCCTATACTATCTAGTACAACCAAGAATCGCCTACTTCACAGAAAGAGGAATATTATTGACATATCAAATATCCAGTCACAGACATATTCCCATACACTTTAAGCAAACGTGTACAGTTATATTGTTTACACACCACCAACTCCATTTGAATTACTTTTTTTTTCAGTCCTTATCTTGTTCTGAAACACTCATTGCGTCCCAGTGTTAACACAGAAGTGCTAAGAGATCCGATTGTAGCCCTCAACATTTGGAAGCTTTAGGCTAGAAAAGTGTACAAAAAATATCAGATGCTTTTTGACTCGTGGCGAGAGCGTCTGAGGCAGAAACTATATAACAAGTACTGTAGCTAATGTTACTTCAGCGTATTAGCTCGGATTTCAGTGACAATTGTGAGTCGTGTGAGAATGTGACCTGTAGCTATAACGTAGGTTTAGCATGTTAGCTTGTTATTTTTAGTGACAATCATGTGAATCAGAGTGGAATAAGTAAATACCTTTAGTATAGCTATATAGATGTATAGAGTATAGTGTAGTTTAGTGTGTTAGCTCAGTTTTCACTGACAACTGTATGATTCCAGTCAGAGTATAACAAGAAATAATTTATTTCAACATGCTCAGTCAGTTTCCGTTGTGAATCCTGTCAGAGTGTAACAAGTAACTCCCTTTGATTAGGCAGTTTAGCTCAGTTTTCACTGACAATTGTGTGAGTCTTATCAGAACCTAATCTAACATTAATTCAGCATGTTAGCTTGGTTTTCAATGACAATCTTAAAATGCCTGTCAGAGAGCAACACGTAAGCGTCGCAGGTGTTTTGGTATTGGATCTGATTTTAAGTGCAAACCGACAGGTGTATTTATGCATACATTTTACATGAAAAATCCTAACTCATTTCCTAGACCTGCAAGTTTTATTGCAAGACAGTAACCACATAGCAACTGACCACAATTTAATGACAGTGTCAAGAATAGATTTGGATTTAAGGCCTTAGGTAGAATAGTACGAATATCCTTGCCTTAATCTTTGACAAATAAAATGAAGTATTATTTACTATAAAGTCCTGACACACACCCTGATTCGAGGTTCATGGCCACCACAGATGGCATGCAAAGCAGCATGGTCTCAAAAAAGAAAACAAAAAAAACTATTCAAAACACAGGATCCTACATCTAGTATTACTCAATTCTTAGTGCAGTGAAAAATATAGAAGCTGTACCACGGCACATCCCACTGTTACCAAGGTAGAATGTGGGTGCTACCCAGGTAACATTCTCTGCCTATGTGTGTCACATACAGAAAACTTAGGAAGTGGCTTTGGTTGGTGTGTGTTTTGCAAAATGGCTGGTTTTGTACATTTTCACACAGCTGTATGACTACACAAAATCTCCAGCATGCCATAATAGTGAAGGTCTCTTAAACATCTAAAACTAGTGGTATACAGGTTTTGCTTTAGGTTACGTATTTAATACCTGTGTAGTTACACATAAACTATACAGAGAACTATACTATAATTACAATGGATGTTTGCACTGTTTTAGATAAAAGTACATAAGTGTGTCTTGACAATTGGGGACGTAACTCGATATGAGTAGACTATTTGTAAATGAACAGATAATGTGTCCTTAAAAAATACAAACACAGATAGGAATAAAAGGTGTTATCTTAAGGGGGTTTTTATTATTATTTTTTAGGAAGATTGCCAGAAAGGTTTGAATGGCCTCTGGTTGAGCACAGAGTTCTACATCAGGACTGGGAACCAAAAATAACTGTTTGAACAGTGCAATCAGGATAAAAACAATTCACACTTTTCTAGCTAAAATTATAAACTCGAGTGATGTAGCTGAGGTTGAGGAACTGTCAGAGCCAGAATTCACAGATCATGCTGCCATTACTGGCATTTCTACCTCCCTACCCCGGTCATTTCAGGTGGTATGGTTCAAAAGCTTTTTACATAATTACTGCTCATCTTTTATAGTCGCGTAATTACTTTAGATAGCACTGAGAACTCTCAGCAATGTTGATGTTCCGGTCACACAGGTAATTACATTACTAGTTAATATATTTCCGTGATGGTGGATTAGACACTGTGATTATTTACTCATTTATTTTCTCAGAGTCATTTATGGAGGTGCACCCTGCGGGTTTTCCCTACACGTGATAACTATTTCTTCAACTTAGCACCTAAAGGAGTTTTTTTTTCCCTGTTCCCTATTACAGAGTTTTCAAATCTTGTTCATATCTACATGACATTTTAAAATTCCAGACAATTTAGTGATCGGACAAAAATAAAGCTGTGTCAAAGCTGTGCCCTTTACACATTTTTGTTCGCTTAGCAGGATTATCTAAACCTTTGTTCATGTGGAAATCTTTCTAGAGTGAGTCCTTTTCAGTCCGGAAAGGTATATCAGTGTATCCTCTTTATTAATGCATAAATCAGGCCAAATAAACAGACGTCATATGCCTTGTATCTCAGTGTATTTGAGACGGATATTCATATCCAGAAACAAACTTGGTGCACTCTGAGTGCGTACACAGTGATCATGGACTTGTTTGACCTAGGATTTACAGCAAGGAAATGTCTTGCTTTCCTGGCTGGTTGTTTTAGTTTTTCTCTCCCTTTAGTTTTTGCTGATCTCACTGCTGAGAAACACACATTTGACACCCTCAGCATATTATTTTAGCCATGACAGAGTGCTGCTTATGGCTGCCTCTTCCAGAATATTGAGTGGCTGCTTCTGCCAGAAAATTGAGTGGATGCTTCATGCAGAGCTACTTTTGTGGATTAAAGTGCTCGGAAATGTCTGATAATCTTCTTATGTGTTAGCTGACAATAAGGCCTTATATCATAGACCTACATCTGGTCTTGTGTGTTGTTTATTAGTATTAATTAGTCAAGGGGCTTTGTGGTGAACATATGTGTGTGTGTGTGTGTGTGTGTGTGTGTGTACAGGTATTGGAGAGCTTTAAGATCATGGATTACAGTTTGCTCCTTGGCATACACGTGCTGGATCCACAGAACCACAGAGAAGCAGATGGAAGTGCAGGAGACGGCAGGCGTCCTGTAGGACAGCGGGTCCTCTACTCCACCGCCATGGAGTCCATCCAGGGGGGCGGCAAGGCGGCAGAGGCCGTAACCACAGACGCCACGTGAGTTGCTGTTGAAAAATGGCTCTGAAAAGACACTATACCAACGTAACAAGCTTAATTTACTTATATCATGAACTGAGGGACTCATGAAAGCTCATAACTGCCCTTAGCTTTCCATTATAAGTGAATTCTGATTAACCAGATTTTCTGGTCATTTCCTAGTCTGTCATAGTAACTTTCATAAGTGTTAAGCGTATAAATATCAATGACATGTAACGGTTTCCTTTACAGAGCTTATAAAGCACACTTACTAGAGTGGAAATACATGACATCACATTTATTTTTAAACTTGTTTTTCTCACAATCACTCTTTTACTCCAGACCAATAATCTCTGTTTCTAGAGGGCCTGCATCCAGGAAATGTCACACGCTCATTCCGATCCCCCTTTACAAAATTACAGAGGACTTGCTCAAAATGTTGGCTAATTGTTGGATTTTGTGTTCGATTTTACACTGAAAATGGATTAAAGAAAACAATGTTTTTAGCAGCACATGGTATTTTCTTTCTTAAACAATAAATAAGTGGCATTCTAACACATAAAGGTCTTTCTCTGACGACTGTGTTCATAGTGAAATGAGCATTTTAATTCTAATATCATCGACAGACCGGGTATTTTGGTTTCTGAAATGTGCAAATGTATGCATATTTAATTAGATGAGGCTTCATTTGCCTAAGAAACGCACTTTTGATTTTGAAATGTTGATTTGACTATCGGGTGCACGGTGGCTTAGTAGTTAGCACGTTGCCCTGTGTGTGAGGAGTTTGCAAGTTGTCCCTGTGCTACGGGTTACTCCGGTTTCCTGCGATGGATTGGCACCCCATCTAGAGTGCACCCCACCCGATGATCCCAGGAATAGGTTCCGAGTTCCCCGCAACCTTGTAGGATATGCTGAATAGAATATCTAAAATAATCTATTCACCTGTGGTATCTTGCGTTAACTGTTTTAACAATAACATATCGATGTATTGTTTGTTTCTGCAGAATGGGAGGCATCCCAGCCAGAACCAACAGAGGCGAGAAGCTGCTGATCTTTCTGGGCATAATCGACATCCTGCAGTCGTACAGGTAGGACACAGTGTCCTGTGCTGCACTATAACACTGTCTGCCTGTTTAACAGCCAAAAATCAACCAAAACAGCACTGCACTTTATTTCACTTAATAAAAAAGCACAGTACGTCTTGGTAGGAAAATATAATGAATATGTGAATGCCTCTGCAGTAGCAATGACCACGACACCTTGCTATATTGAGGGTTTTCTTTGGAATGAATAAAGCATACAGAATTATAGTGTGTCCCTCACATGCACCCTCTAGCTATAGTTACTGCATTCCAAGTCCTCATAAGATTTGGATTGGTTGACTGATATATACTTTACTATGTTACGGTACATATTACCACAGCAGTGTTGGAGGTGTTGATTAATTTTCCATAACAGCAGTTCTGACAATATTTCCAGTTGTAAGGTCTATATTAATACATTATGGTTTCTATGGCAACAACTCACACAGGGACATGTATAGTGGATGCTCCACACAAAACATACAAATAAACATGTAGTTGTTGATATGGTGACATTTTCTGTATGGAGACATTTATTTTACACTTTTGGAAGGACTCTCCAGTCATAGATCAAAGGTAAAACCACAACTTTATGTTTTCTGACATGAGGGAGTCATATTAACTTAAAAAGAGTGAGAAAAAAAAGAAGCTGGTGAAGAAATAGCTGTTTTTGTTTGTAGCTGATATAAGCGATAAGAGGAACTTGTTTAGTGGTCATTCGCTACATTAGATGTAACTATAAATGGATAGAAAGTATGATGTATTCTTTTTTAATAATAACAAATTGTAATATCTGCTAAGTTGCTGTGGTATGAGAGGAATAAAACACTTCAGGGCATGCTGATATTGGAAAATATTCAACGTCAGGGTAGCAACAGTAAATGTTTCATGTCAGGCCACATTGCACCACCCTGTTGTTGATTATTTTCGTATTATAGCACACCCCATTTTGTTTTATTATACTTTCCGACTGTCCTTACGTGACATTGCCGATGACTCAGTATTTACCCACTGGGTGTATGCAGCTCAGAAAGAAGTGCTTGTTTTTTCTAATATTTTACATAAGCGCTTTCTGTGCCAAACCAAGCTCTCCCTGCTCTTTTTCCACTAAGGTTTATCAAGAAGCTGGAGCACTCTTGGAAAGCACTTGTCTATGATGGTGTAAGTTGATAGATTGCAGATCAGCCTGTCTTTATGAACAGACCTTCTCATTGATGCTGTATTATGAAATCAGCGATCCTGATCAAATCTCTTTCCTTTTCATATCCGTAGGATACAGTGTCTGTCCACAGGCCGAGCTTCTATGCAAACAGGTTTCTCAAATTCATGAGCACCAGAGTCTTCCGGAAAATTCAGAGTGAGTGTATGGGTAATGTTTCTGTAAAATTCCTGTAGCACAGTTTTAGTTTTAGAGCTGTTTCACTTAACTTGTTTAAAAATGGCATCGGTTACTTCACTGCATTACGGCAGTGCCAAAAATGTTACACTTGCTTGTAATTTGCATGAATAATCACCTCAAGTGTCAATAACACATGCAAGTGATTATTTATTTAAAAAAATTTGGAAATGTGAACCCTTTAAACCTTCTGCTGAGAAGGAAGTTGACAGAAGGAAGTTACAACAAATAAAATAAGCGTATTCTCAGTCTAACACTTTCGTTATTGTAACGTGACTCGTATATGAGTGGTCGACTGGGAAAACCATTCACATGGTGAAAATTTGACATTTTCTACTATATGTACTTCTGAAAACTGAAATTTGTCTGATGTCGCTGTGGTTTAATTCTGACAAAGAGGCAGAAAAGACCCCAAAAAATATGTTTCGGGCAAAAATTGGGTTTATGTGCATGTAATGTGTTGTAGATTGACACCTAAGTTTAGAAAACCATAAATATATTCCATCAGAAGGGCATTATCGGTAAACCCTAGCAGCCAATTTCTTATAAAACTCATCATTACTCACTAAGATCATTGTTTTTTTCAAATACAAAGACTGATCACACAAAATGTGTTGATGTAATTTAGTGTTAATGTTTAAGCACAGTGGGCACAGTGGCTTAGTGGTTAGCACGTTCACCTCACACCTCCATGCTTGAGGATTCGAAGGCTTGATTCCTGTTGCGACCCTGTATGTGCGGAGTTTGCATGTTCACCCTGTGCTTCGAGGGTTTCCTCCGGTTCTCTCTCCCATTCCAAAGACATGCGTGGTAGGCTGATTGGCATGCCCAAAAATGTAAATAAGGTATGAAGGGACGTGTGAATGTGTGTGTGATTGTGCCGTACAATGGCTTGGCACCCCGTCCAGGGTGTCCCCCGCCTTGTGCCCCATGCCCCCTGGGATAGGCTCCAATTTCCCCGACGAAGCCAGTAAGGATAAGCGGTACAGAAAATTGTTGGATGGTTGGATTTTTAAAAGCACCTTCTCTTTACAGAATTCCCATATATGTCCTAATGTTCTTGCATGGTACTGTTTATTAAACACCGAGCCTTACAGGCACACTGGCACAACTTTATTATCTCCCACAGCTTTGCTATACTTCCTTAAATAGTTCCCGTTAGACCTGCAGCATATGTAAATATAACTCAGTTCTAAAGAACTTCACTACCTTCATTTTCCATGCTAATATTAGCTTCATTTCCATGTGCTGTTTTGAAATGAGACTTTAGGGACAGATTTTCTGTTCCACAATCTACTTGTGATAAAACACGTGATAAAAGATGAAGGATTGTTTTGAAGATTGTGAAATTAATTTGTAACTGCAAATTTGGGAGCATTATTAATGAAAATGAATATTGTTTCTCTCTTTATTTCCCTTATATTCTCTTTCCTTCATGACCCCTTTCCACTTTTCTGTTTTTATCAGCAAACCGGTATTCTCCCACTAAGAGAGTGCGTAACTCCATAGTCCCGATGAAATCGTCCTCTCAGGAGCTGCTGTCCCCTCAGAGGGAGGAGAGAGCGGAGGATAGGGCTGAGAGACTGGTGGCAGCCCGCAGTCTTGCGAGTCTGGATGGGCAAAGTGAGTAAACTCATCACTGTGAATATATACCACTAATGGGCTCGTTTTTTATTGTACCATTCTAATACCATTCTAATACCCAGTTTTGGTATCCAGTTGATACCAACAAAAAGTGATGGATGAGATATCGGAGAAAACATTTCGCTTATCAGATCCTGTAACACATGACAAAAACAAAATGATTTCAATTGGATTTGAAAAAGAAATGTATTTTTTGGAACTGGAAATTCTTACTACATTTAAAGAGAATTAACTGTTTTGTCTTTTGTTTTTTATTATATTTACAATGTAAGTGATTTATGTGTAAAAGCTTAACTGTGAAGTGCTTCGGTTAAAAAATAAACAACATTTTAAAGCTTAGTAGTTTAAAAAATAAACAATATCAGATGGTTATCAGTATTAGCTGATACTCAAGGTTTCACTATGGGAATTGGGGGAAAAAGTGGTATTGTGCCATCACTATTCTTTGGTAAATCCAGGGAGAATGCTCTTAAAAATAACACGTTCATAGGCTGTCTTTGGCTGTGTTTTTTCTGATTTTAAATCCAAAACATAAGGTTGGTATTGATAGTAAACTGGAATGCTGTTTCTGGTGCTGTTGCTGTGTCTTGGATAATATGAAAAAACATTTTCCTGCCATTCAATGCACAAAACTGCTGCAATATAACCAAACAGGCCCAAAAGAGGAACTCGAAACTCCACACCCCTTAATATGACCTTTGCACTTTCAGCCCAGCCTACACTGTGTATTGAGTTTGCATGGAGTGTTGCTCATCGAAGCCATTAATGTCTTCCAGATCATGTTCAGAGCCAAGGTTAATAAAAATGTGCTAACATAAGTCTTACGTGGATGAGGCACCGTTTATTTTATACTATATGGCTTAGTGAGTTTTATGACTAAGACGGTCATACAGTATAGCAGCAGTAATAAACCTGGAAAATGGAAAACAAACTTAAAGCAAGAATTTTTTTATAGAGATAATTAGAAAAAAGCTGGAATTTTAACTATAAAAGTAATATCTGGACAATTCAGAATAGGCATTTTGAGATTTCATTACATTGTTTATTTATTGCAATGTGATTTTTGTCTGTTATCGAAGTAGTTTAGATAAAACTTCGTGAACTTTTGGAATTAATTTGTGAATGGAATTTCAAGGAGCAGAGTTTCTGTTAATCTGTTAGTTAGCTAGCCAGTTAGCTAGTTGGTTGGTTAAGTAGTTAGTTTGTTAATTTGTTTGTTTGTTAGTGTCATATAAGAAAAGGCTGAGACGGATGCAGTTGCACTGTCTTTTAATGAAAAGCAGGCAGACAAATCCAAAATGAATGATCAAGGTCAAAAACAGACTTAGGTCAGGTGATCAGCAAACAGAATACAGTATACTAGGTAAGGGCAGAGCACCAAAACCAGGAGACAAAGTCAGGATCAGAGCTAGAGTAGTAATAGCAGGCAATATCAGGCTTGGTAACATTAGCTGCACAAACAAAAAGAGCGTATACTTCGTAATGAGTCTTTGGCGAAAGTCCGGTGTGAATGTGATAGGGAACAGGCATGCATGATCAGAAATCTGGTAACTGTCAATGTGACAAGGTGCGTGTGTTCTGGGAAGTGTAGTCCAGGACGGCCACGTTTATAGGCCGTGGTGTGTTCTAGGAAATGAAGTTCTCTGAGTTCTATGTTACTTGTTTAGCTAGTTAGTTAGTTAGCTAGATAGCTAGTGAGTTTTGACTGTTTTAACAATTGACCCTTGGAATTCTTTTTGTAAATGATGAACACGCACTGCCAGTCAAAGGCTTTCAAATAAATGGAGGTTTTTTGTTATTTCAGTGTAATCGCTATAAGAAATGAAATAAGAAACACATTAAACATGTGTTCCAGCAAATCTTTCTGTTTAAGAAGTTATTCATTGTGCTTTATTAAAGGGAAGTGCACTTGTGTGGTGGAACAGTTACTTTAAGACTATAAGATAGTCGATATCAACTTTAAGACATATACTGTATATTGTGTATGTTGTGTGCTACAAGTACCTAATTAGAGAACTCCAGTTCAGCCTTTTCCAGTTAGATTTTATTTCAAATAATACAAAAAGTCACAAACATTTCTCAGCACAATTATATCTTATAATTAACATTTGACTGACAGTGTAATTATAATATTATAATTATAGAACATTATAAATTATTTAACTTTTCCTCTCTCCAGTGTTTGGTTCTTATCGGCGACCCGACCTGGTCCCGGTCACAACCCCCTATGGCGAGCCATCTTCAGTGGCCACTACTATGTACGTCAACGACAGATACCTGTCTGCCAGGTCAAACTATCGGTAATGCAATATAAACATACACCCACTTATATACACACACACTATGAGCAAGCGTTCATATCACTGAAATACCTTGAGCCACCACACACACCTGCCAGGTTCCCACCCTCGTTCCACTCCTTCCACATCAATCATCAGCTCTGGCCTGTCTCCAAGAGGCCTATGTTTAACATGTGATGGAGATAGTAAGCCATATCGTTGGACTACAAACCTCTAATCCCCCCTCTTTTCACTGCGTCCCATCCATAGAACTTGGTACACACACCATGTTTTGCTCTTCTTCCTCATTTCTTTTTCTTTGTTTTTTTTTTATTGTTCGCAGTGCACCTGTTTACCAGGGAATTTGGTATCAAAACACCACCTGAATATTTCATTAGCAACTTAAGAGACCTAACAATAGTGTGAAAGAGAATGTTACAAAAGATGGCATTTAGCACTAAGGCAACTAAAGCTGCGCATGTATGGCAGCTGCGGTAAACAGGTACACTTCCTTTGTCACCTGTCACCTTGTCCACTAACACAATACGATGAAGAGATTATGTTGTGTTGGTGGACAAGGCGACAGTCTGGACCATAATAACATGGTGTCGAGCTGAATGTGTGTCCATTCAGAGGTGGAGGTGAATACAAGGTGACTTCACTGTTCAAACAGCAAACGTTCCGGCATAACTCGGAAAAATAAATATAAATCAAGAGCTATTATTCCACGGCAGTCAGTAGCTGCTGTGTAAATATATGCACATTAGTGTGCTTTGACTTGAGACAGATTTACTGATACTTTGGTATATATTTGTGATGGATTTTACATACAAACATCCGAACTTTAATTCTGACGTACTTTGTAACATACTGGAAAGTTGAAATTGAGATTAATACACTGCCAGTCAAAAGACCTGGACTTCCCTGGGTTTTATGTAAGGAATGAAGCACAACTTAATCATCATCATCATCATGGCGGTGTGATGCAGCCCAATGAAAAGCTTTTTGTCACCTCACCGAAGTTAATTGTTTTCAATTCAGTTTTATTTGTGTAGCGCTTTTAACAATGGACATTATCTCAGAGCAGCTTTACAGAAATATATATACACAGGATACAGATTTTAAGTGTGTGAAATTATTCCTATTGAGCCAATAGCAACGGTGGCGAGGAAAAACTTAAGATGATATGAGGAAGAAACTTTTAGAGGACTCAGAAGGGAACTCATCCTCATTTGGATAACAACGGATAGTGTGAAAGTGAAAGAAAGTTCCTTATGGTTTTAACATGAAGTCTGTTTGTTGAACTAGTCCACTGTTCACTAAAGGAGACCTGAGTGCAAAACTGCATATGGTAAATGCAGTCCAAGCAGTATCATACTAAGCAATCTCCAGGCTGTAGCCTCCAGTTGTTGAGAGGTCAATCCAGAGGTAGGGCATCAGGATGAGTCAGGCAGGTCCGGAGAGGAGAAAGGGTCAGGATCAATGGCATCTCCATAAAATGTGTGGCTCGACAGAAGGAGAAAGCTAGAGGGAGGTAAATAGAGGGGAGAGATTATTAGAGAGATTATTAGGTACGCTTACTATCCCGTGATAGATAAGACTGTGTACTTTACGTAAAAGAAAGTCTATTCTATTCATGGTAAGCTTGAGTAAACAAATATGTTTTCAAATTCAACTGTTTTCCAATAACAGCAGAGTATTATTCCTCTTATACCACAGCAGTTTGCCAAGAATAAATATTTTTCATTATGTTGGAGAAAGTCCATGAAAAAGTTATTCCCGTTATCAGTTACGTTATAACAGCTGTATACAGTCTCCAAACAATTAATCATCAGCTTCTCTTTCTCTCTCTCAAAGTTAATAAGACAAAACAATTCAGCTTGTCATGATAGTAAGAAACCAAAAAGTGTAGTCCTTTGTCCTGAAGACTTTCCTGTGGTGGAAAACTTTTTGGCCGAAACTGGAGACTCCTTACACAATTGTTATAAACATTAACATTAGAAATAAACATCTTACATAAAGTGTCACCATATCAACAATTATACTGTTAAGCTGCAAAAATTAATCAACAGGTTCTGACCAGATCCATAAATTCATCTTCTGTACCGGTTATCCTAGACAAGCTTGGATGGGCCAGCCCATCGCAGGGCACAATCGCACACACATTCACTCACTACAGACAATTTGGAAATTCCAATCAGCCTACAATGCATGTCTTTGGACTGGGGAGGAAACCGGAGTATGTGGAGTAAACCCCTGAAGGACGGGGAGAACATGCAAACTCTGCACACTGGGCAGATTTGAACCCACAATCCCAGAGGTGTGAGGCAAACTTGCTAAGTCGCCATGCCCCTCTCTGACCAGATCAGATCTGAGTATTCAACAGTGCTGTGGTATAATGGACAGAAAAGTTTTAGCAAAAGTGGCCAAGTTAGAACGCCACTCAATGCTACTTGAGAAAACACATTCTGAAATCCTTTACCTGAGAATAATTGCTCAGATTCCAAAGTGATTTGATTAATAAGAACAGGCTAATTAAGAATAAATGTCATGTTTACTGACTAGATATTTTTGAAAACATTGTGGAGTCTAACAACTGATGACGATTAATCCATTAATCCAGATCAGCACAATTAACTTCAATAAGGCCATTATTTACAGTACAGCAGGTCAAGTTTGTGATTTCTGAAGGTGTTGGTGTGTAGTTATGCTCTGGCCAACAATAAACTGGGCCAGGACACACCTGGGTTAATGAACAGCCTCGATGACAAATTCCTGCAGTAAAAGTCCAAGAAGTAAAAAGGTCACTAGGTGCAGGCAATAAAAAGAATAAGCACATTCCTCAGCTGAAGTGGGTGACAGTCAGGTGACATAAAGGCAGGTGACAAATTTAAGGAAAAAATCGGCACAAAGTGTCTTATTCACTTTGGCATAGAGATGTCACTCCAAACTCTCCCATAGTTGTTAAAGTGGATTGAGATCTGATGAGTGTGAAAGTCCCTGCATATGATTAACATCATTTTCATTCTTATTAATCATGGGATTCATCCTGGAAGTGACCACGCCCATCAGGATAGAAATGTTTCATCATAAAGGTGGTCAGAAGAACTTTGCAGTGAATTTGCAGTGATTCTTCACTCTTAGGGGATACATGGAGCCAACGCAGGCCAGAAAAATAAACGAATGCCCTCTACAATGTAATAGAGCCTGCAAGGGTTTTTTTTTCTCCTTTAATCTGTCACTGCTCTGTATGTAAGGAAACTAGGAAACAGAAAGTATCAAGTTTCAAGTTTTATTTCACATACACAAATAGACACAGTATATTAATTGTTGTGGAGTGCTTGGTAACAAGTTTCAGAGTTTACAGCTGACCGTCAATATTCGATTGTACTTCGATATTCGAAGTATTTTTTGAGAATGTTTCTGGGGGGGCAGAAATATGTGTGATGCCACTCATCAGCCCATTTATATTGTAATTTTCAGCTTGAAATAATGTTATCAGGGGTTATTTTGTTGGTTTTTGAATATGGTTGACATTTGTGATCATTCCGGCTGCCTTTTTTGTAATGCTAATTGAAACAAATGAAAAAATTTCTGCCTGCTCCTATTTCATGCTGGTGTATGTATGTCTCTGATGCAGATATCCCATCAACTCGTACTCTAACTTCAGGCTGGAGGACAGCGCCATCTGTCTGACGTCCGAGCAAAGCACAGTGGACATGGACCGAGACGATGGCTCAGTGCTGGACGTTTATTTTGTAAGTGTAAACACTGAGGTTCAGGCTGTGTTTGGAACATTTTCTGATCCTTTGTTATAGTCATTCATGAAAATGTTACACTTCTGAACGAATTAAGATTTGAGATATTACTTTTTTACAACTTGGTCATTTAATCACATTAATGTAATCATTCAGAATGGCACATTGTCTTAAATACTCTTTTGTTTCAAGCATGATAAAACTGAAACAATGTTGAATCTAAGACAGTATTTAATTTTTTATAAAGCTTTCTTTGTTGAAAGCTGCATTTTGCTTTTGAATGAATGAATGTGTATGTGCTTGTGTGCCCTGCTATGGATTGGCACCCTGTCCTGGGTGTACCCCACTTTGTTTCCGATGCTCCCTGGCTCCAGGTTTCCCCGTGACCCTGAAAAGGATAAAGTGGTATGGAAGATGGATGGATGGATGAATGAATGCATAGAATGAGCAAATACACTAAATGTTAGCTACATTCATGCTAATGATATCAGGACATGAAGGACATTTTAATGATTTATATCAATTAGTACTCTATAGTCTATTGAATCTATAATTTGGGTACAAGCTTGTGTGTTCAAAGTGACCTGGTCAGTCAATATCACAATTCCAGTGAAATAATAGGAAAAGATTAGATGACAGAGTATATTTTTCTTCTTCTCATGATCTTCAGAAAATCTGGATGATACCAAATATTTCTTAGGTGTGAGTGTAGTTAGAGGCTTGAGCGAATGTTCCATCCATCCGTCCATCCATTTTCCATAGCGCTTATCCTACACCGGGGTGCCAACCAATCACAGGGCACAATAGCACACACATACACACACCCATTCACACACTACGGACAATTTGGAAACGCCAATCAGCCTACAACACATGTCTTTGGGCTTGGGGAGGAAACCGGAGTAACCGGAAGAAACCCCCGAAGCATGGGGAGAATATGCAAACTCTGAACATCGAACATCCAATCCCAGGGTGTGAGGAAAATTAAGCCACTCCTGAGTGAATGCTGTGTGACACTAAACTTTTTCATAACCTTTAACGGCTGATTCATGGAAAAGGATGTTTCACGCACAAGATGTTCAATGCATTCACACATTAATGTGCAAATAGTATATTTCTGAAGCAGGGACAGGCAAATATGCTGTTTTGTTAGTGGTGTAGAGTTTATAGATTTGATTTGAATAATGTTTTAATTATTATTCATTTATTTCAATTATTGAATCACCCATATACATCATACTTGTAGCGCAAGTACAAAGCTGAAAAAGCAGTATGAATGCAAAAAAAAAGATGTCGCCTTTTATCAATTACAGATAAAGCTAAGAAGAATGTTTGTAAATGTAAACGAAACATGTGCAAACCTCAGTACTGTGAACTAATTTCTTAACCGCTTCCTTTTGTTTTCTTTCCGTATTGCAGTAAGGAGACATGTGATGATCATTATCGTCTTCCTCTTCACTTTTCATCACATTCTCTGGACGCTACTCGTCCAGGACACACACCAGGATTTCGCAGAACTGACTGCTGCTGATGAAAGACTGGATATCTTCCGTTATCATGTGGATGATAGGAAAGGAAATGAGATATTTTAAGCATGCCATGCCGTTACAGCAGGAGCTGTGGTGTTTTATGGCTGCAAAGAATCTGCAGCCTGGGGCCAAAGTATCTACACTCATCAAGTAGTGTGTGCTTGACCTATTATGGAAAAAAAACACGCTTCTCACAGGTCAAATCTGCTTTGTTTAGATCAGTTTTTGTGTGTTTGCAGCTTTTTTAGCTCTTTTGCATCCAGGCAGCATACAAACAGCAGATCATTCACAACTTGATTAATGAAAACTCATCATCAGGTTTTGAAATGCAAACATGTCATACAGAGATGATTGCCTTTGTTTATATCGCTGTGATATCTAGTTGACTAGATTAAAAAGTAGTTCAATTCTGAATGTTTAGTTTTTTTCAAATACGATACGAAGGACTTTCTCAGTATGTCCGTGAAATGAATGACGTTCTTAACTGAATTTAAAGACTTCAAATCTGTCCTTTTTAAATTATAATACCAAAAATATGACTTACATGTTCATGCCATGGGTGGCGTTTGATAAGTATAATATCGCTCCCGGATTATACGCAAAGTCTGACATATTTCATTTTAAACATGTAAACGTGTGGGTTTGTGTGCAGTAGATGTTCAGAAATGAAGCACTTTGGATAGTTACAGTGTAGATCCGCAGAGGATATTTTGTGACGGGTGGGGAGTGTTCTGTGAATCTATTCCGTTAGGAGATATATTTCATATTGAAGCATCCTGTTACGTGCTTTATATTATTTGACAGCGTGCTTCTGTTTTACACAGACAAATGTTTAACAAGTCCGTATAAAAATAGTTTTTTGAATATCACTATTGCACCTTTGTAGATTATATAATTTATGAAACTGCTTTCAATAAACACTGTATATTGTACAAGTTGGATCAGGATTTTTTTTGCTTGCGTCACGAATCAGCTTTTGAGTGACATCATCATTAAACCGAGTGTTAAATACAGCCCTGTTTAACCAGTCGCCATTTTATATTTTTAATGCCTTATATGGGATTGTAAATAGTAGTTATGAGGGTTAACCAGATGCTACTAGTCATATGAGACTGATGAAAAATTGATGAGTGTGCCTTTTTTAGAGTATTTTTTAGATGCAATTTATGTATAAATACTCAATCACAAAGAAAAGGGAACAAAAAAGTTCCATCCATTTTCCATACCGTTTATCCTGCACAAGGTCGCAGGGAAGCCTGGAGCCTATCCCAGGGAATGCAGGCCACAAGGCAGGGAACGCCCTGGATTGGGTGCCAACCCATTGCATGGCGCAAACACACGCACTCACACACCTATTCATACAGTTTGGAAATGCCAATCGGCTTACAATGCATGTCTTTGGACTACCAGAGTACCCAGAGAAAACCCCTGAAGTACAGGTAGAACATGCAAACTCCACAAACAATGAACAGAGGCTGGATTCATCTGCTAGGTGATCTCCTAGTTACATTTTATTTTAATTTTTTTTACAATATAGCAGCTAAAATGTGACATACAGGGAAAATAGACAAATATGTTCTGTGTTTTAATATAAGTTGCAGACAGCTTTCAGATCCTGTCTCATGCTACCAAAGCACATCTTACAATGAATCACAAAAAGACCTCACACCTGAAGAGGCAAAATAAGTCAGTCATAAGAAATGCTTGACTGGCTAACGCCAATGAGCACAAAGTCTTATCGACATTAATACAGCATCCAGATTTTGCCCAGAGTGTTGAAAATGACAGGTTGTGTGTTATTGTACCCGTCACAGGACTGGGATATGCTGCTTCATCTTGAACCCACTTTTTATATAATATAAACAGAACAGACAGACTTTCCAGGAGAGGTGCAACTTGCAGTTTGCCATGTAGTCTGAGATTCAGGATTTTCCCTTCATTTTGCCATGTAGTCTGAGATTCAGGATTTTCCCTTCATTTTAATCAGATCTGTAGTAACTAGTAACTTGCTACTTGAGTAGTCTTCTCATTGGATATTTTATTACTCTTACTCAAGTCATTATTAACATTACCACTTTGCCTGTTATGTAGGTAATTATTCTTTTTACAAGTAGTTTTACTTTAGTTTTACTTGAGTAAATTCTTTCGGCTACTCTACCCACTTCTGCCACTGAATCAAAACTGACTGACATTGAAATGGTTGACTTTTGGGATCATAAACAAAGCTGTTATACTTTATAAGAGGAACCAGTACCAACCAGAAATTTACAATATCAAATTTGAGAGCATGAGCTACAATCACTCAGTACGTTTATCTATAAATTGAAAGAGAAGCAGAATATAATGACTATAAACCAGATACCTAGCTCACCGATAGGGGCGCACTAGTGATGCCACTGCTTCAAAGGCACATAGAATTAAATATCCCTATAGATATGCATTGATTTTTTACTGATTTTTCTGTTTCCTTACATTATAAAAGTGACTTTTTTACATTACCTATTCAGAGAACAACGTCTGTTTTTCTTTTTTATACAATGTATTTATTTTTTATTTTATCAAAACTGTCAGATTTTGAAGCGTTTTCTTTTTAAGCAAAAAATACGATCATTCAAGCTTAACATGCAGAATAGCTGACGCAGTCTACTCTTTATATAACACACAGCTTTTATTTTTATAACACGCACAAATTTTTACAAATGTATACAAATGCAGAACCAACAATGATGAATGTTATGGCACTTAAAATGCAGAATCATGCAAGTATAAACTATGGAATATGAGCCTATTTTTTAATTTTTTGTTTTTTTAATACCGCATTGTTTCAAATGGCAAGTTAATTGGAGTTATTCACTACTATATGCTGAGAGGTAAGAATGCTGTAGACAGCTGTGTGTCAGCATGAGTCTCTCCAAAATGATAACAATGAAAGTCAGTATTAAGGATTAAACTGAATGTCATTTTCAGTTAAACTGAGCTGAAAAATATTGGAGTTTTTTTTTCACAATGTGTGCTTGACAAAAGTGTGGTGAATATGGGGAATATTTTTCATGACAAAGATAAAAGGGCTAAACACTGCTGATTTGTTGAAGTCCAGACATGAAGACCATGTCTCTTGTGCTTTATCACAGAATCTATAGTAGCTTTTGTTGACAATAATTTTTCTAGCATTTTCTCTCATTAGGTCCGTTTGCGTTAAGCTTTGAGCTCTATTTGGCAAACTTAGATCAAAATGCAATTCCAAACACTGTTGAGGATATTTTCTTTTGAAGATACTGATTAATTTTAGTTCTAAACTAAATTACAATGACTAGAGAATGTAAAGACACTTCTGATTGACTGATTGATTGTATCAAATGTATTTGTCCCTGTCTGTAAAGACGGTTCTTGCAAATATATAATAATCTATATTTGACATAATTAAACTGCCATCTAGCAATGACATGTTGAAATAACTGCTACTGTAGGACTTATGGTGGGGTTTGAGATGCAGAAAAAAGTCCAGGAAAAAAGTATTGTATCATAACAATACTGGATAAACTCCAAATTTTATGCAAAACTGGATCAACATGGTGATGTATTGTTTCAGCAGCAGTGCACAAATAAACTGCACGCATGAAGGAAAAGGAGAATGTTTCAGTATTTGGTAGTGTTGCTCCTCTTCAAACTTCTAACAAATACACACACTGGGGCAGCTGTGGCGCAGTTGGTAGAGTGGGTTGTCCATTAATCGTAGGGTTGGTGGTTCGATTCCCGGCCTGGGTGACTCCACATGCCGAAGTGTCCTTGGGCAAGACACTGAACCCCAAGTTGCTCCTGATGGCAAGTTAGCGCCTTGCATGGCAGTTCTGCTACCATTGGCGTGTGTGTGAATGGGTGAATCCGACACAGTGTAAAGCGTAAAGCGCTTTGGATAAAAGCGCTATATAAGTGCATATTTGCCAATTTACGATCAGCTGATCAGATAGCTGAGAAATAAACTGATGGCAATCTTTTTTTCGGAGCCCAATGACACTGGCTTCAACAAGTTTAGATATAATTCATGGTGTGTAAACATATCTGTTGCAATTGACAAGATCATCAGGATTGTTCCAGAACGTTGTGGACTGCACTGAAGGTATCAGGACCTTCCCCCACTTGGAAGCCTTCCTTCCTTTTAAATCTCACAGGTTATAGAAACTACGAGACTGTCCCAGCTGTCAGGGGCTGAACCCCCACCCTTCCCACCCCTGCTACGGAAGGGGTAGTAGCATGTGCTCCTGATTCCTCAGCTGTCACACCTACACCCTAAATAGACTATATCTGGGACCCTCCATTTCTTACTCAATGGGGGTGGACTGGTATCCATGTTTCCCGTTTCAAATACTGATTATGACAATATCATGATTACCTTGTGCTCTAATTCATTAAGTACTTGAAGAAAAATACAAGCAGTGCATAGTTTCAAAGCTGATGTTTCTCAACAAGTGAGTTGAATGGCATTTGTTGAGGTCTCCCCCATTGAGGAGGTGGTTTAGGCCTCGGTCCCAGTTGTGTATCATGTCACAGAGATAAATATAAATGCCACTTGGAGGTCTGTTGCTCTAAGAGTAAAAACACCTACAGAGTGCTGCAAACAAGCACATGGTCAGTCATTGCTGAGTTGACTTTGACTACAGGAAACTACTGCTACCAAAAACGTAACGGTATGTGGCTAAATTATTGTTTTTCAAAGATTGGTTTGTTTTTATTTGTACTATCTGTAGAGATGGGATGGAGAATACGCTGGAATCTTTAGGACAATAGACATTGCTGTGTGTGCTGTAAGCTTGTGTGATAGTAAAGCCTCCCAGGAGTCCAAGGTTTTGCCCAAATATGGTGTGAGGGTAGGGCATTTAAAGTTTGAGATAACGTGGTATCTGGTCATTTGCTAAAAAGATTTGAGAAACAAAAAGTAAGCAGTTTCACTGCAAAATAGCATATTTTGTGTGATTTATTTATATATTTTAGTATTATTTCTTTCTTAAAAATTCAGGGTCTTCACATTTACATCGATATTGTGTGTATTTCAAGGTTAAAAATTAGCCAGATAGATCAAGCTAAATGTCTTTTTTATAGAACGTTCCTGGATTTACACAGTCATTTTTACATACCAACAAGACTGAGTCCATTTTTTACTCTCATTGACTCTTTCTAGTATTTATGGGATTTATGTAAGGCCGCAGGAACATATACCACAGAAACCGTCTGTTTGTGATATGAACCTGTCTTAATGCATTCAGATGGGAGAGATGGGAGACCCAGTTCAGCTGAAAGAGGAAGGCAACAAGCACTTCCAAGCAGGAGAGACTGACAAAGCCATTGAGTGCTACACAAAAGCCATCAAGGTTTGCAAGGATAAAAACACACAGGCTGTCATCTACAGAAACAGATCTGCTTGTTTTCTAAAGAAGGTATTTGACAAAATTCTAATAATATCTTTTAAATAGAGTTATGTTTGGGATATCTAAACTTGTCTTTCGTATCTTAGGAAAATTATACCAATGCTGCTTCAGATGCCTCCAAAGGTAATAGCCTAGTCCTAAATTAAGCTATACACAACAAATGTTTTAATATATATATATATATATATATATATATATATATATATATATATAATTTGTGTTACTATGCTAAAATCCTTACCTTGTTTCTCTTCATTATATATTGTTTTGTTGCTGCAGCCATAGATGTAGATGCCTCTGACATCAAAGCTCTCTACAGAAGATGTCAAGCATTAGAGAAACTGGGGAAACTGGACATGGCCTTTAAGGATGTCCAGAGATGTGCAACACTGGAACCTAAAAACAAGACTTTTCTGGAGACTCTCAGGAGACTTGGCGCTGAGATCCAACAAAAGGTTAGACTTCCCTACTTCCCTTCCCTACTGTAGGCTAGTAGACTAATTATTTTTTAGCAAACATCATAAATTGGAATATGCACATATTACCTCATAAAAATATTGTTCTGAATGCATTTAACAAACCAAGCAGTCAGCATAAGAAACTTCTTATGAGGTAGATAAGGGTTCTTAAAGGTGGTCAGAATGTTTTCTGGAATGGCATATTTTTAATGGTATGACGACATAATTTCTTCCACAGCTGAAGACCACCTTCTCCACAGACTCCAGAGTGCAGAATATGTTTGACATCTTGCTAAGTGATGAAGCAGATAAAGATACAAAAGAAAAGGTGGGAAAACATTTTTCTTGGACCTTCATGGTTGATAATATCGGTGTGAAATTGTTCCTTTGAATTGTAACGCCTTATGTTTTGGTAAATTTCAGGCGGCAAACAACCTAATTGTCCTGGCTCGAGAAGATGCCGGCTCAGAAAGAATCTTCCAGAACAACGGAGTGGCTCTGCTCATGCAACTCATTGAGACTGGGAATACTGAGATGATCCTGGCTGCCATCCGGACCTTGTCTGGAATGTGTACAGGTCACCGAGCAAGGGTAAGTGATAACAGGACACACTGGCAGAGTGAAGAACACTGTTTAAGAAGAATATGGTGGAAATACACTTAATTTTTAATACTGATATAAGCTTTATGAGAAGAAACACCACATCTTAATTGGCACATCTCTTGAGCCAATTTTTATGGGTGCATCAGCAGGTCCAGACTTATATCTTCATAACTACTGTATATACCATTCTCAACAGTTTCCCTGTAGATACACAATAATGTACAGTGCTACTGAATGATAACGTTTAAGAATAATTGAAAAATAATTTAGGACCTTTGGGTTAATCATGTTGTGCTTTTTGTACATACAGGCCACTGCTATCATCCACATGGTAGGAATAGACAAGTTGAAGTAGTATTATGGCCATGGACAATGAGGAGGTCGCTCTGGCAACCTGCAACTTATTCCAGGCCGTCTATGACTCCCTGTCTGGGGCAGACAGCAGGGTTTATGGCAAAGAGGAGGCCCTTGTGCTTGGTAAGATAAATATTTAAGTCTAACTATTTGTTATATATGTTTTAGTTATTTATGGTGACTCTGTAAAGTAATTATGTAATTATATTTAAGTACTATATTTAATTATCATTTTATTATATTTCTACTTTACCTGAATATAATTAAGTCCAATACAGATGAGATGAGATTTCCAGACATATGTCTATTACGTATAGTTTATGGAGAACATCTGTAGTAATTATGAACCATACTGGATAAGCAATGGGAGTGTCAAGAACTCTGTGATTAGAACTCAATAATTTAGCTAAAACCCCCAATTCATTGACATGTCCTTTTAAATAATAATAATAATAATAATAATAATAATAATAATAATAATAATAATAATAATAATAATCATAATAATAATTAAAACACAAAACAGATTGCATGAAAAATGCAGATAAATTCAATCAAGCAAGGTTCATGGGTTTGCTTTTGTTTCATTTTCTATGAACTCTAAGGAAAGCTACAAACATTTTCACACCTGTAGCTATCATTTTAACAGTCATAACTTTTCATATACATTGAATCGTATATTACTACTTCTAGATTTAATTCAATAAGATTGAATTTCTTCACTTAATATAACTAGTTTTTATTTTTCCTGATCTGTGATTACATTCATTTTCTGATTCTTGAAATGTTTCTTGAAATGCCATGTCAAGTTTTTTTTTGTTCTTTTTAAATGTCTAACCCGAGATAGTATGTGGTGGTTTTCCT
The DNA here is from genome assembly GCA_012411365.1 of Ameiurus melas. NCBI lineage: Eukaryota > Metazoa > Chordata > Actinopteri > Siluriformes > Ictaluridae > Ameiurus > Ameiurus melas. The sequence goes on along the minus strand of CM022776.1, from coordinate 12,935,834 downwards.
GATTCTCAGCACTTTTATTGGGAGCAGTATAATCAATAAAATGGGAATTTCCCACTTAAAAATATTTAATTTTTTCCCCCAAAAGACTCAAGCAAGGACCTGAAGACTATTCTGCTCAAATTGTTGGACATGATTGTCAATAAGAAGGTGTCAGGACATGGACGAGACCAGGCTCTAAACCTGCTTAGCAGAAACGTACCCAGAAAGACCAAGAAAGATTCAGATCACTCCAAGTCCTTATTTACAATTGATCATGGTTAGTACTAATTAATAGAGTGATCTGAATAACATGAATAAAAATCTTATGTCTTGATCTTAATATGGCTGTGTAAATTCTCCAACCCAGGCCTGAAGAAGATTCTGAAAGTGTGTGGCCAGGTGCCCGAATTGCCCGATCAGTTGCCCATGACTGAGAATACGCAGCTTATTGCCAGCGTGCTTCTTAACAAGCTCTATGATGACTTGCGATGCGATCCTGAGAGGGACAACTACAGAGACATCTGTGATGAATACATCAAGTGAGTTGAATCTAATGTAAAAATGCTGCCATCATATGTGTGAGCTTTTATTCATGTTACTTATCAGAATAAAATTTTGTCCCCTGTCCGCAGGAGCAAATTTGATCCCAACGACATGGACAAAAACATCCATGCCATGAACACTTTATCAGGCTTAATGCAGGGGCCCTATGACGTGGGAAACATGCTTGTGGGTCGTCAGGGAGTAATGGAGATGATGGTCGCTCTGTGTGGTTCTGAGCGAGAGGTGGATCAGCTTGTGGCGATAGAAGCGCTCATTCACGCCTCCACCAAAATGAGCAGAGCTTCCTTCATCATCACTAATGGAGTGTCTTTGCTTAAGGACATCTACAAGAAGACCAAAAATGAGAGGATCAAGATCAGAGCACTTGTGGTAAATCTGCTTTCTGAACTGGTGTTTGCAATAATCTTTAATCAGATCTGGGCCTTGTACCGATTTATACCACATGCTTGATTTGGATTGGTCAGCAGCTCTGACAATAGTACAGCTGCAAGATTTATATTAATGCCTTCATTCTAATACATTATCTTTAACATACTAGTGACTTACACAGGGTCATGTATGGGCGTCACTGCACATAATTGGACTTTTTAAAATGTGTGATATGGTGAAGTTGGTGTCTGTGACGAGATGTTTATTTAGCTTTTTTCGAAGGAGTCTCCAGAGTCAGCACTTTGTAACGCTTTGTCATTTTTATTTTTCTGTTGCTATAACATGATAATAGTCATCCCGGCCTACATGACTCCACATGCCAAAGTGTCCATGGGCAAGACACTGAACCCCAAGTTGATGGCAAGCTAGCGCCTTGCATAGCAGCTCTGCTACCATTGGTGTGTGAGTGTGCGTGTGAATGGGTGAATTAGAAGCAGTATAAAGTGCTTTGTCGTACTATTAAGGTTGAAAAAGCGCTATATAAGTATAGACCATTTACCAAGATAAGCTTTGTTTTATTAATAAGCTGCATCTTTTTAAAATAAAACAAGAGGCTGGTGAGGGAATGACAGTTCATTCCTGCTAGCTATAATGTAAATGATAACAGGAACTAATTTGTAAAAGTTAAACTATAAAGAGATAAAATGTCAGTCATCCAATGTCTTTTCAGTCTTTAATACATTTAAATGGTTAGTGGTGGCATACAAGGGTTATCCAAGGAATAAAACACTTCAGGTCATGCTGTCATTGGAAAACTTTGGCGTGGAAACAATGAATTCGCTTCATGTCAGGCCACATTACACCATACTGTTGTTGATAGTTTTTTCATAATAGCACATCCCAGCACAAGTGTTATTCCTTACTTAGTGTATGTATAGTGTATTCCTTGATAACTTTACAACAGAACATTTTCAGAATTCAACCTGAATTATAGACACCATTTCTATACAAACACATTCAATTTTCACAAATGATAGCTTATGTAATCACACAATACAATCCATCAGACCAATAAATGCTGCATAAACGTACTCCCACTGTGTTAAATAGTACGATAACTTTCATTTCATTCAATATAATTGTGTATGCTTTCTCTGCAGGGTTTGTGTAAACTGGGCTCAGCTGGAGGTGATGATTATAGCATGAGACAGTTTGCTGAGGGCTCCACTGAAAAACTGGCCAAGCAGTGCAGAAAGTAAGTGTCCTGTTTTCAGAAACTTCAGTATAATTATTCAGAAATAGACATATTTGCAGCAAACAGAACTCGTATAAAGCATGTTTTGAAGCTTAATAATAACTCTATATTATCAAACACTTGATTTCAGATGGCTATGCAATCCCACTCTTGACGTTCGGACAAGAAAATGGGCGATTGAAGGTTTAGCGTACCTGACCAATGATGCTGATGTAAAAGATGACTTTGTTGAGGATGAGCCAGCCATGAGAGCCATGTTTGAGCTCGCCAAGGTAGAAGAGGACTAAAAACTTCTATGATTGTTTCAAGTAGAAGAGATGAGATGACTTATAAGATGACTGATTTGACGATTGAATTTTTCTTAACGCATTAGACAGAACTGTGCACAGTTATAGCTCAAAATTCTAATGGTGTAACGATTTGAATTTCTTCTTATAGTCCAAAGATAAAACCATTTTGTATGCCGTCGCCTGTACACTGGTGAACTGCACCAACAGCTATGAGAAGAAAGAGATCATCCCTGAAATGGTGCAGTTGGCCAAATTCTCCAAGCAGCACGTACCTGAGCAGCACCCAAAGGTAATGAACCCACAATGCTAGTTTAAAAATGACCAAGTAGCTATGATAATCATGGAAATAGAATCTGATACTGCTGTGTATTTGCATGGTGGCCTGGGAAAAAAACTTTTACCTGGTGAAATGTTGACACTATGTTGTAAAGTAAATTCTGAAAACTACAGACTATCTTGAACGGAAATGTTTCTCTTGTACATGTATCCTAACCACAAATAAAGTGTTAGCATTTTAATGTCTGGTGACACCCAAAAGCGAAAAGGGAGCAAATGACATTTTGAGGTCATAGTCCAACTGCGGCACAGAAGCCATCCAGACATTTTGACAGCCAGTATCTGATTACAATCTGCATTGATTAGACTTATGACATGGTTTCACTATGGCAACTTGAAGCTAACAAGGTTTTAGACATCTTTAGGGAGTCTGACTGTTTTCACCACCAAGTTTATTAAACTGGCTTCTTACGCAACGTGATGTTTCCCAATTTTCCGTCCTTTTTGGCTGTTTGCCCGAATTCAGGGACAGTGATGTCCAACAGGTTTTCCCAGATCACCATGCAGATGTCCTGTTATGTCACTAACAAGCTTTAAGCAGCTTTGCATGTTATTTGGTTTGAGCAACAGCACACTGAAACATACTATTTTAATCTCAGGACAAGAAGGATTTCATTGAGCGGAGAGTGAAAAGGCTCTTGAAAGCTGGAGTGATATCAGCACTTGCCATCATGGTCAAAGCAGACAGTTCCATTTTGACTGATCAAACTAAGGAAATGCTTGCAAGGTAAGGATTCAAATTTTGCTTTTTCCCATGCAGTTTAAGATGATCTCACATACTCTATGAGAACACATCCTCCTTAAGGCAACCCAAGTCAACATTTCACTTCTTTTTGCTTTATTAGGGTGTTCCTTGCTTTGGCTGATGATCCAAAAGATCGTGGAACAATTGTTGCCCAAGGTGGTGGAAAGGTAAAAGAAGAAATATCTAAGCTTGGGTCTAATGCTGCTTAAGTAAACCTTGAGTTCAAACAAGCTTCTTGACTTTTGGGTTTACTTGGCACAGGCTCTGATTCCTTTGGCCTTAGAGGGAACAGACAATGGGAAAATAAAGGCCTGCCATGCACTGGCTAAAATTGCGGCCACCTCCAACCCTGAGATTGCCTTCCCCGGTGAGAGGGTAAGAACATTTTATACTTTACATGTTTTATTGCTATAGCAACATGAAATGACTTGATGGTAAATCAAAACAGGTACCTGGGTTCTAATGACAGTTTTTTATCACTATTTTTCCCTCTTGCTTTCTCTCAGATATATGAAGTTGTGCGACCACTGGTGTCGCTGCTGAACACAGAAAGAGACGGTATTCAGAACTACGAGTCATTAGTGAGTCTCACTAATTTGGCTGCACTAAACGACAAGCTTCGGTGAGTACTATACATTACATTATACATAACAAATCCTGTACTGACCTTTGTTTTAAATAACCATTTCCCCTTTGTTCTTGTCTCAGAGTGAAAATCCTGAAGGAGAAGGCCCTTCCAGAGATTGAGAACTACATGTTTGAAGAGCATGAGCAAATCAGACAGGCCGCTACAGAGTGCATGTGCAATCTTGTGTGCTGTAAAGAGGTGAGGAAGAAAATTTGGTAGATTCACAGATCACACATCAATAATTTAACTAACTTGTTGTCTAAAGTGCTGGCACTTTAGGAAATAATGAAAAGGGTCTGATCTTGTCTTGACAGGTTCAGGAGCGGTATCTGGAGGATGGTAATGACAAACTGAAGCTCCTCATACTGCTTTGTGGTGAGGATGATGAAAAGCTACAGATTGCAGCAGCTGGTGGATTGGCCATGATCACGGCAGCCGAGAAGAAGCTGTGTGTCAAGATGACCAAAGTGGTATGTACGATAACCCATGTAAATCAAACTTTGGGCTGAGGTGACATAGGTTGCAGTGAAAATACTGCCACCAATGGGGGTCTTTGAAACATAGCCAGAGGGTCCTTGATTTTAAAAGTTTGCTAGTGTGCTGGAAAATACAACATTATCAAATTTATATTATTTACTGAGTTTCTTAATTATTAGCCTTTTGATTGATCACTTGAATTAAAAGGTTGAATAGTGCTAGTCATTTCTTCTGCAGCCATTATGTGTACTAAGCAGTATTTGTGGTCTTTGGATGGTACAATTTAATATGTCCAAACCAGACCTTAACTGCTGAACTGGGCAATTTAGAATGTTAGCCATTGTCTAAATGGTGGAAGTCATGAATTCATAAATGATAATCTTGATGATTCACTGCTCTGTTTAATCTTAATCTTTTTAAATCGCAGACTGAGCAGTGGCTTGAGATCCTCCAGAGGCTATGCATTCATGACAATCCTCAAATACAGCACAGAGGCATTGTGATCATCTTCAACATGCTGGAAGCTGATGCAGAGTTGGCTAAGAAACTAATGGAGACAGAGATTCTGGAGATCCTTACCTACATCGCCAAGATGGAGGACAATCCTAAGAAACAGGGGGGAATCGATGCAGCACGTGCGTGTCTGTCCAAAGCCATGGATCTTGGACTTATCAAGCCTTTCACACAATAAGATAGGAAGAAAATTGATTCATTGGGATTTGTACTTATTAATAGTGGCAGAGCAGTGGTGTGTATAGGTTTGTAGACGTGGGGTGGCAAAGAGGAAGGCAGGGGCACAAGTGTACTAAAGCCAGTTTCAGACTATGTGATTATAGCAGTCTATTAAGATTATTATTTTTCACACTTTTGTATCATTCATGCTGTCCCCCTATTGGTAGCTTTTAGACAAACATATTGAATCTGCCAGAACTTTGTACCAGCTATTTTCGGCCACAATGGCACTAAAGACTTCAGATTTTTGTTTGTGGCAGCAAAATTGGCCCAATAATCATAGAGTGTAAAGCTGGCTTAAGGGGAGACACCACCAAATAATGTATGCGACATTGTTATGTTTGCAGAATATCTGATTTCCTCCTTAGTTAGCCACATGTCATAAGTGTAGCGGCTTCGTAGTCGCTATGTATTATCCATAAGGTATTTGACTTTCAATACTATAAAAGATATTCTACTAGATATAAGTCTGCATTCATGGGTGAGTCTCAATCAGCTCCCTAGCTCCCTAGATTGTGAATCAGTATATTGTGTACATGAGTTCGTGCACTGGTAAGGATCCTGGTTAACTACACATTGGGACACTGATACCTCAATTTCCAGTGACATGAGTATACACTTGCATTGTAAAATGTCAACAAAAATGAAAAACTTAAATATATAAAAATTTTATATGTCGTCAATTTGTTAGCTTTTTTGTTAGACAAATTTCTGTCATGGTACGTCAAGCAGGATCGTAGATTAGCTATTTAAAAAAACGATTAAAAAATCATTAAACACTTGAAAGCAGTTAGACTCAAACAAACCATACCTGTATATTGAAATTAAGTTAAAGTGTAGCGCTGTATCAATGATAACAAGCTACTTACATTTATTGACGAAATTGGCTACGAGTTTTTTCCCCATTTTTTCGATTTGAAAAACTTCAGAATATTTTGAAGCGTTTAATTTTTGGTAACAAATGGAACAAAGTGGGCATCGATGCTCCCTGGATTTTGCGGTGCATTATGGGATTTTTTTTTACAGAGCAAATGTTCCAGTGCACAGGAAGGATTTTGCGATTGCGACAGCCTATAAAATGGCCGACTACCTGATCAGTGCCCTGACTACTGAACTAGGGAGTTGACTGTGACATATTCAGTAATAGGTGGCACCCATTAGGCCACTCCCCTGCCTCTGTGACTGCTCTACTTTCTGGGAAAGTGGACGTATTAGGAAGCCTCTGACAGGAAATATTCTGTCAGTAATGCATGATTGATTAGTGTGTTTTGTGTTCACTATTTTAATTGCTTTTTATTTGATTTATATTTTTTATTTTAAGTCACAAAGTTCTATGTATTTTACTTATATGTTTAAATAAAAAAATATTTAGATTTTTGATGAAAAAAAAGCAACTGTGATTTGTACATATTTTTTCACTGTAGTAGTTCAGTTCAGTTCAGTTCAGTACAGTGCAGTTCAGTACAGTTCAGTTCTACAGAAGTATTTTGCGGACAATTTTCAAAAGCAATTGCAAACTGTATTTGCGATTGTGTTTCCTATTTGTGGATGCCTATCATGACATAATGTAAATGAAAATGCAAATCGTATATTACCATTTGCATTTTTTCATTTACACAAACGTACAGTGTTAAACCGCAGATGCTTAATTAGGGAGGTGTACAACCCCAAGGCACTCTAAAATGCGGTCAACTGTGACTGATGTCACTTCCAAATACAATCATGCCCCATAGTATACTCTGAGCTCCAACACTGATTGACAGGTTTCCGTGCAAGGCATAGGAAATGCAAATGCTAAGAGATTTGATATTTTGTTTGAATTTTGTCAGGCTCCGCACATGAAACATTATGTGACACAGCAAATGGGGTAATTGCTATTGGTAATTGCTATACGGACTTTCTTATTTCCATTTAAAATTTGGCAGACGCTGTATGTCTGTGTAAACAAAATTTCAAACGGCTATACACGATTTGCATTTTCATTTATATTATATCACAGTTGTCTGTAAAATACTTCCATACAGATCAGTTCAGTTCAGTTCTGTACAATACAGTTCAGGTCCGTTCAGTACAGTTCAGGTCAGTTCAGTTCAGGTCAGTTCAGAATGGTTCAGGTCAATTCAGTTCAGTACAGTTCAAGTCAGTTCAGTTCAGTACAGTTACGGTCAATTCAGTTCAGTTCAGGTCAGTTCAGTACAGTACAGTACAGTTAAGGTCAATTCAGTTCAGTAAAGTACAGATCAGTACAGTTCAGGTCAGTTCAGTATAGTACAGTTAAGGTCAATTCAGTTCAGTAAAGTACAGATCAGTACAGTTCAGTACAGTTAAGGTCAATTCAGTTCAGTAAAGTACAGTTCAGAACAGTTCAGTACAGTTCAGGTCAGTTTAGTGCAGTTCAGATCAATTCAGTTCAGTACAGTTCAAGTCAATTCAGTTCAGTAGAGTTCAGAACAGTTCAGGTCAATTCAGGTCAGTACAGTACAGTTCAGGTCAGTTCAGTTCAGTGAAGTACAGTTCAGCACAGTAAAGTACAGTTCAGTACAGTTCAGCACAGTTCAATACAGGTCAGTTCAGTACAGTAAAGTTCAGTTCATTTTCAAATCAGACTTTATAGAGAGATTTCAAAACTCAATACAGACACATAATTTACAATTGCAAATAACACTCCGTTACTTACATTATACATATATTAACACTTCTAATTAGTTCACAGCATGTTACAAACAGTTCATTTCCCACCCCCATTCTAAGCATAGCGTCACCGAAACTGAGCGGCACGCGCATGCGCACTGGCACTTTGCCTCTTTTATTCCTGCCACTGGCCGCCTTCCCGCGTTTGAGCAACACGGAACAAATGTGAACATTTCAAACAAAAACACCGGTTTATTGCTCGCGCTCTCGCCCGAGAAACCATGGCGGTAAACTTCGGCAAAATTGTCGTGGGGATATACGTGGAGATAAAACGGAGTGACGGTGAGTTCCCTAGTTAAGTTATTATTATTTTAGCCGGGTAGTGTAACTAGCTATTAACGTTTAGTCATTATTTGCTTCGCTTAGCTAGCATTGGCTGAGAGAAGTGCTAGTAATGCTAGCATTAGCGAACCGACAAGCCTTGTGCATGAACTAAATGACACTTTATTGGTTAGCCAGTGCATCCCTGTTGCTGTGGAAGCTAAGCTACATGCCTAGCGTAGTCAACACAGCAACGGTTGCTAAGCTAACTAGTCGGCACATTTACTTCGTTATCAAATCTACCTATTTTTTTTTAAAGCCGTAACACCTATTACAGTTAGAGACACCTTTTTCCTATAGACCTTGACGAATAAGAGATTTAACACTTTTGAGTTTCCGAGTGTCTATTAATAATTTAACACACACACAACTCTTTTGAAAAGCTAGTTTGGTTTGTTACTAAGCTCGGTTTAACCTGAGCTTCCGGTCAGTATTCTGAATTTCACAGAAATTCTAATGGCTTCCACTACAAATACCATTACAAACCTTAAAAACCATTACCAAATTTCAAAGGCGTTCTATTAATGGTACATCCTAGACATAACATGCCACCAATAGACGGCAACAAATTACCATTAGAGGCCCTAAGGGACCATTACAGATTCCATTAAAACCATTACAGATTCTCTAAGGGTTTCTGTTGTCAAAACAGAGCATTTTTGATTGGTCTAGCTTAGTGACGAACTGCTCAGCTGTAGGTGTTTTAATCAGCGGAAATACTAACACATCCCTGCTGAAAAACAACAGTAGAAACGTCACATAAACTCTAATGGTTTCCACTACAAATACAATTACAAACCATTACCAGATGTCAAAGGTGTTCTATTGGTTCTTAATGGTATCCACTAGACACTCCACAAGCATGCCACCAATAGACAGCAACAAATTACCATTAGAGGCCCACAGGGACCATTACAGATTCCATTAAACCCAATACAAAGTCCCATTAAAACTTTTACAAATTCTATGAGGGTTTCTATTGGTGTTGTTTTTTTTGTGTGTGTAGGGGGTTTCCCAGCAGGGATGTATTGATTACCCCTGTTTCAGTTCCTGGGATTCTGGTGTCTTAAGCAAGACAAGGAATCAGATCAGTAACCACATCTGGTTAATTTGTTTCAATGTTTTTACCATGTAGTCTTATTGTTGGCAAACAGATATCAACCCCATCAGACAGGAATAAGTCACACAGGCAGGCCAACTCCCAAAAGGCTCCCTTTTCAGTTTATATGCTCACTACATAGGGGATAACATGATGGTGATATTTGTATAACAGAATAAAACAAAGTGAACCGTGTGAGTAAAACATCACCATTTGAGATTGACACAGAAAAGCTTGACTCGGATGACATTTTGTGGAAATTTATCATTGTACACAATCCCCCTTTTGTTCATTTTCCAGCCTACTGGTTTATTTTGGGAGTTAAATTTTATATATTTTTTTTTTTTTTATATATATATATATATATATATATATATATATATATATAAATATAATTTTTTTTACATTCAGTAGAAAATATGTAACCAGATTACATCATGATATTAACTGTAGATGTCCCATAAAGGTGTTATCACTGATAAGAGTTTATTGTTCCAAACAGTAATGTGTTAACGTATGGTATCACCTAAGGATACTTTAATGTAAGTGAGAACATTTACATTTATGGTTTTTGGCAGACGCACTTATCCAGAGCGACTTACTTCCTTTCTTCATCTGAGTAGTTGAGGGTGAAAGGCCTTGCTCAAGGGCCTTTCTTGGCCCTTCTTTTTACTCACGACCTTCCGAGTAAAAGTCCAACGTCTTAAACGTTGAGCTACCACTGCCAACAGCACCACAGCTACCCCAGCACTGTAGCCACTTCCCCCAGAACTAACTTCAGGACAAAAAGTTTGGCATTTCATCCACCCAATTTCTGTACCGTGTATCCTACATAGGGTCATGGGCAGCCTGGAGCCTATACTAGGGGACTAGGGGCATGAGGTGGGGGACACCCTGATTTGGGTGCAGCGCACAATCTCACACACACATTCACGCACTATGGACAATTTGGAAATGCCAGTCAGCCTACACCACATGTCTTTCATCTTGGGGAGAAACCGGAGTATCCAGAGGAAACTCCTGAAGTACGGGAAGAAGATGCAAACTCTGCACACAGGGCGGAGGCAGGATTTGATCCCCCAACCCTGGAGGTGCGAGGCAAACATGATAACCACTAAACCACCATGTGTTTTATTCCTTACATATTAGACTAGTTCTGGGAAAGTGAAGTAGCACCCAGTTTGTCATGACAAGGACAATAGCTGAGGCAGCCTATTAACTGCTGCAGATATGATTGTTGTTATTATTATTATTATTAGTAGTAGTAGTATTACAGCAGGCTTGATGTTGTGGTACTTGTGAATGGTGCAGCGAATGTATTTGCAAAAATAGCGTCCGTTCTAGGATGTATTCGCACCTCACATGTGGTGTTCCTGGGACATGCTCCTGATCCAGTCCGTGATAAAGCAGTTATTAAAGATCAATGACTGAATCATATTGCAATACTTGAAAGCGTTTTCACAACACACATTTATTGCATGTATTGCAGTATTTATTTTTGACGAGGTTTGCTTGGTGTCAGGGAAAATGCTATAAAGTAATATGGAGAGTTGAACATTACATAGCTTCATTGGGATTAAAATGGAGTTAGTCAGTCGAACACAAGTACTGAGTATATCTGCAGTATTCTTAGAAAGTGTTTTTTATTGTGAAGCAGTTTGTCGTGATGTGTATATTATAGTCATGGTGTCCAGCCCTGTATTATTGTCTCGTTATTGTATTAGTAACAGTCATCACTGTTTGTCCAGTATCCGAGAGTTTCTTTTGTCGGGTGAAAGAAAGTTCTGACAATGTTACACATGCTTTAAGGTAATGGCTTCCTTCTTGTGAAGTTTCTGTATGATGTGTGTTGTCTTGTTCGTTGATGACATGCCCTTTAAAGCAAACATGCTAAAAAGACAAAGGGAGCTTTTAAAGACTCAAGTCATACAGGAGAGATCACACTGTAAACACTAGAAAAAGTCTACTATATTGGCATATGAGTTATACAACATGTTTTTTATATAAGTTGTGGCTATTAACTGTGTAACCCTCTTGTGCCTTGTTTTAAATAATTTTGTTGTTAGCCTTTGTACTAGTAGGTGCTAAATGACACGGATCCTTTTAAAGATATTGTGGATACTGTTAGAGTACTGTTGTTCCTGCTTTAAATAATTGCAGAGTGGGTGAGACGGCTTTGAATAATGGATGAGAGAAATGGTTGTTTCCTCTCTCTAGTCCACTGGGAGATAAGTCTTCTGAAATGTCCTACAAACGGAGCTTTGTATTTCTAGGTTTTTTATTTTAATTTAGACAAGATCAGACTTAGCATTCTCTCTGAAATAACTAAAATGGCATACCTGTTATTAGGGCTGTATAGGGAGTTTCTTGTCGTGCAACACTTTCTAAATATACATCTCTCAAAGTTTTGCTTTATTGCAGGGCGAATACATCAGGCCATGGTAACGTCTTTAAACGAAGACAACGAAAGTGTTACTGTGGAGTGGATAGAAAGTGGAGACACAAAAGGAAAAGAGGTAAGCCTAAAGCTGTCGTGTGTGCTTATAACACTCAGCAATGTTTGGAAGAACAGTGCCAGTGTTCAGAGGAAGGATAAGGGCAACAAGCTGTACTGCACAAAAGTGGGCATTGTCCTTTGCATGTCCTGACACCATTTTCATCTATAAAATTGAAACTCCTTTGAAACAATAAAAAAAATCTTAGTTACTTCGGGAAATCATTTCCGTGGCGTTTTGTGATCCAAGCTCTCATTAGATTCTTGAAGTAGTTAGTTCTCCTACAGTCAATCCTCCAGCGCAGATCTTTTATTCGTTTATGAAAGAAAAAGGCTGCCACTTATGCTTTTCCATAAAAATTCATCTTAAAAAAGATGACTTCAATGTACAGTGAGGGGGAAAAAAGTATTTGATCCCCTGCTGATTTTGTACGTTTGTCCACTGACAAAGAATATAAATCTACCATTCAAATTATAGACTGATCATTTCTTTGTCAGTGGGCAAACGTACAAAATCAGCAGGGGATCAAATACTTTTTTTCCTCACGGTAAAGTTGCTTCTTTAAGTGATAAGTGAAGCCTTGGCCATCTTTCAAATGTTTGCCTTTTATCTATAACGTGATATTGTTTAATAATCAATAAAGAGCTCAACGGAAAAGAATTTACTCTGTTGTCAGAAAAACACGTTTGAATCCTGATGATGGCCTGAAGTTCAAGAGAGCATAATATTTGCCCAGCTGTCAGGATGTGAAGGATCGCGTTTCTCTTAGCCCCGATGATCAGAGGAACGCTAATCAGTCGTGGGCTTCTCTGTAAGATTATGTATATGGAAGAGACCAATTACTGCTCTAACTAATGCCTTGAAGGAAGCAGTGTCCTCTCACCATCCTTCCCATTTAGTAGGCCATGGGTAGGAATGGACAAATGTCTAAAAGAAATAAATACATACAACTGTTAAAGAATTCATTGGTGAATTTTTTTTATATCACTGTTACTGATAACACAAATGATCTATATTTTTTTCTTTAGAAAGCATTTACATTATATTATACATCCCATTATTTTTATTTATTTGGCAGTTACCTTCATACAAAGTGCTTTACAAACTGAGACAAGATACAGTGCAAGTATAGCACTGAGGGCCTTGCTCAAGGACCCGGCAGTGGATCTGTGGCAGACCTGGGGGTTTGAAAACAAGCAGATGCATACAGATTATTTTTTCAGACATGAAGAGATCAGTCAAGTGGGAATGTATAATATTGCTTAAAGTTTGGTGGGAGGGCAAAATTGCATTTGCCCAAGAATAGGACCACAAGCATTTACAATGAAAGGGGGACACTCGAATACATGTAGACTTAAGAAAGTCACCAATTCTTCCTGCATGTTGTGTTCCACAATTCCAATACTTCATTAAATCTCATTTGAAAGCAATCATGAATTTAGGTTTCCTGGGACTGTAATATGTGCCATTTTGTACTTTTGGCTAAGACTGATTGAATGTGCTTTTCTCTTTAAACAGATTGATCTAGAGTGTATATTTTCACTAAATCCAGATGTTGCTCAAGAGGAGGAGATTTCTCTGAGCCCTGTAACACCACCTCCTCCCACACCTACCTCTATGAAGGTCAACAAGATCCCCAAGGTTTGTACAACCATCCAAGTGCAGCATAACCTCAGACTTACCTTTAATATTCATCATTATGTCTCAGGTAAAACAAAAGTTTTCTGTTTTTTTCTTTCTAATAAACTCTCAAACTAAAGACATACACTTGCAGTTGTCCTGATCTGTAATTTACCCGGATAGGGAGAGAATAGTATGCTCCTTATATTTTAGTCGAAAAAGCTTTTTTGCATTTGCAAACGAAGCTCATTGTAATTTCTTATTGCTGTGCAGAATCGAAGGACTATCGCTCCTGGAAGGGCTGAGATCCCGTCCAGAGACAATAAAGGTATCATTGACTCTGTGGCTCTTGTAGTGTTTTAAGTGAGAGGAATAGAACCGATGCTCAAAACTGTGTTTATGCACATGCGTGTTTCGCTGACAGTCGGATCAACTCGGGCGCGTCCTGGCCAGCAGCAGCTGGAGTCAGCCATCCCTCCACCTGCTCAGCAACCAGCTCAACCTACACAGTCCCAAACACAGCAGAGCCAACAACAGCTGCAGAATGGTAATTGCACACCTTTGATTAAAATAGCACTCTCTTCTTGACACACAGTAATGGCCTCCCTCCAGTGGAATGGGTCTTACTGCAGCTTCACAAGTGTTCTATCTACACACTGCTCTAAGGGAGACCATAGTTCAGCACCTTAAATGGGCTTCCTGTGGTGTTTTTCCTTATTTGCTTCTCTTTTTGCAGCTCTGGAGAAATACATTTCAACATTTTAGAGAAGAAAAAAGAGTATTGTTTGCTCTTTTGCTTTTCCTCCTAGTTGGTTGTAATTTGTACACACTGAATGATTTGAATTAATGGAGCATTTCAGAGCATGGCTATTCACCTAAGTTGCTATTTAGTCTGTGTTCAGTTGTTCATTCTTGCAGAATTTGAAGCAGCTGTACATTCAATATAGGCACAGGAACAGATAGAGAAGAGGAAAAGATCCATTTACAAAGGAAGTGGATGACGCTATTGTTTAGTCAGGATTGTCTGACTGTATTGTCATGATGTTTGGCAGCAAGGAGGAAGTCTAACTGTGTGAAAGAGGTAGAGAAAATGCAGGAGAAGAGAGAGAGGCGGCGACTGCAGCAGCAAGAGCTAAGGGAGAAGAGAGCGCAGGTCAGTGCACGCCTATGACTTTCAAAATTCCATAATCACAATATTGCTTTGATTATCGTCTCTTGTCTTGATGTAGCAGTGTGAATGCTACACGCTCACAAAAAATCCCTAATTTAAACTTTCGGCTGAGTTTGTGTATTATCTGCCCTGTGTTTTGTCACTATGATATATATTCTTTGTGTTAAAGACTAGTTTTGCACTTTTCTCCCATAATGGTCATTATTACATTCTGAACTGGGGGAGCAGGTCTTATATTAAATGCAAAATATACCTCTAGTTCTACCTCTGACTTTGTCTTGTTATAACGTCTTGTCATATGTTACTTGATCAATAATCTTTTTGTTTTGAAGGAGGTGGACACGACAGTCCCCAACTATGAAATAATGCAGATGATCAGAGATTTTAGGGCAAGCCTGGATTACAGACCACTAACCACGGCTGATTTGGTGAGTATGAACCGAAGTGCATTATTTATTGTCCTGCCAAAGATGTTTGCCTGATCTTTTTGGGAAAGTTTTGTGTGCTGATTTTAAACAAGATAAAAAAAAAATATGTGGTACTATAGCTAGCTGTAAGAGTAAAGAGAATCTTAATGTTTGCAGATTGAAGAGCACCGAATATGTGTTTGTGTGAGGAAGCGCCCTCTTAACAAAAAAGGTGAAACAGACTTGCATATATTTTCATGATGACTTATTAAAATGCTCTACCGCTGTTCTGAATATGTGTAATCTCCAGTTTCTTATAGCTACCAGTTTAACCTATCCTAGTTGTTACTGAATAAGCCTTTTGATTCCCTTTTAATAGGAATAGAAATCTCAAATAGCATAAAATAAACATAAAGACTAAAGGTCGTGTCGTGTCTTGTAGAACTCACTGCAAAGGAGCTGGATGTGATCACCATCCCCAGTAAAGATGTCGTCTTGGTCCATGAGCCTAAGCAGAAAGTGGACCTCACCCGATACCTAGAGAATCAAACCTTTCGCTTTGATTATGCGTTTGACGACAGTACATCAAATGAAATGGTTTACAGGTTTGTCTTTTTCTTTTGTTACACATCCACCACTTAATTTTAATCCACTAATTGTAAGAGTTTGTTGTTGTCTTTGGTGGAAATTAAGATGTTCTTCTGTGCAGGTTTACAGCAAGACCTTTAGTGGAAACGATCTTTGACAGAGGAATGGCTACATGCTTTGCATACGGCCAAACCGGAAGTGGGAAAACGCATGTGAGAGACATGTATTATATGATTGTACAATGTGTAATAGTAATACTCAATTATGTAAATATTGGTCCGAATTCCTAGTCCTAATTTTAGTGCTTGTTGCTTATTACACAGAGCCGCACTTATCCTCGAGCATTTATGTTGATGTCTTTGGTTTTTCAGACCATGGGTGGAGATTTTTCTGGAAAGAACCAGGATTGTTCAAAAGGAATCTATGCATTAGCAGGTACATGTTTAAATTAATTAAACAATGAATCTTTTCAAATATATGGTCATGTGAAAAAATAAGTACACCCCATGGAAATTGTTGGCTTTATTTATTTATTTTTGTTTTTCATATTTCCACAAGCAAACATTTGATCCTCTTTGACACAATGCCTATTAATAAAGCTGATAAACTATAAAAGGACAAAGAAAATTGAGTTTTGAAGTAATTTTCCCAATTTAAATGAGCAAAAAATCTAATCAATCACATTGAGAATTAAGTACACCCCTACATTTATCACGGCTTCAAATCCATACAGTTAGAATCAGGTGTTCAAGATTGGGTGCCAGTGATTGAAACCTCTCTTATATCTAGTGTCTGGTGTTCCCTATTGAGGTGTGTGGTGTCAGCATGCCAAGATCTAAAGAGTTCTGTAAGGCCTTCAGAAAAAAGGTTGTTTATGCTTATGAGTCTGGCAAGGGATTTAAAAAGATCTCAGAATTATTTGAAATACATCACTCCATGGTAAAGAAAGACATCTAGAAGTGGCGCAGATCAAATGACGTCCTTGCAAATTCAGCCCAAAAGCAGACCATCTGATGCAACAAGATGTCTCTAGGATGGAACCCTAAAATTTCATCCCAGGATCTGCAACTGTTGGTGTCAAAGTGCTTGCTTCTACAGTCAAAAAGAGATTACAGATATTTGACCTGCATGGGAGGCATGCCAGGAAAAATCCTTTGCAAGACTACAGTTTGACAGTGAGTATATAGGTAATGACCAGGCCTTTTGGAATAATGTGCTATAGACGGACAAATCAAAGATAGAGTGATTTGGCCACAGTAACAGCAGACATGATTGGCACAGACCAAAGACCGCTTTTCAGGAGAAACACCTCATACACCTCAACTGTGAAGCATGGTGGAGGAAATGTTATGGTTTGTGGTTGCTTTGCTGCCTCAGAGACTGGACAGCTTGGATTCGTTGATTCAACTATGAATTCTACAAGATAATGGGAGGCCACCTGTCCAAAAGTTGAAGTTAAACTGACAACGGACCTTTCAACAGGACATTGATCCTAAGCACACTAGTAAATCCACCAAGGAATGGCTCAAAAAGAAGTGGAGAGTTATGGAATGGCCTAGTCAAAGCCTGGATTTGAATCCCATTGAAATGTGAGGGGATTTGAAACGGGCAGTACATGCAAGAAAACCCTCAAACATCTTACAACTGAAATAATATTGCATGGAAAAGTGGTCACAATTTCCAGCAAGCCTTGTGGACAATTATGCAAAACATCTATAAGAAGTTATTTATGCTAAAGGGGGCAAATCTAGCTTCTGTATCTACGGGTGTACTTAGTTTTTCCACAGATGATTCACATATATTGATATTTCTTTTAAATAAATGATTGTGGATTTGTTCTTGTGGATTTGTTCAAATAAGCAGTCTCAAATATGCTTATGTTTACTCCATGTAGCTCGTGATGTTTTCATTATGCTGAAGAAACCCAACTACAAGAAGTTGGATCTTCAAGTCTACGCAACCTTCTTTGAAATTTACAGTGGAAAGGCAAGTGACTCGAATACTTCTGGTCATTCTCCAGAAAACAGTGCTTTGGATGTTGTAAAGCAATTCTCTAATGGTTATAAATTGTTAGTGGATGTGGAAGATCGCAAAGAGATTTTTTTTTATTTTTTTGAAGTACATATATTTTGTGCCTGATCTGGCCCAAGTCACTTACTTTTCGTGGATGTTGGTGCTGTGCCCAGGTGTTTGACTTGCTGAACCGTAAAACAAAGCTGCGTGTACTGGAGGATGGGAAACAGCAGGTGCAAGTGGTTGGGCTGCAGGAGAAAGAGGTCAGATGCACTGAAGATGTCCTCAAGCTCATTGAGGTCGGAAATAGCTGCAGGTAACTCTATAAAACAGCGTAATGCTCTCTGATGTAATAAATCTGCTGTGTGATTATATTATATATCTGAAAAAAAGATTTTTAATTATTAACCTAGTTTATATATAACCTTATTTAACCTAGTCAATTAACCTAGTCATTTTTGTAACCTCTTCATCCCCAGAACTTCAGGACAGACTTCTGCCAACGCTCACTCATCTCGAAGCCACGCTGTCTTCCAGATTATTCTGCGCAGGAAGGGGAAGATGCACGGCAAGTTTTCGTTGATTGACCTGGCAGGGAACGAGCGTGGCGCTGATACATCCAGTGCTGACCGCCAGACACGGCTGGAGGGAGCAGAGATCAACAAGAGCCTACTTGCACTGAAGGTCAGCATGTTACCAGAGAAAATCATAATTACAGTTACATCCAGATTCAGAACGTCTTTTCACAAAAGTCCGAATATTTTGCTGAATTATGAACGATTACTGTAATTTCCGGACTATAAGCCACTACTTTAACACACTTTGAACACTGCGGCTTAAACAATTATGAGGCTAATTTATGGATTTTTACAGGCTAACAAGTTTCATGCCGCCAAAACATTTAGCCTCGTCACATCGGACAAATGTAATTACCCAACGGGTCACAGTGGACCGATGAAACTGTTCGAATTAAATCTAACGCGCTCACTACATTCTTCAGATCAGTCATTTTGCGCTTCATGCACACCCCCTCATCAAAACACACGAAGAAATGCATATTGGTTGACGTCATGTCTCCGCCCCGTCTTGTCATGTGTTGTCGAGTCACGTGTGTTTTGGTATTGCCCGCAGCTGTTAGCAGTTCGGCGCTAATAAGGCTGGTGTGTGTGTGTATATACCGGGAGCCATGACGCACACAACGCGGGTAATTAGAAATAGAGTTAGAATTAGATAACGAATATAGTTAGTCTTTGTTCATGCCATGTGTCTTAGTTCTTGTTCATGTTTCCTAGCCATGTCTGAGTTCATGTCAAGGCTAGTTAGCTTATAGCATAGCTTATAGCCTAGTAGCGGATAGTATAGCTAAGAGTTGTATAGATTTAGTTTAGAATATAGATGTAGAAGTGGTTTATAGAGTATAGATATAGAGTCTTTGTTCCATGTTCATAGTCATTGTCACGTTTCATGTCATAGTTAATGTTTAGGTTAGTTGGTTTAGTTAGCTTAGTTCATTGAGTTGCTCATGTTTTGTTTCTTGTTTCTCTTGAGTCTGCCCTCCTCTGTTTCAATAAAAGCTCTCGTCCTAACTGCACTTGCATCCGTCCTGCTTCGTTTACATCACGAATCGTGACAGTTACAACGTGGACACCTGCGGCTTGTAGACAAGTGCGGCCTATATATGTGCAAAATTGTTATTCTTTTTAAAGTTAGTGGGTGCGGCTTATATTCAGGTGCGCTCAATAGTCCGAGAATTACGGTAATACACTGTGTGTTCCTGATTTATGAAATTTTAGCGTTGAAATGCATCCTAAAGCTTTTTGAGCTGGTGTCTAAAATAGCTGGTGTCCTGTCTCCATCAAGGAGTGTATTAGAGCCCTGGGGCGGAACAAACCGCACACGCCGTTCAGAGCCAGCAAACTTACGCAAGTGCTCAGAGACTCGTTCATCGGCGAGAACTCGAGGACGTGCATGGTGAATAGCCACTTCCTGTTTTTACATGTCTTTTTTTTTTTTTTTTATATATATATATATATAATAATAAAAATTATAACCTTGTTTTTTATGCAAGTGAACCCTGGATTATTTATGGACAACTCTGATTATGATTTGGTTTTTTTCCTGATCAGATCGCCACCATTTCTCCTGGAATGGCTTCCTGTGAAAACACACTGAACACACTACGATATGCCAACAGGTATAAATGCAGTCTCTTCGGTTTTCTATATATAAAGTATTTACTGGCTTTTGATTATTGATGAAATACAACCAACTGAACTATTTATAATGCTAAAAATAACTTGTTTAGTGGTGTATTTTGTGTGCAGGGCAAATGGTTGAGGCCTGATTCTTCCTTTTACTCCTTTCTCTGTATCTCTCTTTTTACTTGTCTTTCCTGCTTATTCCTTGCTGCTCCAGAGTAAAGGAGTTTGGGATTAGTCCCTCAGATATCCCGTTTTCTCAGGGTGGAAGTCGCTCTGGGCTCTCTCCCACTTGCGAGTATGAGCACAAGCTTATTTATCCAGCTTCCCCATGTGCCTTCGCAGCAGATACACATTGTTAAATCTTTGTTTGCATCTAGTTGGCTGATTTTCACAGAATGATGCATGAGAAGCAGCTTACACCTTCACGCCGAGTCACATGCATAGATAACACGCACGGCCTCCCATTAGAGCATATACAAATGCTGCTTCTTTTCATCATTGAGTGGTGTGCTTGGTGAATATTTTTTCGTCAGCCTCCCACCTTTTTATTAATCTTTCATTTCACTTCCTAACCCTGGGAATGTATACTGTGCTTCTGTTGTGTGCATTAAGAAAGGATCAAATGTAATAAGCAGTAAGGTGAGTAATGGGAATCTCTAGGCTCCTTGGGGGCATGATTAGATATAAAATCAGTGTGCCATGCCACAATCATAAACCGATTCTTTATGCATCTTGAAGCATCTCAGATTTCTATGGCTAGTTTTTCATAGTATGACCACTTGCTGCTTTTAACATGTTATCATTTGTCACTAGCTTTAGTGTATTTGTTTAAGAGTAATCAGAACACATTTTTCCATTTGAATGTTATTTGAATTTATATTTAAGCATTTAACCATTATTATTCTGCACAATACCCAATAATAACACACTATTCTAATTATTATTATTATTATTATTATTATTATTATTATTTGAGATGTCTGTATTTCAGTAAAACGGAAAGACGGCTATCAAATGAATTAAACGCAGTCCCTTTTTCTTATTCCTGGTGTTATTCACACTAGTAAGCCCCCTGCAGACGAATTTGAGCATGCTCTCTCCTGTTAACACAGAGTGAAGGAGCTGACCGTGGACCCAAACACCATGGCTGAAGGAGTGCGACCCAACATCAATGCCATCACCCAGCTGGACATCATGGAGGAGTGGGAGCTGAGTAGCTCCCCTCAGCGAGATGACCTCAAGCTGCTCTGTGAACAGAATGTACGAAACAGATTAAAGCTTTCTTAGTCTGAAAGCACTGAAAGACCACACGCTTATTTTTAGCAATTTTAGATGTAAAGTTTTGTAAAGATTAGCCTGAAACAAAACTTTTGAAAACAAAAGTTTTGTCCTCATGTGTCTGGAGGGAAAACTGGATGCTAACAGTAATTTTAATCTAGAAAGAGGTTTGTTGTTTTAAAGACAGAGTTTTGTGATGTTTTTTTTCAGGAAGAGGAAGTATCTCCTCAGCTCTTCACCTTCCATGAGGTGGTGTCCCAACTGGTGGAGATGGAGGAGCAGGTACTGGAGGACCACCGAGCAGTGTTTCAGGTGACAGTTACACTATGAACTGATCCTGCAGGCTTCACTTCAGTTTTCATATTAATATTCCTCTGCAGTGTGAAAATTGTCTTCAGTCTGAAAGTGTTAAAAGTTGCGAAAAAGTATTTACTTAGTGTCTAATCATGATTTGTCACTGGCTTACATACAATGCTGTGAAAGTGCTGATCTCATACTTACTAGTTTTAGATCTTCAAACGAAAAACAACATAAAACGAAGGCAAGCCGAGTAAACACGTGATAGTTTTTATTTAAATTTTTTGTGTATTTTTATTGAAGCAAAAAAGTTACCCAGACCAATCACCCATGTGAAAACCTAGTAGCCTGCTTAAACTTAAAATCTGGTTGTGCCACTTTTTAGCAGCAATAACTGCAACCAGACGCTGTTGATGACTGGAGATCAGACTTTCACTTACATCTACTACTAGGACTTACTTCTAGGCTTTGGATCATTGTCTTGTCTTCTACTTACGGACTGAAGACCGGACGTTTTCCTTTAGGATTTTCTGATAGAGAGCATGTTTCCCTCAATTATTGCAAGTTGCTCAGGTCCTGAAACAGCAAAGCATCCAAAGACCATCACGCTGCCACCACCATGCTTGACCATGGTTTTGATGTTCTTTTTGTGGAAGTTAGTGTTTGGTTTACACCAGATGTATCAGGACACCTGTCTTTTAAACGGTTCCACTTTCGACTCCTCAATCCACAGAACGTTCTCCCAAAAGCTTTGAGGATCATCAAGGTGTGTTTTGGCAAGATTCAGATGTGTATTAATGTTCTTCTGGGTTAGCAGTGGTTTTCACCTCGCCACTCTTACATGGATTTGTGATCGTGTCTTTCTGATAGTAGAGTCATAAACAGTGACCTTTACTGATGCAAGGGAGGCCTGTAGGTCCTTTGATGTTGTCCTTGGCTCTTTTGTGACTTTCTTGATGAGTCATTGCTGTGCGCTTGGAGCATTTTTGGGTGGTCAGACACAATTTCAATCACCACCTTCCTCATCATTTCTGGAATTTCTTTCAGTTTTGTTAGTGTGTTACTGGGTAAGACCTTTTAACCAACTTCATGCTGTTGAAAAAGTTCTATTTAAGTGTTGATTTGATTGAACAGGGCTTACATCTAGTTCAGCTGATCTTCACTATGAATGCAGTGCCATAGATTTGGGGAATTAGTAACTATGGGGGCAAATACATTTTCACACAGGCCCAGTCGGTATTGGATAGAGTTTTTGGAAAAAATAAATAACGTTATTATTTAAAAACTGTTTACTCCGGTTGCTTTCATATTAATTACTGAAACAATTTAGTATGAGGGAGACACAAAAACACAAGAAATCAGATGGAAAATACTTTTTTCACAGCACTGTATATAGACAATAAGTGTTTTTTTCTTTTACTGGTCATTTCAAGTAACTTTTTATTTATTTGTTTGTTTGTTTATTATCATCTTCTTGTATTAAAGTTTGTCATTATTCATGTGTGTAATGGTGGAGTGTTTTTGGGTCCAGGAGTCAATTAGGTGGCTGGAGGATGAGAAGGTTCTGCTGGAGATGACTGAGGAGGTGGATTATGATGTAGACTCCTACTCTTCCCAGCTTGAGCACATACTGGACCAGAAGATCGACGTCCTGATTGAGCTCAGAGGTAGTAATCCACATTCTAAAATCCTCAGATTGTGTTTTTTTTTTTTTTGACAATGGGCATTTATCACATCTAAGTTTCAAACAAAAGATTTTCACAAATACTCCCTGGGGCACCTAAATCTGCGATTAATTTCTAATTAGGATTAACTTGGTTTTGTGGGCACACATTATACTGTACACAGTATATAATTATACAACAATGTAAATGGTAACTTCCAAAATACCAGTAACCAGCCAATTGTTAGTGTATACATGTGCTTCTGTTAACCGTGGATAAATCTTGCACAAGGCTCGTTACTTATTACCACATAGATTTTTTCATGACTAAACATTCACATTTAAAATTGTCTCTAAGTCTGAGTAACTTAATTAGTGAAAACTAACCTAAGACCAGCCACAAACATCAGCTATCTGATTCTCAAATGCACCATCGGTGTCTGTTTGCACCCTAGTTTATAGCTCTGCTTGAGTGGCATGAAGGCTGGGATTCTTGAAAAACCAGACGTCAATCAAGCGTGCTTATTAGAATATTAGGATCACCACCAGACACTGTGGCGCACCACCAGGCTGTGGCGCAGTTGGTAGAGTGGGTTGTCCACTAATCGTAGAGTTGGCGGTTCGATTCCCGGCCCGGGTGACTCCACATGCCGAAGTGTCCTTGGGCAAGACACTGAACCCCAAGTTGCTCCTGATGGCAAGCTAGCGCCTTGCATGGCAGCTCTGCTACCATTGGTGTGTGATTGGGTGAATAAGACACAGTGTAAAGCACTTTGGATAAAAGCGCTATATAAGTGCACATTTATCATTTACATTTAATATTGTGTGTTCTTTTATTTGACAGATAAAGTGAGGTCGTTCCGCTCAGCCCTGCAGGAAGAGGAACAAGCCAGTAAGCAGATCAATCCCAAGAGGCCTCGGGCTTTGTAGACTTGGACTAAGGGCACAAGCATGATGGCTAGACACTTGACAGCAGTTTCAGCAAATACCAAATAACCGTAATGTACATCCGTGCTAGACGACCTGCTAGTGTCCAGCAGAGTTACTCCGAATTGGAATGTCTTTCTTTGGCTCACGTGAAATATTCAATACATTAGACCATTGCATTGATGTACTGCATTGCTTTAAGTGGACTGCTGATCTTCAAGTCAGGTCAGGCAGAAGTGGCAATCACACCCATCTACTAATGAAACATCGCACACAAAATTACACTGAATTACATTTTGAAGATCAGCATGTGCCTTAAGAGAACTGTACAAGCACAGCCATTCAGATCAGCAAGTGGATTTTGTATTCTGTTTGAAAAATTGGAGTGAAACTCTGCGGTAGATTTGGGAAATAGATCTATTTTCTTTATTTTATTTTTATTTATTTACTTTGTAAGTTTAGGTAAATGGCTGTTAACTACACTGTCCATTTTTTAAAGGGTCTTTAACACCGCCTTCTTTGTTTGAAGCATGTGCTTTTAGTGATCCGTTCCCCATTCTCCATTCCCAGCATGGCAGACCAGGCCCATCTGCACTTTATATAGCCCTGTTTCTCTAGGGGTCTAATGTTGAACCTCGTTGTATTAATCGATCGTTTCCTATTGGAAGGGTTAATTATGTCTATCAGTGTTTGTTTCAGACACACTGTTCAACTTTCAATTGTCTGAATGAATGATCTCAAGGAGGTTGCTGCTGCTCTGGGGTGTGAGTAGAGTTGTATTTGGTCAATAATACTGAATTTTGTTGTTTTTTTATTTTACTAGGACATTGTCCTCTTAGACTTTTTTTACTCTGTGCTCTTGCTCTTTTTCATCAGCTGCACAATGCTTCACTGTCTTATCTGGTGTCTGGAAAACATGTTGCTCAAAACACTTCACCTTTTTTCTGCTTTCAGGGAAAAAAAATGTTATAAACAGACATATGGAACAGATTCCCTGTCACTACAGCTGAACTTTTTTGTGCTTTCTTTTGGTCTGTGTAGGGCCTCAGGAAAGTGACTGATCAACCAACATCACTCGAGCCATGCACTAGGGAGCCGACTTTAGAACCAGCTAGTCAGACAGACAAAAAAAAAACACCCATATATAGCTACACTATACACACTGTGTATGTTGAATTTTTTTTTTTTAGATAAGTAGGAGTACTCTGACCTGATGAGTTTGCTTCATTGAAAATAAGACTGTTATAACACCTTAGTCCTATTATAGTCTGCTAAAAGAAAATGCATTCCAACAGGTGCAAAGGTTCCATGTGACAATTTTCCTCTTTTATGGAGGTAACAGCAGAGAAGCATAACCACCTCACCGTCTCCTTTAGATCGATAAAATCAGTTACGTTTGTCATTCAAGCATCAGCTTTTCTTCCATTCCTCCACCGGTTACTGATACAGCCTGAGAATTCCCAGCTTCTCTCAACGTTTAATGTTTTAATATCAGTTCTTTTCAAATTAGAGGTGAGAATGTTTAGGCACCAACTTAATTTCGATTCAGGCAGCAACACTGCGATAAGTCATTCTCAATGCATCTTGATGAATCTCATTTCTATACATCGAGGCTTATATGTTGAACAGGAAGAGCAGACAGTTGCAATGGAATTTCCTGTTAGTTGTATTCCCAAAATCATTCGTGTGTGTGTGACAAAGTTTAGACATGGCTCCTGTCCAGATTTGTTTTTGTCATTCATAAAATCCAAAGTTCAAGTGGAAGGCATAGATCAGAGTTTGATCTTCATCAAAGAAACTAGTTGAACTGTTAGAAACTAGCTAACCTGCACATTGTGTGCTTGGTTCACAGTGAATGGCAACAATTTTGTAGCTTTTCATTAAACATATAAATCTGTGATCTGTGCATGGATGCAGAACGATTTGAAGAGAGAATCAAAATGTTTTCACCCCTATTTAAAACTGAATTCATTGTTTATATGAAGTTCTCAATCTGGCTTAAAACACAATTTCGTTGAAAATGTTTGGTTTATTATTGTACATTTTAGAATAATGTCGCGCATTGAGATTAACATGGAAATGAAGGGGCACTATAAATAAAAATGTGATCCTCAATCACTGTACAATCCAGTCTGTGATGGCGCTTCATGAAAAGTGGATCCCAGCTGAGTTGAATGCATGAAGTAGCCTGCGGGTGACGAAGGAACAATAAGCAACATTAATTTCATGTAATTATTTTAGCTATATCAAGAATAACTGCAGTGAAAATGTATTTGCAAAGTATATTCACTTACACCATGAAGTCGTCGATGTCCATTGATCGTGCCCGTTTTTCACTAAACTCAGCTTCCTGTAGAACACTGTCAAGTTTCTGGGTAATGCTGAAATCCTGTGGTACTTCCTATTAATATAGGATTAGAATGGCCCACAATCAAATGTCTGACCCCAAATGTGCCAAAATATATTAACAGTACCACAGAGAACCTAAGAGCAATTTTAGATAATCTACCATAAAAAATATTCTGATGAATAGTGGGAGTAAACTGTTTACTTACAATATTGTGCATGGAGCAATGAATTCTGTAGTTCTTCTCCAAAAGCTGCTCAACAGCAGCAGACCTGGGGACGACGACAATACAAGATAGAACTGAAAGTTTGTTTTTAGGTACAACTGACAGATGTCAAGTCGTTAAACTGAAATAAATACTTACTTGAAGGCTGCGCTCAGAGTTTTGTTCTTTCTTACAAAAGCTATTCTGACAAGACCATCCCATTCCTATAGGTAAAAAAGAAAACATTTTAATAAATAATACATATAATCTAAAGTGCATATACAGTGTTAAGTAAACGGCACTGACACAAACAGAGGTGTTGTTCAACTGAAATAGAAGTGACTGAAGTTGTACAGAATGTTCAGAGGTGAAAAAGTTTACATCTATCATTTTTAAGTTGATGTGGTTTTGCTCGTATTGGGAGTGGTTGCCTTTTCTGCTTTTTTCTACAGCTACAATTAAAGCAAAGGAACTTTTCTGTTTACATGGAAAAAAATATTCTGTAGCTCAATAAGTTGAGAAACTGGAACATTTGCTACATTATTCATTATAATAAAACATCAGGCCTGCCTTTCCTATGCCTCTGCTCATTCCTGAGGTCATATCTATAAAGAGTCCTGGCTGTAGGTATTCAGAAATAAACTTGTATCTTTGGTGACAATCTACTGAAAAAAATGGCATATATTTATACACACAATCCTTTTGATGTGGGTTCAGGCCAGGATTCTTCGTAATAAAAACGCTAATCAAGTGTCAGCTACTAGTGTTTTTTTTTTTTTTTAAAGGCACATGTAAATGAAAAAAAAAAAGGTGAACAAACCTGAAAGTTGATGGGAGGTGGTGGATTTTTTGGTTCTATCCTGACCACACTAGATTCCACTTTAGGAGGAGGTCTGAAATTGTTTTTCCCAACCTGAAATAAGAAAGCACGTGATACAAGTAAAAATAAAACAGCAGGGAGTGCTGTTTACAACCCTGAAGTTACTTTCCAATAACAGCATGCCATCTTATTCCTCTTGTACCACAGAAATTTGCCAACACTAACAATTTCTTATTTATTGAAGAGCTAAACATAGTTTTATCCATTTAGTCATGTTTAATTTCGTGAAACGTCCATGAAATAAATTGTTATAGCAGCTGTAAATACTCATTCCCTGAAGAGTCTCTCTTTTTTTCTCTTAATATTTATAAAACAAAACAAAAAACCCCACAAACAATCCTCTTTCATACGTTTTAAATTCATTACACAAAGTGAAATTTCAAACCTTTTTTTTGTTTTAACCTTGATGACAATGG
Organism: Ameiurus melas; assembly: GCA_012411365.1. Classification (NCBI taxonomy): domain Eukaryota; kingdom Metazoa; phylum Chordata; class Actinopteri; order Siluriformes; family Ictaluridae; genus Ameiurus; species Ameiurus melas. Next base: position 12,907,840 of record CM022776.1, on the reverse strand, counting down.
CTTACAGCCACAAATCTACAACAATCCAGTATCTATAATTATTAGAATAAAGTATTTATAATACAGAACATTCGACCTGAGAAGAGCTCTGATGAGTTCATTAACTCAAAACACCTGCAAAATTTTCCTGAGCCTTTAATCTCTCAGTCTGGTTCAGTACACACAACCACAATCACAGGGAAGAGGAAACGTAAAATGTTGCATTTCATTTGGAAATCAAGGTCCCAGAGTCTGGAGGAAGAGTGGAGAGAGACAGAATCTAAGTTGCTTGAAGTCCAATGTGAAGTTTACAGTCAGTGATAATTTGAGGTGCCATGTCATCTGCTGGTGTTGGTCCACTGTGTTTTCTCAAGTCGAGAGTCGATGCAGCGTCTACATGGAGATTGTAGAGCACTTCATGCTTCTATCTGCTGACAAGGGAACAAGCTGAACCCCACAGAGACCCCACAGAGAATCTACGAGAGACACCAGAACCAAAAATACAGACGAGCTGAAGGCCACTATCAAAGCAACCTGGGCTTCCAGAACACCTCAGCAGTGCCACAGGCTGAATGCCTTCATGCCACACCACATTCATGCAGTAATTCGGGCAAAAGGATGAAACCCCCGACCAAGTATTGAGTGCTTAAATTAACATAATTTTCAGAAGGTCGACATTTCTCTATAAATTCTTTATTCTAATATTTTGAGATACTGGATTTTTGATTTCTGTGAGCTGTAAGCCGTAATCATTAAGGTTTATAAAAAAGTTTAAAAATAAATAAATAAATAAAAGTTTGAAATATTTCACTTTATGTGTAATGAATCTAGAATATATGAAAGTTCTACTTTTTGAATTTAATTACAGAAAGAAAAAAAAAACTTTTCCACTATATTTAAATTTTTGAGATGCACCTGTATAAGAACAAAGTCTCGAACCAGAATCAATTACCCCAGCACCAAAATTCTGGAAGTGAATAAAATGTTTTCAGATGTACATTTCAGTATCAGGGAGACATCCAGTGATTACACCTGGAGTTGCTACAATCCCTACAATATTATTACAGACTTCCTCTTGATTCTTGTGATATAAATCACTGGCCAGTGTGCGCTGTGGACATGTCTAACCTTCATGAGGTGGTCCACTCTGGCCAGTAGTTGTGTGTTGATGGACAGTCTACAGTAGAGCTTATCTCCAGGCTTTGCCACCAGCCGCATGGCGAACTCCCTCTGGAACATCAGCACTGCACATCTGTCTCACACACCACTCCAAATTAGCCTAACATTAATGAAACAATTACGGCAAAAAACTGGAGGTGATTAGAAAACAGGTTGGTTGTGCTAACCATAAGGTTCTTAGCTAGGTGCTCAGTCTTTTTTTTCGGATTGGAACCGTTTTGGTGACTGGATAGTTACAAATTTGACTATAAAATAACTTCATACCTGAAGAAAGGTCTGTGAAGTAATAGCTTGAAGACAAAGGGTGATGATATCTGCAAAAGATATAATAATGCATTTAGACTTTAAATGCACAAGAAATGAATTCATATGAAATAAAATAAAATAAAAAAATACAATTCTGGATCAATTACCTGATAGGGTAAATTTGCTACACACACATCAAAGAATGGCAGTTCAGTCTTCAAAACATCACCAACCAAAATCTGAAGCTTCGTCTGCATCGGTCTGTAAGAGTTTACGCGTGGTTTAAGACTGGATTAATTAACAACAAGAAAAGCCAGTCATTAATACTCGATTAAACTCAAATCACTCACGTGCACTGCACTCGTTTCTGTAGTTCAGCCACGAGCCTGGTGTCCAGCTCACACGCTACTACCTTTAAATAACAGGAAGTATGTGGTGGGTTATGTTATTGTTCAGAATCGGGACATAAAAAAAACAAACACGATTAAAGCATAGCTACTTTTTTGGCCTTTTCCAGAAGCTTCACTGTCATGTTTCCAGTTCCAGGTCCGACCTCCAGTACTACATCCGTCGGTCTCAAGGCTGCCTGATGATACACAATCAATAAACAACAATCGTTAAATCACTGTATTCATACTCACTCTACTATGCATTAAGGAAAAATCATTATGGGGTGAGCTGTTAGAGTGAAATAATTCCAGGGTAGTGTCAGAGGGCCATTACCACCTTGAAGTTGATTATTTTCCAATAACAGCATGTCCTGGTGTGTTTATTCCTCTTGGATCATGGTTAGTAATAATATCATAATTCCGAGATGCCAATATAGGAGGTGCACGTATCTAATAGTGTGTTATTCATCCTTTGGCCTTCAGAACAGAATGAATTAACCTGGGCATTTATTTTACAAATTGGCTTAAAGGAAATTAACCACCATGTTCCTGAAACCATTAGGTGAAAGTTGGACATGGTGTGCTGGAAGTGCAAATAAACATTATTCATGAAGGGATTAACTTGGTATATAATGTTCATACAGTCCCCTCCAAAACTACTGGAACGGCAAGGCCAATTCATTTGTTTGTGCTGCACACCAAAGACATTTGGGTTTGAGATCAAAAGATGGATATGAGATGAGAGTTTAGGATTTCAGCTTTTATTTCCTGTTATCTAAATCTAGATGTGTTAAACAACATAAAGCATAGTACCTTTTGTATCAGACCACCTAATTTTTTTAGGCGGGCAAAAGTATAGGAACAGATAAGTCTTGACATAATTAAAGTAAATAACATTATTTTTTTGCATATCCCTTGCTTGCAATAACTGCATCAAGCCTGCGACTCAGTGACATCATCAAATTGTTGGTTTCTTCTTTTGTGATGCTTTTTCCAGGCTTTTACTGCAGCATCTTTCAGTTTGTTTTGTCTCCTTTTCAGGAGATGAAATGCATGCTCAACTGGGTTAACGTCTGGTGATTGACTTGGCCAGTCTAAAACCTTCCACTTTTCCTTGTCTTGCTGCATGATCAAGTTCCTCCAGATTCATTTGGATGTGTTTCTCTGTAAATTCCCAGACAAAATCTTGGTTCCAGAACATTTGTGGCTCACCTCTGTATTCTTTGCCAATACCAATCTGGCTTTCTGATTCTTACTGCTCATGAGTGGTTTGCATCTTATAGTATGGCCTCTATATTTCTACTCTTGAATTCTTTTTCAAACAGTGGATTGTGATACCTTCACCACTGCCCTGTGGAGGTTGTTGTTGATGTCTCCGACTGCTGTTTTGGTTTTTTTTCCCCCCTCACGGCTCTCAATGTTTCAGTCATCAGCTCTTGTTGTTTTGTTGGTGTTTGTTGCTCAGTACACCAGCGGTTTCTTTCTTTTCAGGACATTTCTAACTACTATACTGGCTAATTCAACGTTTGTGCAATAGCTCCGATTGATTTTCCCTCTTTTCGCAGCTTCACAATGCCTTGCTTTTCTCCCTTCAACAGCTTTCCGATCTTCATGTTGGCTTCTCCTTTTTAACAAAAAATGAATTCTTCACAGGTGAAACTAAAGGCAAAAACCAAAAGTAGATGCTCAGAGGTATTTATTGTTTAGACGATCAATCTACCATGACAATCACCTGGGTAACAAGAAATATTGTTGTCACATGTTCCAGTATTTTTGCTCTACAAATTGGGTGGTCTGATACACAATGTTATGTCATTTAACACATCTACACATAAATGCCAGGGAATAAATTTCTCCTATTCATCCCTTGATCTAAAAACTAATATGTTTGTATATGTTTATTCCCTAGGTTATTTTCTCAGTAGACTTTTAGAAAATAAACAACCCTTCAAGGATTCCCTTCAACCCTTCAAAGAGTTTAGCAAAGTCTCAAAGCGACATGTGGGATAGACTTGGACATCCATGTGTTATGGGGTTTCTTGGTGAAAGATGCGATGAGGGAGGCAAACCTTCTCAATAATGCCGTTAACCACCAAGGGATTTTTCAGAATATGCTGTCCAATACCCGTGTTAAACATGATCCCTGAAACACAAACATGATTGACTGCATTTATGATATAAACATCACTAGAGTGTTTCACAGATTGGATGATACAACTCTGATCATGATCAGCTGAGGTACGAACAGCTGACTGACTGACTACGTCAATACACAATAAAACGACTCCCAGAAACAAATCTCACCTTGACTTTTCACCTCTTGGTGTTGTCGAGATTTCTTTTCTGCTTTAACTTTAGGCATTTCGACAACTTATTCGATTAAATCCAGAGATTTTGTAGAGCTATACGTGAAGATCTTATCCTAGAGATCAACTCACAACACGTGTTTAACATCGGAACTACGTCACGGAGGAAGTTTTGGGATTTCTTCTGCTGTAAAAACAGAAATGGCGGCTTTTGTTGACTTACTGCCATCTAGTGGCGAGGACGAAACCCATAGAGCGGAAGTGACGCGTGGCTGTTGTCGTCTGCGGGTGATTTTTCGCGGCAATCCTGATTTGTCATTTAATACACAGCAACGCTGCTGGAGCAAAACTAATGACACAACCCGGCGAGTATTAAACACGATAAGCAGTTAGATTAGTTTCGATTACGTTTCGAAAAATAAACAGGACTTCCTGTGGTTTAACTGAGGACCAGGTTTAATCTTCCTGTTAGCGCGCGCTGTTTGTGTTACAGTAGCCAGCTAGTTCCTAGTGTTAACGTTGGACGTTGCCGGTGTTTACACAAACTCGTGTTTCTGATCTTAGTCAGTGTGCGATAACAAGTGTTTCCTACTTTTCAACAGTATATTTAACTGGGGAGTAAATAATAAAAGCGTTAAACTAGTCCTCGAGCCGGTCAGGATGGCGGCGTTGACCGCGGAAGAGTTGAAGCGGGAGCTGGAGACGTTTGATATCGTCTGTGAGAAGGAGTCGGTTCTCGATAGGAGTAAGGGCACGCGCTCTCGCACTCCACACTCTCACTCACACTCGCTCTCACACACTCACTCACTCACCTATATACACACACCCCTCAGGATTAAGTTTATACTTGTGTTTACTTCCTCTCTCATTTCCCTCTTCTCATTTTCTTTCTTTGTGTGTGTCAGTGCTGGAGCAGTGTATGTGCCACAGAATGCAGGTGCAGGATATTGTGTGTGAGTGGGTCGCTTTCAGCACCACTAAAGGCCAGTTAAAGCTCAGTCTCAACAACCTGGAGAGCTTCGAGCATGAGGTGAGCACACCATGATGTGTGTTGTGTTCCCTATACATCTTAGTTCCTGGATGATGTACTGTAATGGGCAGAGGCCATATCTGTTGGATCGTCCTCATCATCCACCCAGCTGTCCATTTTCCATACCGCTTCTCCCACACAGGGGAACCCAGAGCCTGTCCCAGGGAACTCTGTGCACAAGGCAGGGACACCCTGGACCCATCGCAGGGCACAATCACACACCCATTCACACAATACTGCAATGCCAATCAGCCTACAACACACGGGCTGCATTCGAAATCAGTCAAAACAGTGCGTATTAATCAGCAAGTGTGTATTATGAATACGATCCCGGACATACTACAACCGGCATGTTAGTATTGTCACGTGACCTTCGATGTCATCAAAAAGACAAAAATCTTAAACAAGTTAACAATTTATTTTTGCATTGTTAACCAAGTCCTGTTTAACCAAGGATTAATACTCAAAAATAGCCGACGCAGTTGTAATTTTTTTGAGCTTGTCCACCGCAGTCCCATTGCATCGTGGGATTGTTTGACTCGCATAGTGTGCATCGGTTGCATACTGCAAAATCTTGCCAGAAGCAGTACGCCATCTGGGTATTTCTCGCCTAGTGTTTCTCACCTACTGAGAATTCGGACTTACTGGCGTTCTGCTTTTAGACTACTGCAGTAGGTGAGCAAAGCCGTTGTCTTTGGACGGTGGGAGAAAAGCAGAGTACCAGGAGGAAACCCCCGGAGCATGGGGAGAACATGTCAATTCTGTGCACACGGGGCTCAGGTGCGACGCTAATGACTAAGCCACGGTCGTCGTCCCACTTCATCCCCCTGTCCACATCATTTATATATCTGAACATTTTCTGAATTCCCATACTTTTCCATTGTATAAACTCTATCTAGGATATCAACATTCAGCATTATTTAACAATTGGTTCTAATCTGATCACACAAGCGCCATTCCAAGAGTGCTGATATTCAGTATAACGGCACTACTGCTGAAACTAGTACTACACTTACTATGCATTACCATGGCAATGTGCAATACTCTATTGAGCTGCAGCTTCTTCTGGAAATACTTTTCATCAACAGTGCAATAATGAGCAACATATTTGCCCATGCTGTGTCTGAAATGTCAATTACTTGATATTAATTTGTTTATAGAAACGTATAAAAGCAACATCACATTTAGAGTCATGCAGCTGTACTGAATATCATCGTGGCTGTGATTACCTGCTACACTCGTACCTACGGCTGAAGGCTAGCCATGCTGATGTTCAGCGTAACACATTCTTGTTCTTCCAACTGTGTTTCACGAAGAAGGAAGATTTTCTTTAATAAACTTGTAATAGCATAGAGTTTGATCAGAATACAATATTTTTATTAGAATTGAATAAAGGTTTATTAGAGTAGTTTAGAATTCTGTCTTAGATGAATTGAGTTTTTATCAGAAGAGTTTTATAGTAGAATAGACGGATATAGATTGGTCATTGGGAACACGTGCTCGGATAAGTGCGATTTACACAATGGAAAAGTGGAAATTCAGAGACCGTTTTGGAAAGTATGAAAGAATAAATTGTATGGAAATGTTAAGTCTGGAAAATGGGCAAGAACTCCAGCTTGTTTAAAATAAACCATATTAATTTATATTTCACTAAAATGCTCAACTAGGACGCTGCCTGAGGAAATATCAATTTTAATTTTTTTTTTTACTTCAAAACACTAAGGGTTTGTTTGAGTAAGGCTGACTACTGCACGGTATATATTTATTTATTTATTTTTTGCAGGCCTTGAATAAAAGGCAGAAGACTAAAGGCTCATCAAAGAACAAGTTCAGCAACACTACCAGAGATGTTCACTCCATCCAGGACCTGTATCCTCCTCCTCTTTTTTTTTTTTTTTTTTTTTTGGGAGAATGGATCCAACTCTGACAATAATAATGAAACACCTCACTGTATATTGTATGTTAAGTCTCTCGCTCTTTTTAATTTTTTAATTTTTTATTTATTTATTTATTTTTAAATGACCAAACTCAATTCCATCATCCCTGCTTATACTGTAAGTGCTTTAGTGTTTATATTGCCATTAAATTCATGAAGGGGGAAAAAAATCCCACCAGTCAGTGTTCCACCCTACATTTTAGCGGGTGTGTAAATGAGTATTTATAAACAGGAAAATAGGATGGGGAAATTAGGCAAGCACTCCAACTCGCAATAGTTAAATTTTCAGGAAAAATCAGGTAGTTAGAGTTAGTTAGCTAATGTGTGTGTGGAGACACAGCAGAACTGTGTGGTCTGTATGTGCACTGCTTGAGCAGCTTTTTTTGTTTTGGTACATATCCTCATAGTCGATGGATTACTTAACCCCATCTGATCAGAATCAAAGCAGAAGAGGAAGAAGAGAGTTTGCTGGACTCCTACTCAACCCCAGGGAAGGTGGGACATTGTTTTGAAAAATGGCAGTGTTTTTAAAATTGTCCATTTTCTGTTACTGTAGTGTGTGTGTGTGTGCGCGCGCCAGGGCTCACAGAAGCGGGTTCTAACCACTCCTGAACATCCTAAGTCCAAACGCTGTGCTGCTCGTCTGTCCAGTCCGAGTCTGCTCTTCTCTCCTGCCAGCTTCTCGCCAGGGTAATTAACACATGTTCTCACACACACACACACACACACCATTCACACTGTTCTTCAATCCTGGCACGATTATGCCTTTTCTGCAGATACACAACTCTTGATATGTTACAATAATAGTTAGTTTTGCTAGTGCGAACGTGTCGGCACTGAAATTGTCAAACTGTCACATTAAAAACTGAACTCATTAGTCAGAATGGAAGTTTTCCTTAAAAAACAACAACTTCTGAAGCAGTTTAACTGTGCTTTTCTTCCTGTATAGTACTTTGCTTTCTAATAACTGTGTGTGTGCAGTGCAACTCCTTCTCAGAAGTACAGCACGCGCAATGCACGTGGAGAGGTGGTGGCCATGTTCGGCGCTGTGCAGGGTCCTCGCTGGACAGGAAAAGGCCAGACTGCAGTGCAGGTGGAGCTCCTCGAGAGCCGGGAAAACTCGCTCACCAACTCCTATAAATACATGTTCCAGAGGCTCAGGGATGTACGAGATGGTATGTCCAATATGTTACACTCTCCTGCCCAACTGACATAGTAATACTAATGTCATAATATTATTAACGTTAAGATAAGTAGTACTTTTTATCAACAAAGGTGCAGTTCGAAATGTTTCTGGCCAACAAGAATACAGTGGTGTGAAAAAGTGTTTGCCCCCTTCCTCATTTCCTGTTCCTTTGCATGTTTGTCACACTTAAGTGTTTCGGAACATCAAACCAATTTAAACAATAGTCAAGGACAACACACGTAAACACAAAATGCAATTTGTAAATGAAGGTGTTTATTATTAAAGGTGAAAAAAAATCCAAACCATCATGGCCCTGTGTGAAAAAGTGATTGCCCCCCTTGTTAAAACATACTATAACTGTGGTTGTCCACACCTGAGTTCAATTTCTCTAGCCACACCCAGGCCTGATTATTGCCACACCTGTTCACAATCAAGGCATCACTTAAATAGGAGCTGCTTGACACAGTAAGGTCCACCAGAAGATCCTTAAAAGCTACACATCATGCCGAGACCCAAAGAAATTCAGGAACAATTGAGAAAGAAAGTAATTGAGATCTATCAGTCTGGAAAGGGTTATAAAGCCATTTCCAAAGCTTTGGGAATCCAGCGAACCACAGTGAGAGCCATTATCCACAAATGGCGAAGACATGGAACAGTGGTGAACCTTCCCAGGAGTGGCGCCGCCCAAAATTACCCCAAGAGCGCAGCGACGACTCATCCAAGAGGTCACAAAAGACCCCACAACAACGTCCAAAGAACTGCAGGCCTCACTTGCCTCAGTTAAGGTCAGCGTTCATGCCTCCACCATCAGGAAAAGACTGGGCAAAAATGGCCTGCATGGCAGAGTTCCAAGGAGAAAACCACTGCTGAGCAAAAAGAACATCAAAGCTCGTCTCAATTTCTCCACAACACATCTTGATGATCCCCAAGACTTTTGGGACAACATTCTGTGGACCGATGAGACAAAAGTGGAACTCTTTGGAAGGTGTGTGTCCAAGTATATCTGGCGTAGAAGGAACACTGCATTTCATAAAAGAACATTATACCAACAGTAAAATATGGTGGTGGTAGTGTGATGGTCTGGGGCTGTTTTGCTGCTTCAGGACCTGGAAGACTTGCCGTGATAAAAGGAACTATGAATTCTGCTGTCTACCAAGAGATCCTGAAGGAGAATGTCCGACCATCTGTTCGTGTACTCAAGCTGAAACGAACTTGGGTTCTGCAGCAGGACAATGATCCTAAACACACCAGCAAGTTCACCACCGAATGGCTGAAGAAAAACAAAATGAAGACTTTGGAGTGGCCTAGCCAAAGTCCTGACCTGAATCCTATTGAGATGTTGTGGTATGACCTTAAAAAGGCCGTTCATGCTCGAAAACCCTCTAATGTAACTGAATTAGGACAATTCTGCAAAGATGAGTGGGCCAAAATTCCTCCAGGACGCTGTAAAAGCCTCATTGCACGTTATCGCAAACGCTTGGTTGCAGTTGTTGCTGCTAAGGGTGGCCCAACCAGTTATTAGGTTTAGGGGGCAATCACTTTTTCACACAGGGCCATGATGGTTTGGATTTTTTTTCACCTTTAATAATAAACACCTTCATTTACAAATTGCATTTTGTGTTTACTTGTGTTGTCCTTGACTATTGTTTAAATTGGTTTGATGTTCCGAAACACTTAAGTGTGACAAACATGCAAAGGAACAGGAAATGAGGAAGGGGGCAAACACTTTTTCACACCACTGTATCTTGCAAGTTAGAGAAAGATACTGGGCTTGGGAGATACCACCATTTTGTACATCACGATAATTCCCCCATTCGGACAGTAACAGTGTACATCAGACTAATAAGTTACCACCCAAATATATGCTGAATATTAATTTATTTATTTTTTTCCTCCCTTCTGTGTGGTGTCTTCAGTTCTGACTGAGAAGATTGACTTGCTGGGGGAGGAGCTACGATCACACTTCAATATAGAGGAGTTTTCTCCAGTCTCGCTTCCTGCTCAGGTACATCAAGCACTCGCTTCCTGATCTGACTGCTACCTTTGCCTTATTATTCATTTTTTTATATATATATTTTTTTAACAATCAGTGTTTTAACTCTGCTTTGTGTCTCCTGCAGGACACCGTATCCGTGTTAGGCCAGGTGTGCTGTGACAGTAACGGAAAGCTGAACGCTCAGTCTGTGCTGTTGGAGGCGAGTCAGGAACACGGGGCCAGGCAGGTGCCTGTGGACGTGTCCGAGCTGAAGGAATACTCGCTCTTTCCGGGACAGGTGAGCAGAAACGTACACAGATAAACACACACAGATCCATCGATTCTAAGGAATGTTAATGGTCCCACGTCAGTATTACAAACTAGAGGCATTTTTGCACAGTGAGGGTAATATATCTTGATTGTGTACACTCACTAGACACTGATCTCTCGTTTCAGGTCGTCGTCATGGAAGGTATGAACACTTCCGGTTCAAGGTTTGTTGCTTCCAAACTCTATGAGGTATGTGTCCAGTACAGAATCAACAATATTTACTTTAATTTTGTAATCTGGACACCTTTTATTTTTTTAACGTTTTATCTTGTTTGCTGTACTGTGTGTTCTCCAGGGTATCCCATTACCCTTTTACTCCAATCCAGAGCTGAAGCAGGAAGTGAGTGAGGGTAAGAAATCAGGTATTTGAACTTTTCAGTTTTAATACATAGCAATCCACTGTGTTCTATAACTTTGTGTGTGCGCGTGCAGTCTCTGAGTCTGTGATGGTGTTGGTGGCCTGTGGGCCGTACACCCCTTCTGACAGCCTGGCCTATGACCCTCTGATCGACCTGATTAACGTCATAAATAAAGATTCGCCTGATGTCTGCATTCTGGTGAGAGCAACACGCTTACGAAGGAATCATTCATCCGAAAATGACGACTTTGCTAAAAGACGAAAGCAGTTTTTGTGCTTAAAGCAGTTGAAGTTTTTTTGGCCTGACGTGACACGTCATGTATTGTTTCATGTCTTGCACAGCTCGGACCGTTTGTCGATTCCAAACATGAGCAGATTGAGGTACTTTTTATTTTTTTTTTTTCTATTTTATTTTATTTTATTTTTTAAAATTAATTTTACTTGTTGAAATGTCACAACAGATTCGCACACATTTGCACACTGTTTTACAGAAAGCTCAGGTCACGGAAACGTTTGAAGCCATCTTCTCCAAATGTATAGAGAGCATCGTGGATGGAACTAGAGGGTGTGTATTACAGAAAACTGGTTCATGATGATTTTTTGCTACAGCTTATCCGATCGTTCTTTTCCTGCTCTCAACCTTGTTTTAGGACGGGCTGTAAGTTGGTGTTTGTTCCATCTCAGCGAGACGTACATCACCATTACGTTTATCCTCAACCACCTTTCACCCTCCCAGACCTGAAGAAAGATGATGTTCAGGTGAGCTGTTCAGTCGCTCTGAAACTGAAGCAGAGCCTGCTCTATAGCGGTAATAAACTCCTTCACCAACCTCACCGTTTCTGCACCATTTTTGCACCCTAGCGAGTGACCTTAGCCCCTGATCCCTGCACACTCCTGATTGGTGGTGTGACATTTGGCATGACCTCTACAGACATCCTGTTTTACATGGGGGCTGAGGAAATCAGCTGGTAAGAGAGACGTAGGATTATTTATTTCACTACCGGTCGAAAGTTCAGACACACTCATCCTTTATTAAAATTTTTCCACATTTTAGAATAAGTCATCAAAACTCGGGAGTAACACAAATGGAACTATGGGAATTATGTTGTGATTAAAAAATCCAAAAGAATTTGGTATTTTAGCATTTTCAAAGTAGATGCCCTTTTTGCCCAGAATTTCCAGAAATGTATTCTTGGTGTTTTCTCGATTTCTTGAGGAATTTGCCTGAGTTGCCGTAAAGGAGTTCACACCTACGCTGGGCACTTATCGGCTGCTTTTCGGGAATATTTTGCTCCATATCCTCCATTTAAAAAAAAAAAGTAAAAATAAAAAAAATTGTTTGTTTGTAAATAAAATGTTAGTTTTCTAATGAAAGAAAAGAATGTCGGCACAATTATATTTTTGCCTTCAACACCCGATTTCAAACACTTAGTCATACACTTTCAGATCAAAAGGTTTTTAAGATCATGAGAAACATTTCAGTCGAGTGTCTCCAAACTTTTAACCGTTGGTGTATATAGACTATAAGGACCTGGATAGCCCTGATTCAGAAATGTTATAACTCGCTTTTTACTCCTAGCAGATAAAAAGGTACATTTTCATCGGTGGACATTTTGGCTTTAACAAGTTTCTTTCTCGTTGCAGCGCCGCGGGCTCGGACCGATTCTCACGGATCATGAAGCACATGTTGACCCAGAGGAGGTTTGTGGAAAATATCGATGCCACAATTTTGGTCCTTATCTCGTAGCGTGTTCTAAAAGGTTCCCCTATCGTTGCAGCTATTACCCGCTGTACCCTCCTGCTGAGGAGGTCAATATGGATTATGAAAGGTTTCAGCAGTATGGCCAGCTGCCTCTCACTCCTGATATTCTCCTCGTTCCTTCTGAGCTGCGCTATTTCATCAAGGTGAGAAAGTTTAACCTCTAACGTTGTACAATGGCAGCCTTTACTCACATATGTATTTCAATTACGGTTTTAAACTCTTTGTCAGGATGTGATTGGCTGTGTGTGCATCAATCCTGCACGTCTGACCAAAGGGCAGGTGGGAGGAACTTATGGACGGTTACTGATCCAGCAAAACCCAGTGCAGGAGGAAGGAAAAAGAGTGAGCCCCTGCATAGCAGCTCAGGTGGTGAAAATATAACTGGGAGCGTTTTTAGTACGAAGAAATTGATTTGAATTTGTACGTATAATTTCATTTTATGTCTGTATTCCATTATTACAGTAAGGATATAAAAAAAATTAAATGTATAGTAATGAAATGATGCACTTGTCCACGTTTATAGTTTTTGAAATTGGAGTTAGAAACAACTGTTGGGGAAAAATTGTGATGCACCTTCTGTGCAACCTTGAGTTTACATCTTCACTCAGCTGGGGAGTGGCACAATGGTGCAGTGGGTAGCGTTGCTGCCTCAGTGCTCCGGGGTTCCCAGATCGATCCTGAGCTGGAGATTTACATGTTCTGTGCCCTGTAGCTTTCCTCCCACATGCTAGGTTAGTCTAAATTGCTCAAGTGAAGAATCCTATCCAAGGCATAGTTCCACCTCATGCCCAATGTTCCAAGGATTGCCAGAGCCATATATCCCTGCAGTTCTCACCTGGTTTCCACTGAAACTAAGCAGGGCTGAGCCTGGCCAGTACCTGGATGGGAGACCTCCTGGGGAAAATTAAGGTTGCTGCTGGAAGTGGTATTAGTGAGTTCAGCAGGGGGCGTTCACCCTGTGGTCTAATAGCTAATAGTTCACCCTGAGGCCTAATAGCTAATAGTTCACCCTGAGGCCTAATAGCTAATAGTTCACCCTGAGGCCTAATGCCCCAGCACAGTGACTGAAAAGTAAAATGTAACTGCTATATAAATGTACCTGTAACTAAATATGGTCCAACTTCACACTGAAAGCAGTTATTGAAGATGAATGAAATGTCTTTAAAACACCAAATGACCAACAGCATTACCACGTGCTAAAGTAAATGTGTATATTTATTAAAGGGAAATTTCCACAGTACTGGTCATGTTGTTAATAATCTTCACTTACAGTGCCACACCAACATTAACATGCATCATATATTTTTCCTAAAGATAAGTATTTTTAAATAGAAACTCGACAAGAACACATCACAGAATATGGTTTCCCTTTTCAGCACAATCATTTACATTTACACACTGTACTCATACATGTGGAGATATATCTCGTTAAATGTGACAAACTTTCACATGGTCTTTCAGGCAGTGTTTAGCAGTAAGAAAACATGGTTACCTAAGTGGACTATTTTTTACTCATTTTACATAACATCAGATCTGTATTAAAAAAAATATGTACTGTGTCTATATTACATAAAACATACCATATGCAGTATGTCATTGCATACATTTTGTTTATAAAATGGGTTCTGGTCAGTTAGGGATGCTTTCCAGTCCCATTGCAATGTCTCTGAGTTTAGGATCATCGATCCAGTTTACCCTGCTCGCAAGGATGATTCCCTGAAAAACAAACCACAAACATTTTTAAGAAAAATACCCTCTGGTTTGAGACAGAACATGTCACAGTGTTTAAGTGATCATATGTATCGTTTAGTATCTCTCGTGCCATGAACGCAATCTGTTAACCCTCTGATTATGTAGTCAATCACTGTGTTTACATGGACAACAATAATCCACTATTAACCCTATTAAGACAATACTCTGATTAAGAAACTACCTTAACCTGATTAAGGTCATACTCGAAGTAAACAAATTGAATTTAGACATGTGGAGTACTCCTGTTTTAGTCACATTATTGACGTATTACAGAAATGTAAACACTTTAATCACACTATTAACCTTGTATGAGAGCTTTCACCGCATTTTGTGACGGGACACGATCACACACAGCAGTGCTAAACTGTGGCAAACGAGCTTGGCTGCGTCCCAAATGGCAGATGTAATGACGGTGTACTGTTAATCGAACTATGTTCTATAACAAGTAAAAGGGGAACATGAAAGGAGTATTCTAAAAGCGCCTCATATAAACACCTTAATCACGATATTGTCTTACTAAGATTAAGGTCAATAATTAGGTTACTGCTGTCCATGTAAACGTAGACAGTGACTTAGAACATAGTTCGATTAACAGCACACGTCATTACATCACCTCGCCACGTCACCCGACGTCCCTCCAGAATTTCATGTATACAGTTGGTCTTTTATGGTACAGTATACAGTTTTGGGTGTTTTTAGTTTTAATTTTTATGAAAGCTTCAAGAGCGGTTAATTATTTGTCATGCTATACATGCAAATAGACGACTGCTTGAAGCAGTGGGCTGCGTCCCAAACCGCATACTTACCTACTATGTAGTAGGTAAGTACACGGTCTGGGGCGCAGCTGAGCTCTCTTGTTTGCCGTTGAGCACGGCCGTGTGTGTATGTGTCCTGTCGCAGAATGTGGTGAAAACTCACACAATGTTAATAATGTGATTAAGGTGTTTACATGTCTGTAATGCATGTCGATAATGCAACTAAAACAGGAATACTCCGCGACTGAATCTCCGAATCTGATTTGTGTTTGCTTCGAATATGACTGTTCGGATTAAGGTCATCAATAATCGTTGTTTACATGCTAGTTTCTTAATATTGTCTTAATCGGGTTAATATCAGATTATTGTTGTCCATGTAAATGTACTGAATGTGACCCATTTCCACATTCGAGATGAATGTTAATTAATGCCTAATCTGTCTTTTTCCTCATTTAGGGTCAAGAACTTAAATGCAAATATTTCTTCTTATGGCTCGTCTCGGACAAGCCGTAATAAAGGTTTACTGTTTAAAGCGGTTCTTTGCTGTTTTTGTGTGTATTTAAACTGTGGAAGTCGTTTTGACCCATAACATAATAGAAGGGTTAATGTGGCTGTAGAACAAAGTAGGATACCAAAACAAACATACTCGAAGGACGTTTTGGGAAATGGTGGCGATCTTTTTGTACTTCTGCAGGATTTCCTCTGCTCTTTTCACGGCCCGCTTCTGTGTCTCGCCCTGATTCTCCCCCATCTGTTTCAGCTCATTAATCTCCTGCATCTTGTTCTTAATGAGACCTTTCATCTCTGGGGATATACAACACACACCAAAAATCCTCAATTCTGCTATAAAAACTACACAGAACAGGCTTTCCATGCTCAGAGTCCCAGCGTTAAATGATTAATATGAGAAGGTTGGCTGTGTGATTTTTTTTTGTCTAGGATTAACATCTGAAGTATTTTATGCTGAAGAAACTAATTGAAATGTACAGCAGAGGGGCTCGTAGAAAGTAACGGTAGCACGTACCAAGTCTCTCTTTTTGAATGTCTGTGATTTGGTCCTGAAGTTCTCGTGTTTCCTAAATCATGTGGCACATAAACAAATAAAATGCAATCAATTCATTTTCATATTCTTCTTTATGTAATGTATCATTCATACAATATATGAGTAATAGTTTATGCCATCAATTTTAGGAATTCTAAGCCTAAGGAATACCCATACTTGAAGCAAACACAAATCTCGGATTAAGTCGCAGAGTATTCCTATTAAACTATTTGAAAATTTCTATGCTAAATTTATTCTATGTTAAAACACTGTTACTAACATATATAAATAAATCAATAAACCAATACCTTTAGAACCTTCATTGCCTTTTCACAGAGGTCTGCATTTTCATCAACAACTGCCTTCAATGACCTACGAGGCAATATTATAACATTTGTTATATAAAAAATGATAATGCTTTCATTATAATCAAAAACACCATGCTGTTTCATTTAACAACAAAAAAAAACATTTATTCCTGGTGATAAATAAGGAAAAGCTCCAATATATAGTTTACATTTTAATGAGAAAACTGTCGCACAAGACTGCATTTCAATTTGATCCATAAATTCACTTACGCTGCTCCAGCACCATCCTGTATCAGTTTCTCGATGATGACGTTCCAAACCTGCATCCTAAAACACACCGTGTACCATGTTACACTTCCCACCTCAATTTAAATCTACGCTGTCACCCAGAATCACTCAAACAAACAATCGCAGCAAACAGGAAACCTGGGGTGCAGGCAGTGTTACCTGTGTAGGGCCAGTGTTTTGTTGAAATGTGACGTTCTTGCCTGCGCTATTTCTTTTTCATAATTGGACCTGTGGAAATGACATGAAGAGAATTCATATCCTTTCAAAGCTGTATCGTAGAAAAAGATGCTCGTTTTCACCAACCAGGTAAAGATAAAGACTTACAGAACTGCTTCAGCATCCAGTGTTTCAGAAGACTGAACTTTGTCTGCTGATGAAGCAAAGATAAGAATCAGATCTCAAAAACAAATGTTTAAAAACATTAACAGAAATGTATGTGCTTAGCAGCTTACCCATATTGACTTTAATATTCATGTCAAAGCACTGGTTGGCCATTATATCCTTCATCCTGATGGAACACACACCTTAATTACAAATATACTGTAGCAGCGTTCCGTTCTCAACTTAAAGCCATTATATAGTCCTAAATATCTACTCAAGTGCTCAGTAATAACTGAAGTCTGATTTCCAGCTCACCTTAGTAAATGTATGGGAGAAATGGATGATGGGAGATGATCGCCCGCGGCACCAGGATCAGAATCTTCAGAA
Source organism: Ameiurus melas (assembly GCA_012411365.1). NCBI lineage: Eukaryota > Metazoa > Chordata > Actinopteri > Siluriformes > Ictaluridae > Ameiurus > Ameiurus melas. The sequence continues at coordinate 12,890,311 of CM022776.1, read as the reverse complement.
TCCATCTAAAATGACAAAATTAACCATTCACTAATAACTTGAAATGTTCTTAGATGGTCCATTTGAAACTTTTCCAAAACACGCTAATCATACATTTGGATGCAAAAGTTTGCACACCCTCACTCTGAAATGACCAGGTTGGGCTGTACAGGGATGGTGGATGAGCCAGGTATGTTTGGGGGGGGGGAGGAGGGGTGTGGAATTGGGAACGTGCTAGACTCGGTTTTTTGTAGTATTTATGACATAATGGTAGCTGATAAACACCATCTCCATAAACATGGTATTCTGACTAGTAAATAAACCGCAATATAAAGTTAAAAGGGGACACAGGCTTTTGCACTCAGCTCAACAACAACAACAAAAAAGCCGATTGATTCGACCTCTAGGAGACGATTTTACACAACGATACACACAAACACTTAAATAAAATATTAAACAAATACATTTCAAGCTTACTGTCGTTTCCAGCCAAATCCGCTTATTTCATTACTGCGTTCTTAGCCTGGTTAGCTGCTCTTTGCTAACAACAAACAACCGAATCTGCCGCCTTCTGGAAGTTCTTCGTCACGTGACTAAAGTTAAACGAGCCCACGCCTTCTGTCAAGCCTAGTGTAAACCACAGGCTGAATCTCAACGCTTTCTGCTTCCTTGTTGTTTTTATTTTATTTAATTGTATTATTATTATTATTATTATATTTATTTTTTACTATTTATTTTATTTTATTTTTGTTTATTTTTTTTATTTTTCCCTGCCAATCTACTGCCCACACTCCAGTCCAGTAGGTGGCGGTAATGTACCTTTAGTGGTTCGCCAACCGCCATTAAAAACAAAGAAGAATAAGAAGTATTTCTGCTTCCTATATGAGTCTACTAAACATAGTACATTAGTTAATCCCCCTGCACTCCCTTCCTAGTGCACTATATATTTACTTCGAGGCCATTTGTGATAAAGCTACTGGTTACTGTCCTCTAGACCGCTGTTGTCAGTGTTGGATGTTATGTTATGTTACAGGATGTGATGGGAAATTCATTTTGTCGTAGATAGTAGAGAGATATGTTTCGGTAAGGATTGAGTTTTGAAAAGCCTGCTTAATAGGCGTTCACCGCGATTTATTGACATTATTTAGCAGTGGCTAGCTCGTGTGATTTGTCAAAGGCAAGTGCACCATGACAGTACTAGCTAGTTCGCTGGCTTCCTCAGGGAGGATTGTGCTTAGTACCTAAAGTTGGCTAATATCTTAAATAAACGTCCTACAATTTAATGAAGTTATTCCGAGTTGCAAAATTATTTAATTGTAGAGTCAAGTTAATGCCAGTGATGTTTTGGTGTTATTGTTATTGTTATTAATTGTATTATATATTTACAATTAAAACAAAAATATGTAATGCACTCTTAATAATTTTCGTTTTATGCGTGGTATTTTTTGTTTATAAATATACTGGCCCTGTATTGCAAATACAAACAATAAAGGATTTGTCCTCTAGCTAGAACTAGAAAATGTCAACAGCTGCACCGTTTAAACCGGAAGCAGTTCTTGGAGGTCGCTATGGGAAGTAAAGTTAGCAGTGGCAAGATGGCCGCCGCCAGTCGGGTCGTGCAGGTAAATATTCTCCGTTAGCGATTGAATTTATTGTCTCGTAGTGATAATATTCCTCTCATTTTAGTCTGTAGTCTGTATTTGAGTCTGCGAGGGGTTTTAGCCTGTTAAAGTGACCTTGAGACATTTTATACCCAGGGTTGCTGTGAGCAATTTACCAGATGTCCTTGTCAGTACACGGAGCTGTTTTCAAGTTCTCTTTTTCTATAAATAGGTTTTTATATATATATAAATACGTCTATATATATATATATATATATATATATATATATATATATATATATATATATATATATATATATATATAACACGTCTATATATATATATATATATATATATATATATATATATGTGTATATATATAGACGTGAGAAGAAATTTGGATAATGTATCACTGATGTTGCACAGCATGGCTGTTATTTCTGTAAACACAATCACGGAGGGCATCGCTGTTATATTATATGAGCTGTGTTTATAACAAAACTTATAACATTAAGCTTATATCTAATATCTCATCATCATCATCCCACTTTTCACAGGTTGTGCGACCTCATGCACCACTTATCAAATTTCCAAATCGGCAGGGCGTGCCCAAGCCAAACGGTGAGCATGAAAAATACACTTCAGTGCTGTTTCTTTCAAAACATTTCATCAGGTCATTATTAAGATAAACGAGTAAAGGTCGCACCAAGGGACTCCTTTCAGTGTAAATGATGTCGATACGTTGTTCTTTTCAATATAAACGTTATCTGAAAAATATATCATAAACCAAGTAGGAAAAATGTCGCTAGAAAGTGTTAATTTCCCCCTATGTATAGAGACTTTTGGGACACCTTGTATAATAACTATAAGTCTAACAGTAGTGGACTGTGGAATTTTCTACTATAATGTCTTTTTTTTTTTTAAATATTGTGGAATGATGCCTCGCAGACCTCCCCGGAGAGCACTAGTTATGTGTAGTCTTTTGTGTAGTTGGAATTTAACTTTAGTTAGACGTTTAGTAGTTCCCACTCAGTATGGCGCAAGGTCCCTTTCCAGAACCTTCAGCTAACTGTTCCTCAGTGGTGGAATGCACTTCCAATCTCAATCCGGACTGCAGAATCTCTCACCATCTTCAAAAAACAACTAAAGACCCACCTCTTCCGTGAACGCCTATATCTCATTAAAAAAAAAACCCCACAAACAGAGTCAGATAAAAAACCTCAAAGTGCAACATTACATGTGTAGTTGCAAAAGTAAAACTGTACCAATGCTGCATTTTTCTCAATATCCTGTTCTACTGCTAACTTGAACCTGATGCACTTTTGTAATGCCTATTTGCAATAAACAATGCAAAATAAAATACAAATAAAAACCTTCATAGAAAGTTTTGATATAAAAATATTCCTTTTTTCAGTACAAGAAACACTGAAGCTGCTCATTCCCAACACCCCACACACACCTGCACCTACAACTGTACCTACAGTAGCACAGTCAGCTACACCGCCTCCAAAACCTGCAGGACCCATCAGTCGACTCCCTGGCACACCAGACAACATCTCTATCGTTAAGGAGCTCCCACAGAGATACCGGCGACGGGCCCTCGCACTTGAGGAGATGGACTACATTCAGGTTAGTGCTGGAGTTGAGCCATTGTGTATGTGCGTTTACTCTTCTGCTGAGCTTGAGGGGATCAAATTTTAGTGCTGTGTGTTCATGCACAGGAGTCCAGTACATTCCCACTGCTATCACTACAGTTAACAGTCAGTTGGCACTATCAGTTATTGGGGGGAAAAAAATCCACACCAATAGTCTTGATGACTGAGAAGAGTCCGCTGTCATTATACAGGACGAGAGCGACCTCTAGAGGCGAACTAAAAGCTGACACAATTTGTTGCGTTATTTGAAGTGTGTGGTTTTTTTTTTTTTACATTCTGCATTCTATTTTTATTTGTTATTTGTATTGTTACTTTTTGGTGCAGTTTGGATGTATATCCATCATTTATTTTAATACATTTTTAAAAAAATATGTTTATTTAATTTTTAAAAGTACAGTACATTTTCCTGGTACAATCAGTATTGTTTATTTTTGTAGTATAGTTCAGCAGTATTTTACGCTGAGTGTTCTGTTTTCATTCAGTATCAGTTTTAAAAACTATCTCTTGATTCATCCTTTATTATCAGGTACGTACTGCCCAACTGAGTTACTGTGTATCGGTCAAATCCACTATCGGTCGACCTCTAATACTTAACTCCCAGTGCTTTCAGCGTACAATCCACAACAACAGGGTGTGCTGTTTATATTATAGGAAAATAATCAGGAACAGGGTAATGTGATACAACTCCACCCCTCTCCTGGTTTATTAATATCTGAGTTGAATTCTAATATTTGAACGGATAAAATCAAAAGCAATTTCATCGTAATAATAATAATAAAAAAGACGAATTCTCTCTTCTTTCTTGCGCTTGCAGAGCACTAGTCATGCCTGCATCATTACTACGGCAACCAATGTGACAGTGCAACCAATGAGACTACAGTTTGAAGAAATAAATTGTATTTAAACTTTAGTCACCCTTAAAATCCTTTCTTAAAAACAATTTAAGAAATTAGTGATATTTTTATAAAAATCTTTTTACTTTGCTGTCTGAGCCTGAGAGTCTTGAATAATACAAGCTAGGACAAAACAGGTCGTGGGTTAACAGTGGCTGTTATGGATTGGTATATTGCTGTATATTCCTCATCGTTAACCATATTCTCGTTCTGTTTGCAGCGCGGCGGGCCTGAGTGACGGGTCATCGTTAAATCCTGCCAGCGCCGATAGCTGTGGAGGTTTTTCTTGTTGCCTCGTATTCTCCTCATCAAGAGGATTTCACCATAGAGGATTAGAGTTATTTTGCAAATGTACATAGAGGTGATTTTGAAATATAATTATTCAATATGGGCCGGGTCATTTTTCCTCATTAACCTCATTCAACTGCAGTGTGTTCTCTTTGCAGCATTGACTCGTTGACCGCGAGTTAGTACTTTTCTAGGTGCATTCTGTTAAGCCAACATTACAGATTATGATTATTATTATTATTAATATAGTTGGATCATTTCACTAAGCCAGGCTGCTCAGTTCACACTGCAGTCTTTCACTTTGTTCCCCAGTTACACCTCACATCAGTTTGTTCGTTTGGCACAAGAAGGAATAACAATTATCCTGCACTGTGTGGAAATCTGGGTTATTAAATTTATATTAATTTACATTAGTTTGCTTTGTGTTGTATTTCACAACCTATAGGAAAAATCCCACCTGAATGACACATATCTATACGTACAATTAATATATACTATTCGATTGTGTGAAAGATTTCTTTTGTGATTATCTCGGGGACAGTCGTCATTTTGGTTAAAGGTTTCCTCAGTTGGCCCACAATGCAGTTCAACAACTGCCTGATAGCGGCGTCAATGGGAATTGTACTGCGCTCCACTAAAGATCGTAACATGGAATTTCCGCCGTCGGACTGGGGGGGGAAACCCAACTCGACTTGGAATTCCTACTCGGAAAGTTTTTCCTCAACCCCGAGTTCAGCATGTCACGTCAACACGACTGCTTGCAACATCAGCAGTAAATAAAATCACTTCTCTAATTTGTGAGTTTATAGTAGTAATTACTGTAGACCAATCGACAGACACAATTGTTGGTTAAATCTGTAACTCAAACCTTACAGTTGTTTTGAAAGACTAAAACATGTGGTGTTTTAAACTCTATCACTATTGTTAGCTGGCTAGCTTGTGTTACAGGATATACATGCTACACTTTCATGTGTTTTCACGCTTTGTAGAACGTGCCTGAGGTCAAAAATGACACAGTTGCCGCATTGGGCCTCACTTCATCTCTAAAAGGAGCGATGCAGCAGCGCTTCAGTCCTTTAGTCTGTCCAGCTGTCTCGCCTCTTCATCTGTATACCCAGCGTGAGCAGATCAGCTTCCATAGCGTCAACTTTCACGCTTACACTGCCGTCATCAACCCCACTGTGCTTGTCAGCTTGTAAATCTGTGACTAGTTTAGCCGAGTCTCTAAGTCTGTAACTCAGCATGACTGCATCATCTAGCTGCTTTGCATCCTGGAACGTAGTGTCCATTTGGTTTCTGCTATATGTTGAAGACGTTTGGGTTCGAGATGAAAATATGAACGAGACAACAGATCAGAATTTCAGATTATGTTGACAGTCTTAACAGAAACAAACACTGGAAGACTTTAAACTCTCTCACAACTGTTTCCAGAGCTTTATTTCTGGATGTTTTACATCAAGTAATAAAGTACAACAAAAAAATACAAAATAATGCCTAAATAAGCGCAAAAAAGCAATATAACTGTATTTACATGTTAAACAATATGTTGGAATAATTCAGTTATTAAATGTTATGATTGTCTATATTTCTGGATAAACATTTATAGTTATATGTCGCCGTTATTCACAATTGTATTTTCCCTTTTCTTTATTTTATAAGAAGTTTCTCCCATGAACGGATCGGAGCTCATTTTCAGTTTGAATTCAAACTAAATGAATGTGAAATACACAAACCCAAAAATCACTGAATACTTTTCTAAGCAATTTGGGAAGGATGGATATGTGTAACTCAATACAACTTGTACATTAAACTTTCTTATATTCAAACATGAAAAACGGGATGTTTCAACACACTGCCACCTGGAAAGTGGATTAAAACACATTGATACTATCAGCTGAACCACTTTCACATGCAGTGAGTGGGAGAAGCAACATCTCACATCCTAAATCTTTGAAACATTGTTTAAAAATATATATATATTTTTTTACATTCAGACTCCAGCAGAAAATCTGGAGTTGATGCACTGAGAAAGCTTGCATTTGGGGCAGCAGGGACGTTTTTCCACAGAGCATCTCTTAGTAAGACATAGAAAACCAAAGCCACATCTCTTCACTAGGAATGTCTTTGCCTCAAGTTATCTAGTACATGTGTTGTGAAAAATCCCAAACATCTGCAAGACTATATTTCTACTCCAGCACGACTCCTGGACGTACACACAGCAGCAGCAGTGCATTTTAACCCTCAGCTCTGTGATTCTGTACTCATCAGGTGCAGTTTTTCACATTGACCCATAGCAGCTTATTTGATGAGAAGAAATGAAATGCCTTTCCACACCCATATGAGCTGAGGTGAATCGTCTTGCACTTGTAGTGGGGCGTCCCGAAAGAAGTCATTAAAGAGAATGTGCCATGCAAATCTCTATACATCTCCCACTTGAAACATTTTAGTGGTAATCTGCAAAATAGCCACCGCTATCGTGTAAGATGGGCACATTTCTTATCATTATTATTTTTTAAAAGAAGAGCGTAATGTCTTTAAGGAATACTAGAAGAAATACAACAATTAAACAAACTGTACATATCTACATGTTATTGCCATAATAAACAAGAACCTTATATATATATTTTGCATCAGCCATTCTCTAAAATGTGTTCAGGGTTAAAAGTATTCAACAGTATTTTGTATTCTGGATGCACAGAACAAAAAAGCGCTTGTTTTGAGATGCAAGTCCCATCTGCTCAGTGCGTACAGTATACAAAAATGGCAGAAAAGGGATATTTTTACAGCTCAGCAAGCCGAACAAATAAAACAAAGCATCTGAGTATCTTCAGTACATCAGGTGCCATGTCTGATTCTGAAGAGCTGAAATAATCGCAATAACTTTCAAAGCATCGACTATGAGGTTTACAGAAACCACGAGTGACCCGTAATAGCAGACTGGTGTCTGTACTGTAAGAACCACAAGCCTTTAAGCTCGAAGTTAAACCTCCAGCGAGCATGATAGCTTTGGGGCTACCTGATGTAGCATATTCACAACAGAAAATGTATAATATAATACTGTCACCAAACTTCGGAGAGAGTGGGGGAGTTTATAAATTTTCATTTTGGGGTACAACAGAGGCCGAAGTCAAAATGACGCTTCCTCAGTTTTCTACTAAAACTTAAAAAACAAACAAAAAAAAAACAGATTGAGTAAAGCAGCGGGGGTGGATCTGCTCACTCATCGTTCAACACGCATCCTAGTTATAAGGTATACCAATTTTCAGCTGCCTGTTTCCTGGAAGTCTTAGAAGAGGAAATAATATTGGCACCCTCAATACTCATTCTTCCAAGCAAGCGGTTCAGGTAAAAAAAAAAAAACAACAAACAAACAAAAAAACCCTGATGATATGTGAAGTTGCACACTGAAGGGTGAATTTTTAAAGCTTAAATACACTTAAAACCAGCCAAACTAGAACAAGCACAGCTACCAACAAACTGGACAAATATGCAATTCTCTTCATACAAAACATTAACATCCAATGGCACGCTGACGCTTCCTAAAAACACAGACAGGGCACACAGCATGCATTCGCAGAGCAAAAGCAAAACAAACAAACAGGGAAGAAAAAAAAAGGAAACATGGAAGCCAAAATTTTCTCTCATAAGAAGTGCTCTTCATTGTAATAGATATGTGGTTTTGCTGCAAATCCCCAATTTTAAGAGGAAAAAAGTTTCCTGATATACAAAATGCTACATTTGCCGAACCACGGTGTCTCAGCTTGTGTAAACATCAAAAACAGTACCAATTTAGAATAAAAAATAAACTTACAAATGACAAAAGATACAAAACAAAAAGAAGTCAATGCAGTTTCTGGCAACAATTCTTTTTCACGGGAAAGTGAAAGTGAAGGCTTCAGTTACAGCGATGGGTTTACGATAAGAGAGCAACGGTCACAGCTCTCTACCTCCAGCATTTATGTTGAACTGTAAATCGATGCTGAAATAGCGTTATCTAAAGAATCAGAAAAATAAATGGCTATTTAAACTCTTGAGAAATCAAGATTTCGTAGCTCTGTACAATAAAGACATCACTGATGTCATATTACACAAAAAAGTAGATTTATACATAATTAGAAAAGAAACTAAGGTTCAGTAAGTGGGTGGATCTGTACAGGTTGGGAGGTGTGTGTGTGTGTGTGTGTGTGTTGGGGTCAGTCAGACTGCAGTGCAGTGTGTTGGTGATGGCGTGAGTGTGAGCTGATGAAAGCGCTTGCGTCTCCGCTCGCTATACTGCTGAAGTCTGTGAGCGACACGGCCATCTTGGCTCCTGTGATGCGGTGTGTGTCGTTGATGAACGAGTCGGCGAGGCCCATCCGGAGGCGTTTGGGGGGACGCTCGCACTCCTTGCCGCTGCACACGCTGAGCTCCGACCGGTACAGAGCCGAGTCGAGGACGCCAAGGCAGCTGGCGTCGCCACTTGCTCCGTAGCCCAGAGTAGCTTCATCGTGAGTCAGCGCTCCACGGTGGAACGTCTCCAGAGGGGGGAAGTAAGACGAGTCTAAGCAGCTCACATCAGCCTGACTGCACACGGATGCCACGCTGTTACTCAGAGCTGGAAATGAAGAGGGGAGGGAAGGAGGGGAAAAAGAAAAGAAAACAAAAAAAAGTTACTGGAACTTATCTTATTTCTTCTTTAGCCATTTTTGCTTAATAAGTTATATAGTTATACCACTAATAATTGTAATTGTTTATTATAAACTATATAGCCATTATAAACTATATTATAAACTATATAGCCAAGATCTCAGTAAGAGCCTGAAGCAATTTTTATTTATTAATTGACGTCTTACTACTACATGTTTTACTGTATTACTAAAAAAGTGTAAAAGCAGCTAAACTGACTATGCACATGTTCTACATCACGCACTGTCTATCATATCCACATAACTGAGTAATTACTGAATTCCCTGCTCACAGGATACAGACAGATACTACAGGTGGAATGTAAAGTTAAATCATATATAAAAGGAACATTTTATATATGATGGATTAGGATTATGCTTTGTTTGAAAATTCGGCTCATGCAGCTTTGTGGAGGGAGGGAATGTGTTTTTTGCACCAATGGAAGCTCTATGCCGAGAGTAAGGAGTGGATCATCATTTCATTTGCCCAGTGCAGTTTTAGTTGATCTCTGTTCTAGTACTTTTAGCTACGGGTACGTTTTCGTAGAGAAATCGGAGACGGTAATGGCATTTCTAAACCAACTACAAGTTGAATAATGACACGCCTCACCTTCATTCATATAACTCACAATGCAATACATTACATTTCCAAAACCAGCAGTGGAAAAGACAGCAAAAATGATGAATTTTCAAGCCATCACAGAGTTTCTAAATGTAACTGGGAAAATAGAACGCACACACGCATTCATAAAATATACACGTTTAACTGTGTTTATTTATTTGACAAACTAATTATATATCATACACACACTGCCTGCCAAAAGTATGGGGACACTCGACTGAAATGTTTCTCATGAGCATAAAAAACCTTTTGATCTGAAAGTGATTAAAAATGATTAAATGTTTGAAATCGGTGTTGTAGACAAAAATATAACCGTACCAGCATATTTATTTCTTTCATTAGCAAGCGAAGATTTTAACAACAATTGCAAAAATATAAATATAAATTGGAGCGAAATATTCCGAAAAGCAGACGATAAGAGTCCGGAGTAGGTGGGAACTCCTTTAATACTGTTTAAAACGCATCTCAGGGAAATTCCTCAATAAAATCGATTGAGAAAATGCCAAGAATACATTTCTGGAAATTCTAAGCAAAAATGGCGTCTACTTTGAAGATGATAAAATATTAAATTATTTAGATTTATTTTGGATTTATCATCATAACATAATTCCCACAGTTCCATTTGTCGTACTCCAGAGTTTTGATGACTTTATTATTATTCTAAAATGTGGGAGTAAAAATTTAAATAAAGAATGAGTGTCTAAACTTTTGACCGGTTGTGTATATATAAAACAGTATTTTTGTATATAAAAGTATCTTTACTTCACTGTCATTGAAGTTCAACTTCTTAGACCTTTAGGCATGCTCCATGTCATCTGAAACACACAGCACCGTGTGCAGGCTACCCTTTAAAGCAGGGGTGGGGAACTCATTTGGAGTAGGGGGCCACATTGGCTAAAATATCACCTTAGGTGGGCCGAGAACAATCAGAACAGTTAAAATTGAACTTGACACTTATTTATCACCCAAAATGGAATTCTGAGGTAAATTTACATATAAACAGCCATAATAGGCAGGATTAGATTAGACTAACACACTGCATGACAGAATAAACTGATACAAAACCAAACCGATCATTTCACCACATCACACAACTGGCTTTCACAGCAGCATCGTTAATCTCCTGACTACGAGTAAAAACTGACTGTTGCTTTTTAAGTGCTGCAACCAACTCATTTACCGTGTCTGTTCGTGCCTGGCCAGTAAACTGTACATCACATGATTTGTATAGAATGCCGTCAAATATTAAATTCTTTGAGGACCACCACATGCTGGGATCAAATTAAACATTAATTATTTATTTACTTCCCTGAAGAAATATTCTCTTGTCCAATTTTCTTGGAATATACGGCATTCACCTTCCGAGACATTTCTCACATACTCACGTTGGAAATACCCAAAGATTACAAGTAACCATTAGCAACATTAGGCCCGTATAGCCTAAGGACGCAGACAAGAGGACCTCTAGTGGATATATAAAAGTAAATGCATCTGTGTGTGGATAATTCCTTACATTTCCTTTACATAACTGCGTTACATTTCCATTACTTGGTCTACGGGCTGCACGGACTCATCAGACAGGCCAGTCACCCCTGATTTAAAGGGAAGACGTTTACCATATAAGGAGATTCGAAAGCATTTCTTTATGCAAGCAAGTATGGCTGTGCACAGGCACATCAATTCTGAATGTGTGGGATTTATCAATGGCCATTCAATGGACAGCTGTGCATACGTACGTTTCATAAATACCAATTTCCTTTTGCGCACGAGTACAAATTTAGTACTGTACTTATTTATCAAATGATGCATAAAACAAAACCCCAGGGCTTTATCCAGTTGAAAAAGCTACATTAATTTTAACATCATTCACACATAGGGATGAAATGGTTACCGGTTTCACAATAAAATTCCCCAGACGATTAGTGTTAGCGCACCACATTTAATTATCATCAAAACCATGCGTAATCATCATGATTTGCAAAACTTGTGGCAAATGATGTCCACACACACGCAGCATGAGTCTGACGCAGGCGCAGCATGCAACACTGCCCTCCACCGTGTTCTCATTCTCCAATAACGACAGTGACGGCGCTCGGGAGATTTTCCAACCCTAATACTGAAGTCCTTTAATTTTCAATACAATCGATAACTATAACAGACGCATTAACTTTAATGTTATTATATTTATGATGCTCATTTTATTGGTCGTTTGTTGATTTTCAAATATAAACAAGTTTAAATGATTTCAGGGTGTGTATCAGTACTGTTTGTACATTTTCAGCACATTTTAACAATACCGTGATAATACTGGTAACCGTGATAGTTTTGGTCAAGATAATCGTGACATGAAATTTTCATACCGCGACGTCTCTATTCACATGGCAAATGAATACAATAATAAAAAAATCAAAATACAAATTCAGGTTCTGCTGCAGGTTCTGCTGTGCCTTTGCCCAAATTTATTTCCATAAAAGCGAACAATGTAAAACAAGTACTCCTCTAGAACCTTTCCATTTCTTCTGTAGGATAGAACCATTTAGTTTCTTAAAATGTTGTGGAACCTCTGCTACAATGAGCTTCCTTCATTATGGCGCTGATGAAGGAGCACCCCGATGCATCTGAAGTCACACTGCTATAGGTTCACATCGCAAGAGTTCATGCAAATTGAACTTGAAGCAAATGTCGTATGCAAACATTAATCAGTAGAAGAAGCAATGGTTTTCACAGAAAAGGGAACGTGTCCTGTTTAATTAACAATGCTTAAATCCAATTGGTTAAAGATCTTAAATCTGAAGCAAATGTATTATCCAAAATTTCACCTTCTAACATCGCATCAAAAGCTGCAGATGTAAACTGGGAGATCTTGCTCGTGGTTTCCTAAGAGTGTGACACTCACCTGTGAGGTCACTGGCAGTGATTGTGTTGAGAAGGCCGAGCTGCTGTCCGGCAGACACCTCCATCCTCCCTCCTGCCCCACCTGAGCACATGGGTGAAGAGCCGTCCACTGCCAGACCCTCTGCCTCGTCCACTAACCGGTCCATCAGGTCTCTGTGGAGGAAAACTCAACTGTGATTATCGTATAGAGGATTTTTTGGGAGCATTTTTTTCTTCCTTTATGTATATAATTAACTGATTATTTGTGGCTGCTATTTTATTTTTACTGCTGCTAATGTAGGTACCCTGAAAACATTTGCTTTTCTGAGTCGTTGTTTCGCCATATAGCATCATAGAGCTGTGACCAGAGCAATAGGAAGAAAGCCCCACCTGTCTCGTCACTGAAGCTTCGATTCTGCTCACCATTAAAGTTTAATAATTAACCAACTTTTTATGAATCTTTATTCCAAGTAAAAAAAAAAACCTTAAAGGCCTTTTTTTTTAGGATTTGCTTAAATTTATTTTTGTTCATTTTCACAAGGACTTGTTCTATTACCCCTATTATATTCAATGATGAGTTACTGTAAACAATATGATTTACTTACGTCACACCAGGGTAAATGCTATATTTCTTTTTCCCGAACCGGTTCTGCTGAACAAAATAGTCAAAACGTTCAGACTTTTTCCACATGTAATAAAAGGCCACACACTCTGCCACCGTCCTCGTTGGAACCTAAAAATGACAAAAGCATAAAAGGGGAATTAATTACAGAGAACCACATTTTATTTTTTTCTGAATTTTCCCAAAATAGCAAAAACTGAGCATCAGCAGGGCTTGACATTAAGCGTTGTCATGTGCTTGACCTTCAGACAAATTTACTTGCCATTCACTTGACAAAGTAAATAAAGTTACTTGCCCGGAGAGAAAAAAGGAATTTTTTTTCCACAATTGCTGTGTAAATATAATTATTTAGAAGCACACTCTCATCAGCTCATAACACCTTACTTGAGTCATTCAACTTTAAACAGCACCACACTAAACAGTGATAAGGTAGCTGGCAACAGCACTGTTGCAGTCCTGGAAAGAAGCAAATGCGCAAACTTCATTTTTCAAATCATGTTTGCCTTCATGTTGTGCTGGTGGCATTTGCTTTTGTCATGGGACAGGCAGGCGTGCATCCTGAAAGCGCTTGTCCCCTTGACTAATGAACGTGAGCTGTAATAGAGGAATACTTCTCAATTTCTTGAATTCACAATATAAAAATATTAGCTACTTTTCTAGTTGTAGAACAAGTTGCTTTAAATTCACTTAAGCCCAAAGTATGCTTGACTTTTTACACGTACGCTAGGAACAGCATACAGTATGCATTATGCAAATGTCATTATCAGCAGAGTACGAGCGTACTGTACATTAACCGCTGATTATTCTAACCATGCGTACTTTGTACACGTAGGTCACATGTTGTTCCACAAGGTGGCAACAGTGACCCAGGGCTGTTGATTCTCAAGGTAGTTAAAGAAAAAACAGAAGAGATGGAAACAAGTGCAAGCTCTTTTCTGGTTGAGTGGTCGTACAGACTATCTTCTCCTTCTCTTTTTTAATATGTTCACACCTGAAAACCTGCTTTACTGCGCTGTACCGACTCTTGTAGGCCAGGAGAGGTAGAGCAAGTTACATGCATGCATGTCGACTGTCTGTGTACACGTATGTCAAATGGAGTATACTTTGAAAAGCTATGTATACGATAGTGTACACGCTATCGCACGTGTAGCAGACGAAGTATACCATAGGCTAAAGAGTTGCAATCTCAAGCAACATGTCAAAGTTTCTGTTTCTACAGGATGTTGTCTAATACAATGCAATAGTACATATGCAATAAACTCTATTCTCTACGGTAGAAAAATAAACTTGCACTGGGTAGTGATGTAGCTAGCTAGTGTTTCTGGTAATATTGGAGCAAGTGTACAGAGCTGTGAACATCACCTGTCAAATTCATCTTTCCAGGTAGTGATAAATTTCCTCTCCCTTATATTTTCATTAACTGTGTTAGATTCTGCAGTCATTTGTTTGAGTTCGATGCTTTACCATGCGCTTGGCCAGGGTGCGGAGGCTTGAGTGACATTGACTTTTAGAAAATGAAAGACGAGCTTCGCTGTTGTTGCTTGAGGTAAAGTCGAATCAAATTCTGATTGGTCAAGCTTGTTTCTAAACTACCGCTTGTTTAGACCTGCACTTTCCTGGTTTCCGCAGAATGCACAAGCCTACACACTCTAGATTATTTTCAGCAGCAGAACAACATGAACTTGGTTATAACTTAACAAAATCTACATCACAAATAAAAGCCAGTTATTATTTCTTCTTTTTGTTATTATTATTATTGACATTTTCCAGGCTACGGGAAAGTAAAATTGTCTTTCACCCAACAAGTGTTAACATCGAGCCCTGATTAGTGTTCGAACTTGGTCCAATTCAAATGAAGTACCAACCTTGTTTTTCTGAATTAGATGGAAGTTCTTTTCATAAATCTGTAGTGCATGCTCAAAATTTCTACATTCTTCTTCAGACCATGGTGGCGATTCTTCTACGCAGAAAACAAAGTGATGGATTACCTTCCAGTTTCCAAACGATCTGAACACAACGTTCTTGTTTAAATGTTAAGAAACTTACCTTTTGAGGATTTCGGATTACTGCAGTATTGCGTTAGTGCCTCAGATGTACTGTAATTACATTTCACAAGCTCGTACAAAGCCTAGAAAGAGACAGATATTAGGTCAGTCAGTAAATATCTCTTAGATACGAGACTCACTTGAGACCATATGAAAATACAGTGAAACGTCAGTCACGCTTAAGTTGAAACTACTTAACTTATACATAATGTCTGAATAAATCATCATCGTTGTCATAAAGCTTTTTTAGAAAACTAGATAAAGTGTGCTCTGTGCAGCCTGAAGTTAGAAACCTGTTCATTGTCTCGTATGTGTCCTCCACATGTAGAGCTTTCTATGCTACTGTCTGCAGGCTGAGACAGCGCCTTTCTGAGGTAGTCCTCCACCTTCCTCTCCGACAACACGTCAGGACACCAGAGCAACTGATCCTCCTCTTCAAACACTGCAAAATACAAACCCACACATTTAACTGACGAACAGTAGAACCACGAGGTGACTGTGTGAGACAGATTTGCACTGGGATTTTTCTATTCTTTACCCAAAAGATCATCATCTGTGCATGCTAATTAATTTGACTAATAAAAAATAAATTCTACCATCATCTCTGCTGATGTGTGCCGTGCCACAGGCAGTGAGCTTTCAAACAAGTAGTACGAACTGGATACAGAATCAAGGTACACTGCACCACCGTGAAGTGTGCCAAGTTTAAACACACATGCCAAATGAAACCAAGGAGTTGTTTTCTTCCTGTTATTTGTCCACTTAGAGAATACGAATTAAAAATAAATAAATAAATAATCTAATTACCACAACATGAAATCTGCTTCTCCTGGGTGTCCAAACTACTGATTTGTCCATTCCTGCAACTTATTTTGAACTGTATTTTAAAAAGTCACACTATTCCTTATTATTAGTGATGCAAGGAAAATTCTATGGCAGAAATGATACTTTTATTGAAATAAACACACCAAAACAAAAACACTATTAAATATATTATTCTTAATTCAGTTCTGTAACAATCGAATGTAACAGATTTTTTTAGCCAATTATCCATTAAATGCAGATTGCAAATTTGATGTCTGCATCAGAAACTTCTAAGTATTTACAAACCACTAACATGATCGCCATTTGCTGGGTAGCACCGTGATAACCGTCGGCTAGATCGAGAGTGAAATCTGAGCGCTGAGCACTAAGGGGCAGCGTGGGGTGGGGCATGGCGGCATATGTTTTTGGCTTATATTTTCTGCCTTTTTTCTCTTTCCGTCAAAAACCGAAAATTTCGGTGCTTCCCTACTTACTACACATGAAATGGTTTATATCATTATTTTCAAGAGTCACACCTCTAAATTATTATTTATTTATTTTTTTTCCCCCACATTTTTGACAACTCAACTAAGTCCCTCACCCTTGTCATCAGAGTAGAAACTCAAGCCCACAGGAACCTCTGCTTGGTACTGGGATCCAACCATTATTTCCTGCAAGGGAAGAAAATCAGCTCCGTTTCCATTTGAACATCAACGTTTCATATACGTCACAAGATTCTATAAAAGAACACGCGACTGGAGCATTAGTCGCTTATATTATTCCAGTTTACTGTCTCGTTATGACACGGACCTTCCTTGAATCCTCTGGACTAAGAGCATCCTCTTCTCCCTCAGACTCCTTATCACCGTCATAAGTAGTGTTGGCTGAGATCAGAGAAACAGCACATCATGAATGGATTACTGGCATTATAATAAGATAGATATATATATATATATTATATATATATATATATATATATATATATATATATATACATATATATACACACCACACACACACACACACACACACAGACACACACACATTTTAAACTAAAACTAGGTTAATGTCGAATCATGATAAGAACCTCAAAAACAGACAAATTATGTAATGAGAGGATCAGCACCAATGGAAGATCACAAACTCAATCAGATTCACATAAAACCATTTCCAAGTGTAGCTCTGATACATCTCTCTCTAAAAACAAACAAACAAACAAATAAATAAATAAATAAAATACAAACCTCAAACACAGATTAAAAATTATCCATGAAATTTAAAATATATTCATCCATGATTGTAGACTTTCATTAAATTCTTTGTTTACTTATGAGTGTATTATCTTTTATTTTCACAGCACATTGAGGTAAACTCAAATAAAGCATTACTACTACTACTAAGATGTATGTATTAATTAATACAACTTTTTACTTTTATTGATTTACCTGTCAATGTCATTATATAATTACCAACAATAATATTATACTTCATGTTTTTAAATCAACATTATATTGCTGGGTCTACATAAATAATTAAATATATTTAATAATACAATATTTTATAATATTTAATGGTGAACGAATATTTCTATATGAATATTGACACTAGTGCAGAGAGCCATCAATCTTTTTTACTTCATATTTGTGCGGACTCACATCTGAGTGTTCTTGGGAAGAAGTCAGTGGCTTCATGGGAGGTAACAGAAGGAGTCAGATCATCAGCTGAAGACTGCGTCTCTTCCTCATAGTCTCCTGACAGCAGATCCTTGGCTATCTCTTCCTACAGACATGTCCAGAAAATCTCATAAAATTTTCTTCACCAACTCGAATTATATTTTTTGTCTGAATTCTCCAATCATCTAGAAAATCAAAGAATCTGGCAACACTGCTAACACTACACAGGTTACCTTATCCAGGGTCATGTCCGGAAGGTCATCAGCCAGTTCACCAGAGGAGCTGTCCATGCTCGACCCTGCAGCCGTGCTGACTGACGGGTCATAACGATAGATAGCCAACAGTTCCTCCAGAGGCATATTCCCTTCCTAAAAATCAAAGCACATTGGTCATAGCTTATTTAAGAGGCTAACAATCATGCTGATTTTATTCACTTTAACTGTACACACGAGTTACACTGAGCAGAAGTGCAAGACAGCAGCACCCACCAAGGCCAGCTCTGGAAGTATACTTTAATGGCAATGTAAATCATTTCTAATAAAACCTTCATGGATACTATTTAACTGTGATGTGATGAATCGTTTAATTATTCGAGTCTCTGATGTTGCTCTTCGTGTTAATAGCGGATTTCCACATTTTTAAATCACTCCTGCTGTTTTACAGCATTACAAATACTGTAATGTCATCTCAACCTTAATTAGTTTAAATTACAGAGGAAAAAAAATAAATTTTCTGCTTTAATGCTAACTGGCATGATTGCGCTTTTTAAACATTTAAAAGATTAAATTAAAGTTCTAGAATGTCTGTGTAACAAGTTAATTCCTGTTATCGCTTGAGTTATATCAGCTATAAACAGCCATTACCTCATCAACCTCTTTTTCTCCCTCAATAAACGCAGTACGTCACTGAGAAATCTGATCATCTGATCTGATCTTCTGTTCAGAAGATCTTCCTGTGGCAGAAAACTTACTGACTGTTACAAAGTGCTCACACTGGAGACTCCTTCCATAAATGTTAAGTAATGTCTTGTTACAGAAAACTACACCATACCAATTATTAGTCATCTTTGTTGAATTATTATTATTATTTTTTTCAATCTCAGGGAATAATATGTTACTACAGAATCGATATTAGTATGAGCACATTAATATAAACATATGAGCTGAATTATGGTCATACAGTGCATTGAAATATGGTCAGAGCTGCCATAGGCTGACTAAAGCTGCAGCAACTAATCGATTATGACAATCGGTGTCAATGAATTTCATTCTTGATAAGTTGGCCTGCGCACGGCACGGGGTACGTTTACCCATTACTGTTCCGAAAACACGCTTCGGAGAGTAAATACTAAAAGTTGTGTCCCAAATGACGTACTATATACTTACACTATGCACTCTACTGTCTATTGTATAAATATTAGAAAGGTAATATCGTCTCAAATGGAACATGAGCTTTTTAAAAATTTATTTTACTAACTGGAAGTATAAGCTGTTTAATGTCAAAAGCACGTAATGTCACGCCACTAATTTTAGCAGAATACCCAGAGTCACGGACTACGCTTGCTGTGATAGTCGGTGTTACACGGTGTTCGGCCGCACGCCGATTACATAGCGGTCCACCGCAGCACCGCCCCCACGGTCATGTTTCTTTCTTTCTTTTTTTTAATATAAATAGTAATAATTATTTAGTTCAGGTACAAAATGGATGCTACAATTAAAAACTGAACGCGTCTGCTCAATTCAGCATTAGCCGAACGAGTCAGAGTCACAGCACAGAGAAGATCTCATTCATCACGTGACGAGAGTGAGGCGAGCTGACTGACAAGACGATTACGGAAGATTTGGTTTCAAGAGTTCAATGTTTAATATAAGCAAGCTTGTCATTGTACTGTTCTGTAGTTGTTGTGTTTTTCATTAAGAATAATAATGAACCCACCATTCAAGCAATTGCTCGCCCTAAACTGCGGCTAATTTGAAAGTGAAAGTAAAATGTGCATGGGAATTCATAAGCAATTTAAAAGTGAGGGGGAAAATCTAAAGGCGGTGAGTACCAGACCACAAGGTGCAGTGAAAGTGAGATTTTATTATTAATTTAGGATGTAGTTTAATTATCAGTGCTTTTTTGTGCATCCATTAAAATAATGCATAAATACTTGCACACACACATTTTTTAAATATATATATATTTTATTATTATTATTATTATTTTTTAGACAAACCATTGTGTTAATGTAAAATTTAATAATTTTCTACGTTTTATGAGTGTTTATCCTTTTAGTTTGTGGATTTTATTTTAAACGAAAAAAAAAATGCATATTATATATATATATGATACGATACTTGAAGTTTCGATATCTCAATTTAACCGCAGACGATAAAACTCTCTGTGTCAGATTAGACAGATGCGATAAACACACCTAATATTCATAGAGGACCGAATGTGTTTAAAAGCTCACCTTCTCCAGATCCGCCAGTTCAGCGCTGAAATTCCTGTCTTCTTCCTGCGCCTCCTCCTCTTCTAACGTCCGCTCATCGTCGTACTCATGAACCAGCATCTCTGCTGTAGGGTCAAAGTCATGATCCTCCGAGGACAGAGAGCCAACTGTGCGCAGAGAGCATTAACACACACACACACACACACAGTTTACATACTGCAACTTTCAACATGCAAAAATAAACGATGACATCCAATACAATGCATTAATGAATTATTATTATTATTACTATTATTATTATACATACCAGGGCTTGAACTCCCAAGGGAAGCCTGAGGAGACACAGACAGATGTATTAACAGCAAATTCATTGAAAATAAATTGCAAGAAAATAAGGTAAAAGCTAAGGGTCTAAGTGGCGGGATTTACACCGCGACCAGTCAACAGGCCCCGGCGTGAACGGACAAGCATCTCTGGAGCTCCAGAAATGTTCAAAATACAATTTATTGAATGTGTAACAAACTACATTTTACCATTCGACTTTAGCACAATGACAGCGTCTATCGGGAAGCATGTCTTAGTATTTACGCTGTGTTTTTTTTGTTGTTGTTGTTGTTTTTTGTCCGAGATGCGAGGGGGGAAAAACATAAACAAAGCGTTAGTGCACGAAATCTAGCCGTATTTCACCATTTCTACACATGCACAGCGAGCAAACGGCTCCTTAACACGCAAATAACCTCGTGTTTAATCCAACTGGATCGGTCCGCGGGTTTTTAGCCCGCGCATTTCAATAAAAATAATAGTAAACATTAGCGAGCGCAGTTTTGTCGGAGTCTGCGCGGACAGCTAGCGTTAGCTAACGGGACGCGGTAGCGAAAAGGCCTGTCGAGCCCTGGTACATCCCTGTATAAATACACTCTTCTCCAGTCTATTCTCCAGCCCTGTGAGGCGGGAAAACACCCCGCTGCGACAAACAGACACTGCTATACATCGTCTGTTTCTACACAGTTAAAACCCGTCCCTCGGACATGTCAAATAGACGCATTTTTAAATCTGACACTTCTTTCCAGCTTTCCTTCTTACCTCCGCCATATTGGTCGCGTTAGTCTCATAGGCCAGCTCGCGCCCAGTACCCGGATGGACTCGGGTAACCAATGGGAAGCCCAGGCGGCAGTCCGGCTCAGTTGAACTCACCAGCAATGACCACTGACTGTGAAATGCTCTTTTTTTAAAAAATAAAAAGCACGATTATGTGATCAAACCGCTGAGCTGATGCGATGCTTTTTCAACTCTGTATGCATACAAATTTCTGTCCTTCGAAATACATCTTCTGACATATTTATATATGACATCTGCTGCACATGGACCATCTGATAACCTGATATATCTTATCATGCTGCTACTTCTGTTCATTTTTATTTATATTCATTTATTTTTTGCATTCTTGTCATACTGACACTACTACTGACATTCATTCATCTTCAGTAAATACTTTAAAATAAAAAAAATTAAAAAATTATATATATATATATATATATATATATATATATATATATATATATATATATATATATATATATATATATATATATATATATTATTATTATTATTATTATTATTCTTGTTCATGGATGAGGTGGATCCAGACAGAACTTATTTTAGGAATAGGAACACTGGGTGCGAGATGAGAGAATTCACCCTGGCAGGGATGCCTGTCCTTGTGTGGGCACCACACACACACACACACACACACACACACACACACACACACACACACACACACACACACACTAATTCATAAGTTAAATGTAGCGTAGCCAATCCACCTACCAGCATGTTTTCAGATGGTAGGGGGAATAAAAAAAATTATGTTAACAGGTAAAATTAGAACATTTAGAACGTTTATAACTGAAGCTTATAACTTGTAATGATATAATCCAACTGAATAAAATAAAGATACATTGAGATAATAAAGGAAAAAAGGTATATAAAGATCACTTATATAAAATTATATACATACATATATATATATATATAAAGGAAATTCTCTTATATCATGTACTCTCTTGTATTATGAACTGCTATATGATAAATGTATTCATTTAATTACCTCTTTAAATAAGCAGATCAATTGTCATCTTTCTTATAGCTGGCACATGTATTTTCTGTCTCTTGAAAAGACTTATTTTCATTGTGTGCTGTGTGTTTTGTTTTGTCTATCTGGCTGGCACCTGCACCAGTAGGAACGGTCCACGCACTGCTGTTATCAATGTGTACAATGTGTATAAATACTTCTGTTTCGAATGAATAAACCAGAAATCTCTGTGAACATTCATATGTGTCAGTGTGTGTGTGTTCATTCAGACTCTCCAGGCCTGAACTCTGAAGTAAACCACACTTTCTAGCTCATAGCATTACAGAACTAAAAGTTAACAGAAGTAATGGTAGAACAGGCTGATAGGTCTGACAGAGGTCTGCAAGACATAATCTGAAATTTGGAGATTCCTGAGATACATGGAAATCCAACAATTTGGTGTCAAGAAGTGAGATTACACCGGACCAGGTGAGTGTTTTTTTTTTCTTTCCTCCCTGATGCGGTGTAATTCCGAACCCATAATTACATAATTATAAATAAATTGAGAGTGATTATCTCTGTTTTGTCGATAATCTGTACTCTGGTCTATGATCCTCTGTAACGTCATGCCTGCCTAATAATTGTATTTTATATTTGTAGAATAATTTGCTAAATTGTATGTGTCATTTGCCGACATGTGTTATATTGTTTGTTTAGTATTATTGGGTTATTGTGCGTGTTGTTTTCCAAGTTATGGGAGGGTCTCCGTCCAGCCCGGCTTTTCCATCTCCTGGCCTGGCATGGTACCCAGACAATGGATTGAGACCAGGCAAATTATATATGGTTCCATATTTAGATTGTTTATACGGCTGGTGTGCAGCAGCTTCAAATCATTTATACTTTGAAAAACAAACTCCCTAAAACGTTTCATGTGAATGATAAGACACCTCGCGCACCACCACGTAGAGCTAAAGTTTCAATTCTAAATTCCAACGCCGCCGCTGCTCCAATTTCGAAGCAAAAACCCACTCATGCTAAAGTGCCCACATACACAGCACGGGCACTGTCCTGTTGTGCTCATCTCGCATTGACCGGTCCTGATTATCGTTTAGGCACATCATGTCATTATTGTAAGAAACCTGGCTAACAACTGTTATGCTAAAAAACTAGATCAGCAGCAAACAAGAGGTCAAGGTGGCCGTGGTCATGGTTTTATGGTAAGAGGCGGCCTGCAGTATTTTCCTGCACAAACTGTCCCATATTATCAGCCTCCTCATATGTATGGCCCATCTCCCGTCCCCGCTGCTGCAGGTATGGCGAGGTCCCAATCAAACCATCAATCAGATACGTTTCCACCTCCACCTCCTCCTTATTAATACCACCATCAATAGAGAGCCACAGAGCTCTGGTGACCCAGTGTGCCGATCAAACTCAAACGTAGCTCCAAATCATTCTTTTAATTTTTATTTGAATTCTGTGTGTTTCCCTGTTTGGAAACGGAATGAAAGTCTTTTGAAATCCATTATGACGTTAATCTAAAACACAGAGCGCGCAAGAGAGGGGGAGAGCGCGCGTGAGAGAGGGCCCTGCTGCTGCTCTTGCGGACAGAACACCGCGCTGAAACGTCATTTTAACGCCGAAACGTCATTTTAACGCAAACGAAAGACTTTCTTTTATTGCCATTGTATATAATATTCAGGGACTGTTATGAATATGAGTACAAATTATTGTAACGTTTTTACCATGAATTCATTTTCACGCATGAATTCCTAAACATGCCGGGGTGTCCTTTTAATTTGGCATTTTCGGGCTCTAAATTTCTAAACCTCTGGTTGTGGAAACGCAGTAAATCTCCTAAATCAGCTGTTTAATGTGTCAGAATGTGTCTCATTCAAAATCAGATCCAAGGTTACAGACTCTGCATAACTCTCTGGGCAGACCACATAGGACAATGCAATGTCCTATCAGCTAAATCAAAACATTCTCATCTTGTGTATTTAAAACAATATCCCTTGTCTGAATCGAAAGCCCTTGGTATTGATGGTATTGTTAATTCTCTTTTACAGCAAGATGTTCTGAAGCCCTCTATAGGCCCGTATAACTGTTAAATACTGTTTCCAAACCTGTTCAACACAAGACCTCGGGCGGAAATTGTGTTTCAATGTTGTGTTTACTCCTATTGTTCTAATGTGCCTTCTATTATTACATTACATTAATACCTTCACACCATGCGTGGTTTAGCATGGTAGATGGTGCTCTGTTGTTTCAGTGTTCAGCCATTGTTTGCATTTACGCATGCGGACGCCAGCTGACCTGGACACGTCTGCCAAAGGGCTATGTTGGCCCTATGTTTTCTCGTGTTGTAAGACTCTTTGCAAGAGCTCCATGATGATGCCCGTGTGCTGCAATACGGGATGATCTTCTTATCACTGCTGAGTCAGAAGCTGCTGCACTGCAACCTTGAGACTGCTAGAAAATCTGGCTCAGAATGGATTCAAGGTTTCACGTGCAACATTGCACCCGTACAAAATTGTGACTATGTAAAATAGAAGTAGAATGTTTGGGTTTTCTCTTATCAACAGGACAGAGAAGGCTGTCGGACGGCCGGATGTCGGTTGTTTATGACTTCTCATCTGCCCGCTACAAAACAGCTCAGGGCCATCGTAGAACATTTGATCCAGTTTTGACTCCTGGGACACATACACTGAACCTTACCCTCTGCCCACTCACGAACACTCTGGGGGTGGTACAGGAACATGCTGGACTACCCGGCTGTCTGCGGGCAGTGGCTGGGCAGTGGCTGTAAGTGCTGCTCTGTAGGTAACAAATGCAGAAAGATTGGTCTTGTCACCCTTTGGTGTTTCACATGGCCCTTCAGGTATTATCCAACATTGAAACACAACACATGACGGCTCAGCGCAGAAGTGGTTATGAAACTTCTCTGTGCTACCACAAATTTGACCATTAAATTTGTCTGCTAAATTCACAGGATGACACTATTCCTTTACCTGAAAATCATGATTGTTTAAAATAAATTGTTTCTTCATGTAGCATTCGATCTGATCTGTCTGATATTCCTTTGTTTAACAGTAAGTATGTTTTTGTAGACGGATCATGTTTTAAGCCCGCCAATATCAAATTCCACATAAGTCGACAATCTAATCTCTTCCTGTACTAAACCAACAGCTCTCGTGATCGTCAAAACAAAGACGGCATCTCACATCATTCTCTATCAGGAGTGTTGTCTGATATGACCTCCAAATTTAGTATACGTGACTTTCCAGACCTGAACTCTGCGATAAACGACACTTTCTAGCTCATAACAGCACAGGCTGATAGGGCTGGTGGAGGTCTGGAAGACATAATCTGAGATTTGGAGATTCCTGAGATACATGGAAATCCAACAATTTAGTGTTCTAAGGGTGCCAATATTAGTGGAGGGCACTACACACACACACACACACACACACACACACACACACACACACACACACACACACACACACACACACACACACACAGTATGTTGTCTTTATTGTTTAACCTTTTATTCTTTTGTTAAAAAAAATTCACAAAAATACTCTGCTCTCATGGGTATCAAACAATTGGAAACACAACACAGGTTTATCCAAAAAAAATATCTTTGTGAAATATAGGTGTGCAACAATTATCAGCCCCCTTTTAGTCAATACTTTGTGCTACTTCCCTTTGCCAAAATAACAGCTCTGAGGATTCTACAATAATGCCTGATGAGGTTGGAGAATACATGGCAAGGGATCTGAGACCATTCCTCCATACAAAATCTCTCCAGATTCTTAAAATTTTGTGGTCAGTAAACCATTTTCGTGTTGTTTTTGATGTATGTTTTGGATCATGGTCCTGCTGGAAGATCCAACAACGGCCCATTTTAAGCTTTCTGGCAGAGGCAGTCAGGTTTCATTTAATATCTGTTGATATTTGACAGAGTCCATGATGCCATGTAGCCTAACAAAATGTCCAGGTCCTCTGGCAGAAAAACAGACCCAAAACATTAAAGAGCCACCACCATATTTAACCGTGGGCATGAGATATTTTTCCATATGGCTACCTCTCAGTGTGCGCGCAAACCCCCTCTGGTGTTTGTTGACAAAAAGCTCTATTTTGGTTTCATCTGACCATAGAACCCGATCCCATTTAAACTTCCAGTAGTGTCTGGCAAACTGAAGACTCTTGAGATTATTTTTGGATGAGAGTAGAGGTATTTTTCTTGAAATCCTTCCAAAAAACTTATATATATATTTAACAAAGATTTTTTTTGGATAAACCTGTGTTGTGCTTGCAATTGTTTGATATCCATGAGAGCGGAGTATTTTTGTGACTTTTCTGTTCAAAAGATCAAAAGGTTAAATAATAAAGACAAATTATCACAGCCTTCTTTGCTTATATTTACTAAGGGTGCCAATATTACTAGAGGGCACTAAATTCTGTTTTGTTTTTCAATTTATTCATGCACTTTACATAACACCTAATCACTTAAGTGTTAAAAAAAAATTAGAGGACCATTAGCCAAGTCAAAATGATGCTGTTATATTATTTAGCCTTTCTCACTATATGAAGAAAGGGTTTACTAAAGGAGTGGTAAGGCACAACTACCAAAAATGTTCCAGGATTTTGAACGGGAGTTTGTTTTCAATTTATCCACATGGTGGCAGTAAAAGATATTACACTGGACCAAAGATTTTTCATTCCAACAGGAACACTGGTATCCCTTGACAGCTGTTGGTTAAAATGTGCATATCTCCTGCGTTCCCAACTGTAGTAGCTTTGCAATTAGAGACCTTAGTTATAGGGCACTGGTCAAATACCTAATGAATTGGGGGTTTTGTGTGTGTGTGTGTGTGTGTGTGTGTGTGTGTGTGTGTGTGTGTGTGTGTGCGCGGCGCGCAATCTCTTGATAGTGTTGACATATGTGGCCTCAATATATTCAGGAGTGCCACTTTACTGACAACTATAAACCCATCTGAATAAGAGTTTTATACCAATAATGGATCATTGATATATATTGCGTTTGAACACTGTAGATTAGGCAAAATGTTTTGAAGGAAGACATGAAAGGAAAAAACATAATTTTTGCCTGGACAGTCCTCTTCCATTCTGACTAAATGTAGACCATATGTGTCCATTATTGTCCATTCTGGAAACTCCTTAATGTTTCTCCACTATTCAGAACTACTTGGGATTTGAAGTAAACGAGCTTTGCTGACTCAGTAAAAGCAGTAATAGGTCAAAGTATACTTTTGAGCCTTTTGTGTGGTTAAGTTAAGGCTACTTAAATGTCTGAATTCAAATGGAGGTGACTCACATCACCATTTCCACTGATGATGTAATCATGGAGCTCAGCTTGTTACCACTTATTACTATAAGAGCTTTGTTCCGGACTCGGATGTACTTGGCCTTTGTGACTGCACTCAGAGTACACTGACCTGGGTGTTACCTGTGTTTCACATGATTGTGTTCAGCATATAATCCTCTCCCATACTGCCATACTGTTCTGTTGTTAGACCAGGAAGTCCTAGTATACTGTAGTGTGTGAGACCGACCTTAG
Source organism: Ameiurus melas (assembly GCA_012411365.1). Taxonomy (NCBI): domain Eukaryota; kingdom Metazoa; phylum Chordata; class Actinopteri; order Siluriformes; family Ictaluridae; genus Ameiurus; species Ameiurus melas. Next base: position 12,862,499 of record CM022776.1, on the reverse strand, counting down.
CTGTGCTCACACATGAGCAGACCTGCCTCAGGATGCCTCTCCCAGAGTCTGATTATCCTCTGTGGGAGAGTCAAGCGAGCCAGGAGTATGTTTCCAGCTTTATCTACAGCAAACCATCACACTGTTCTCCTGCTGTGTAGCTCAAGCAGGCTTTGAAATTTTAAAGAACAGCCAGCAAGAATTGGGGATAGAATTATCATTTGTTACTCATCTAAATATGATATGATGAAAGTGTGACTTTGAAGAAGAATGTAATCTAAAATAGGTTAAAGATGTCAAATAGGTCATGAATTCCTGAGTTCAATTCATAAATCATATCATAAAATAAATTCTGGATTAAGCGTTCAGGTTTCCTTGTGACTCAACTCAATCACTGGGGTAAACCATTTCCCCCAAACTTGACATTTTTAATAGAGCTCAGCAAAGATGGAGGTGCATATTTCTCTCTGAAAATAAGTCCTTTGGCTATCACATGCTATGTGTATCTTTTTCTCTCCCATTTCCTTTACTTTTATCAGAATTATATGTAAACTGTTGAAAGTGTACATCAACACATGTTCATGTACATCAACCAATTTCTTTCAAACATTTATTAAATATGTAAATGAGGCAATAGATCATTATATACATTATTTTTATGCATTAACTTTGCACTGTTTTGCATATGACTAAATATGTTTTCTTTTAGTGTGATAACACACCCAAAAATCGCAAAATATACTGCATGTAACATTCTCATTTATTTGATACATTGACAGAAAGGATGTGACAGGGATTTCATATCCTTTATAACAACAGAACAGGCAAAGGCCACTGCTACTGTGTGTGTGTGTGTGTGTGTGTGTGTGTGTGTGTGTGAGTGAGTGAAATAAGTGTGCAGTGTATGACAGGATGATATTATGCTGACCAGAGCAGGCAATATGCTGTAATCAGGCAATTTACACTGAAGCTTAGAATAGATCCAACACCAACAGCATATCACTGGCTGCCTGACTACTTCTTTGTTTTGTATTTTCCCAAACCCTCTCCCAAGACACAGATTTGATGATTTGAATAATGCTGAAATCATAAAGTTTTTGCTCTTAATTATGTCCGAAAGCAACCACAGCACTAAAAATACCGGTTATTTCTGTAAGCAAAAATACAATTGCAAACTAGATTGCTTTTCAGGTGCAAATAGTGTAGTATTATCTACTACTGTAAATAAAATCCTAACAACCCATTTACAAAAGCAATATATATATATACACTATATTTAAGAATATACTGCAATGTAATAATGTATTTGATTATTATTGTAAATATATTCATTCATTCATTCGTCCTCAGTAACAGCACCATCATGGTCAGGGTCGAGGTGGATCTGGAGCCTTTCCTGGAAACACTGGGTAAGAGGCAGGAACACATTCCCCCAAATTAACTCCACTCCATCACAGGGCACCAAGTGCACACACATTCACACACTCACACCTAGGGGCAACACTCACACCTAGGGGCAACACTCACACCTAGAGTAGCCAATCCACCCACCGACCTGGGTGTCCCTTTGCTCTCAAAACAGCCTCAATTCTTCATGGCATATATTCCACAAGATGTTAGAAACATTCCTTTAAGATTCTGGTCCATGTTGACATGACTGTATGATGCAATTCCTCCAGATTGTTCAGGTGTACTTTCATGCTGTGAATCTCCCGTTCTATCACATTTGTAGCAAATCCACATCAAGGTTTAAAATGGTGTGCATTCTGAGATGCTGTGCTACCCACCACAACTGTACAGAGTGGTTACTGTACAGAGTGTACAGAGTGTACAGAGCTCCAGTCTGTCTGGCCAGTCACCGTTGACCTCACTCATCAACAAGGTGTTTCCATCCACATAACTGCCGCTGCATGTTTTTTCTTTATTGTACCATTCTGAGTAAACTCTAGAGACTGTTGTGCATGGAAATCCCAGATGATCAGCAGTTTTCAAAATACTTAAACCAGCCCATCTGGCACCAAATATCATGTCACCGTCAAAATCACCAGAAATCACATAGTGTTGAATTAACACCCAGAGTGTTCATTTGTGTCCAGTGGACATATATAAACACTGTAGGGTGTAAATTAAACACTCTGGGTGTTAAGTAAACATTGGACACTGTACAAGTGTTCCTAATAAACTGTTCAGTGATGCATATTGCAGAATAATTTTTAAATATAGGCTAAAATATATATATAAAAAAACAAACAAACAAACAATAAAAACAACAACAGCAACAACAATAACAAAGGCTTCATGATATATGACAGCTCTCCGACGAACCCGACAGCTCTGACAAATTGAACCAGACAGCTCTTAATGTGAGTTACTTTTAGAGGACTTCCAGGATTTATTTTTGTGTACCTACGACAATATTGATTTTTCACCAAATCAACCGTTAAATAATGCAGTTTAAAGTCTACAGCCATTAATAAGTTAATTGTAAATCTAGAACACGACTAACCATCATAAAGAATATAATGACATACAGTATAAGGCCCAGTAGCTATAAATACAACAGGCTAAACAGTATTTAATCTAGATAGAACTTCCAATTTTCTCTGCAACACTGTTCCAATGATAATAAGTAAAACATCTTCCATGGGTTGAGCTGTGTGAGATCCACGGGATTAACATTAAATCTTCCTCAGCTGAGTGAAGAGCTCATAAAGGGCACCTAATGTAAATTAAATAAGACTGGGTTAAAATGCTATTCAATTTCTTTTTCTACTGAGGATGCAGGTTGACACATTCAGGACTATTTTGAGATAAAAGTGTGTAAGTTTGTATACATGGAAACCAGAACATCACACAGTGCAAAATTTAACTTTATTTTTACTGTGCCTTATCACAGCAACCTTTTGTCATGCCTTTGCTTCCTGTTTCTCTGAAGAAGGAGGCCTCCTACATCCTCTGCAGATGCTCCCAGCATCCTCCTCTCTCTCCCAGCCTATCACAAAATGCCAACGAGTTGTCTGATCAACACTTCGACCCTCTAGTTCCTCATTAGCAAAATATATGGGGGATGCCAGAAACAAACTCATGTAATTATTCCCTTTGGTGCAATTCAGTTATAATTAGTTTGATTTGACCTTTATGTCCAGTGGATTGCGTACGAGAATTTATCAACTATTGCTTTCCAGTTTATGTAATGTAAGTGGTGCAGCGATTATGCTGGCAGGAATATTACAAATTCAGTCACGGAGGGTTAAGCACAGAGGCCAGCACTCTTCCAACACGTCATTAATGCAGTAAAAGACTGACTCAGTGGCTAAATGAAAATACGTTCTAAAAAACGAGGAAGAGAAGGTCGAAGAGGAAGCAGACCATAGATGGCAGGCCGGGGTTATTCCTCTGAGTGTGAGTCAGCACGTGGGTGAGTGAAAACCCCTGCAATGATGATGGAGTTCCCAAGTGATTCCTAGCCTCAGAGATACAGCTGCATTTTGGTATTGATGAAGTACAAAAACATTATAAGCATAAGAGATACAGTACACTAACACTCCCTGGTGGTGCAACAGAACATTGCTCACCTGATTGTCCGGAGATTGTGAGCTCAAATTATGACTATGGCATCTGTGGCCAGTAGTCAAGAGAGCAAATCTGGCCATGCACTATGGATGGGAGGGATGGCATTACTCTCTGTTTCCTGTCAATCAGCATGATATGAGCTAATTGTGGGTGTCTGTGTAATAACGCACACAGAAGAGGGCAGATGGAAGTTTACTCCAAGTGTGTTATACTGCCCTGTGATGCAGCATGAACAGCAGTTTGAAAAGATGCTGTTGTTTCACATGTTTTAGAGGAAGCATATGTTTGCCCCATCCTCTGTGAATGGAAGCTGTCATGTGATATGGGAAAGTTTGCTAGTGAGTGGGAATTGGCAAGACCAAGAAAAGGGAAGTGGGAAGGCCAGAATTTATATTTTGCAATATAATATTTGTTATGTTTTATATATAGATTTTGGAATGTGGAAATTGATTCAATCAGTGCATAATGTATCATGAATCTAGTTGAATAAATTATAAAAAACAAATATATAATTATTAAGCCTTTTTAGACATTTCTAGACTGGTTGTTCATTTCAAGCCTTAAATTGCCTAGTTCTTTGCATGAATCAAGCAAATTATCTGTCAATAAAAGATGTATGTATATATATATATATATATATATATATATATATATATATATATATAAAAAAAAAATATATATTATATATATATATATATATATATATATATATATATATATATATATATATATATATATATATATGACATTAGTAAAATGCTAGAAATAGGCTTAATAATCTTATTTGTTTAATCTAAATATCATAATGGAAAATATATCAGATAAATTCAACTATATATCAACACGATTTTTAAAAAATCTCTTGTTCTCATCATATTGTAGCAGTAGAACTCCAAAGGTGATTGATTTAATTATTCATTCAGGTAAAACTTTGAAACCCATACCTCAGCCACAGTGTTTGGAGAAATCATTTACAAGGATGTCTAAATATCAGCCATCTGTGTGTGTGAGGCATACTCGCGCTCGTGGGAATGTCCGAACATGTTATGGACTGACTGTGACTGCTATGAAAATGTGCTATGACAGCACTTAGTCACCCATCACAAATGGGAAAGCCAGTAAAAAGCTGATGTCATCTGTAGGTGCGAGTTTTGGTACCTGGCAAATAAAGAGAAGTTGAACTTTGGTCGCTTTATCATCATCATCAACCATCCGCTTTAAAGCAAAGTAAAGGGAAATCACCCCTTTTAGATGAATCAGAGGTTTGAAAGACATTAAAATGTATGAGAATGCAAACAAGGAAATGTCAAATGCTTGTGCAACATTTCTGTTTACTGTAGCAACTCAAGTGGCATGCAGATGAAACAGATTTCAGCTTACAGATATTTGCAGCTAAAAGAACATTCATCACTGAGATACATCAATGTATTCTATATTACAGGGAATGGTATGCAAAGGAATATTTGCATGAGCATTCGCAAAACTTTTTCATGCTGTTTTCATAATCTAACAACATCTAACATATCTGTCATAGAATGTATTAGTAATGCTAGACACAGATGCAATCTGTGCAAATTGTCACACAGGCAAAAATTATACACGTGACATCCCCAGAGGCTTCATATATATTTGACTGTTATTCACAGAATTTCCAGACACATTTTTAAATGCTGTTAATTAAAATGTGGTGGTAAAATGTGGTAGGATAGACAATCTTTGCATTTTCCCACATGAATGGACTATAATTATAGGTTCAGTAAATAAATGATCTGTAAGACACATGTTTGTCTTACTATTCCTGTGAGGACCTTCTACTGACATAATTTTGAATGCAGCTCACATTCATATTCATAAATACAGCACACACACATAAACAAAGAATAGCAACAAGAATTAATAAATAATTTCACACACAGCAAGCCTCATCGTAGAGTAAAAGTAGTCCAATATATTTATTAACTCTAAATATAGTACCTTATTGCTACTGACACACCATTTCATTTCCTTTACATAAAAGTCACATCAACTTTACATCTGAAATCTACACAGATGGTGTTCCACACATTTTTTTTAACATGTAGTGCATGTGATTTTATTTTTCACCTGATTTCTCACATGAATAATTCATTTGTACGTTTAATCACATATTGTTTACATGATGTCATATGTTTTACTTGAGCTTACATGTGCAATTTCAGAGAATAACACAATGAAATGCACCTTGACATGCATTCATATGATCACATAATACTCATATAATCACGTGGGAAAACATCTCCTCACTTGTGAAATGTTTTTTTTTCCCTTAAGGGATGTTAATTCACTACATTTTAATTGTAACCACAGCCCACAAACATAAGTATTAAACTGTGCACTTAAGGTTAAGATTGGATTTCTTCAGTTTACCAAACATTTATACAGTATAATAAATCTTAAATAGATAAATAAATAAATCCAATACAATACAATATCCACAGATCTGGCAACCCTACTCGGTCAATATAGCATGCCCAGCTGCTTCCCAAAACAATCAAGTGCAAAAGGAAAAACAGGATCCAAAGCTGGGAACTCCCTTGCCTCAGTTGAGTTTGTCATGATCAGGGTCAGAGGCCTTTACTGGAGGAAAAACAATAACAGTAACGTCATCGGTCATGTTATAGTGAAATATCAAAACCAATGATAAACAAATAACACTACTATAGTAATAGCTTGAAACTTGTACTTTTTTCACTATTTGTCATTCATGATGTCCAGATTTTTTGCAAAATGAGAACTGTTATTTTTTTAAGCTAGGAGCAATTTCATGCTATTTAAACACGGTCTAAATGCAGAGATGCTCCGGAAACTCTGTTCACACAATGATTTGGTTTTCACAGTCCATCTAGCCCATTATTAGAAATACAGCCGGCTGCTGCATGACTCATCTCAGCCACAATTAGCTTGTGAGTTTTGTATTTAAAATTTACTTGGCAACTCTGCCTTTAGCCATATTGAGCTGTAATACTCAAAATGTAGAAAAGCCCATTAGAGACTTTCTACTTTCACTGTGCTTCTGAAATACTCTTACTCACGGCATTGCTCTTGGTGTGCCAAATAAAGAAAAATTCTACTGTAGGCAGACAGCAGTGGACTATGTTTAGTGAGTTTGTATGTGCGCTGTATGCTCATATTTTTATTCATTTATTTATCTTTAGGAAGCATTTTATCCTGGCAATGGTCACTATAGATCCAGAGACTATCTTGGGAACACTGGAAACAAGGCAGTGGATGGGACCAATACAGAAGGAATGAAAACATAAATAATAAAAATAGTAAAAGTATTTAAACAATTAATATTAATTAATTTCTATTTCATTGGCTGGTGGGTGGGAAATGACAGCGGACAGCTGACAGTGTTCAATAAAGATTTTTTTTTGTATTATTCTTTTAGGCACATTATATTTGTCAATACCCCTGACTTAGATGAAGATCAGATCACATTTTTTGACAAATTTATTCAGAAAACCATGAAATTCCAAAGGGTTCACATACTTTTTCTTGCCACTGTATATATATATACATACATACATACATACACACAATTACTGTATCACAATTAAATAACTTTACCAATATCCTTCAGCTTTATTAAACTGAAAGCATCCTAAAGCTGAAAGGACATTTTTAAAGGACTCATTGACTTTCAATGGACAGTTTTTCTACCGTCCAATAATAATGTCTCCTTCCTCTTCTGTTTAATTACTTCCTGTTTTCCTTGCATGTTGTTTGAGAATACCTACATTTCAATATGCGTTAATGTGATATGGATTGTAAATGAGATTTCTAAATTGTTTGTTGGCCATTAAGATACTCACAATGCCTTTCTTCTGAAACTGATAAAGAGCACTGTGTGTTTTGGTGTATGTTAGTGCATCCTTGCAAAGAGCTAGTGATATGTGATATATATATATATATATATATATATATATATATATATATATATATATATATATATATATATATATATATATATATATATATATATATATATATATATAAATAATTAATTGTACTGCTTAGTAAGAATCTGGGCATTTTACTATGAAATGCAATCTGTCAAATATCTGACTGCCAATTTGTTCCCTGGAGGACGTTCTACAACCATTCAGTTTGAAATTTCTCACAGTCTTTTTATAAAAAGGACAAGCACTGAACGTTGAAATTAACTGAGTGATAGATTAATAGCATGTCAACAATTTAATGGGTTTTACTAATTGACATTTCAGACCACCAGGTAAGTTTCTTTCTACAGGGGTTTTCTGTGTGCTAGTTTTATAGCTAAGTACTAATAACAAAGATGTCACTGTGACCTCATATTTATAGCCGATAAAAGGTCTCTGCTACTTTACACTCATCTTCTTTCCCATTATTGTCTTGTTGTGGAAGCTGAAGAAGCAGATTCATGAGCAAATAAGTGCTCAAAAATCACTGGAAAAGACTACACAATATTGTTATGATAAATCCTCACAATCAGCGAAAGTGTGTTTCATGCACCTTGGGTGATGGTAGTATATGCAGACACATGGCTTATTGTTTATTTTGGCATGCAGCAGTATGATGCTAGGGTAATTCATTTATTAATAATTCATAATTGATCAATTCTAACTTTCAACATTTTCTAATTTTGTAATGTCTTGTATTTCAGGGCACAATGGTGAGTTGTTTGTTCTGCCAAGCCTCAAAGGAGTTGTACAAATAACCAATTGATTGGACTAAGCCCAAATTTCTTGGTACTGGAGCATCACTTAAACCACTTGCCCTAATAGAAGATTAATACCAATTTGAGTCAGGAAGAACAGCTTGTAAGCCATGGAAGAACTGCTGCCTATTTCAGCCACCTCCTCTGATGCTGCAGGAGTATCTGAACTAGAGTAATTCTCATCCTCAGTTGATAACAACATTGGTATTTGGAGTGATTACTATACTTAGAGTATTGGGACTTTGAGTGAGTCCCACGCTCACCCAAGAACCATTTTAGTATCTTGATCTATTCACATCCTCAGTAGAGTACATTACTAATAGATTCAGAGATTCTCATCTCTGATATAGTACAGTACTAATGGATTAAGGATTTTCATCATCAATAGATTATAATACTATTAGATTGAGAGATTCCCATCTTCAGTAGAATAAAGTTATAATATATTAAGGATTCTCAGCACAAATAGAAAGCATTATCAGCACTTGAGTTGCTCTTACCCTCAATAAGGATCAGCATCACACTTGAGTGTCTATCATCCTCAAGTGGGGCAATATCATCGTTTGAACATATGGGATTAGAACAATAGCATGGCTCTCTGAGTAAATGGTGGACAGCAAGGCCATTTGGGTCACTGATGTTGTTAAGTATGGCCTGAGGATAACGTGATGTAGTTATGGAACAAAACAGCTCTGGCAGTCCTCCACGTAGTCGTTGAACCATGGTTACATGTGTAGTCTACAGAAAGTTTTTATGAATTTTAAGTGAGAAAAGAAAATACTGCTGTCACGCTCTTTAGGTCCTCCAGACATCTTAAAAATCTCAGTGACCTTATCAGTATCAGTGAAACACGATCACTATATTGTGTCACCTGTCTCTCTAGCAATTATTACCAAACAGAAGAAGTACTTCAGCAGAAAACACTGCTTTGAAATCTGCACTGTTCAAAAGCTTCAAAAGGCTCCTCGTGGACATGAGAAACTTTTCAACAGGCTTGTGAAGGTCTTTATTTTTCCCTCTTCAACTCTCATAAACACACACACATACACACACACACACACACACACACACACACACACACACACACACACACACACACACAAACACATGCTTCAGATACACTGATATTGATATTTGTCTTATGTAACAAAGGATACAGTGTGAGGGACTCATGCTTTTCCATGCCATTTCACTATGAGTTAATAAATGAGGAAAATGAACACAGACTTATGCTAGCAAATTTGTAGCAGTTCACACAATTTTTATGAAAAGGCATGCCGTTTACTGTGGAGCAGGTTAATATTAATATCTTTTGTTCCAAATTCTTTTCTTTCTTTTTTTTTAACTGAGTGGAAACCAGCCTTGTTGATTAAATACATTTACACAAGCTCAGACAAATTACTCTCATACATATGATAACATAATTATCATGATAGTCTAATGATGTTATATGATGAAGTATCAAATATCATGCTATGAAATCCTAAAAAAATAAAATAAAAGTAGAATATTTTTTTAAACAGGATTCCTGGTATCTCATTTGGCAGAATTGACAAAAGGGGTTACATCCAGCAGGAAGAGGGTCAACAAGTAGAGTTAATCATTCTCGATACTGGACATCCATTACTGTCTTCCTCCAACTTCACAGATTATATGGCCACAAGTATGCAAACACCTAACCATCTCAATCATATGTGCTTGTTGATCATCCAGGTCCAGAGTTTGATCCCCCTTTGCTGCTATAACAGCCTCCACTCTTCTGGGAAGGATTTTTGCTATATTTTGGAGTGTGGCTGTGAGGATTTTGGGGAAACCATGTCTTCATGGAGCATGCTGTGTGCACAGGGGCATTGTCATACTGGAACAGTTTTGGACCCCTTAGTCCCAGTGGACATAAATCTTAATTATGAACGGTCAAGGCTCTGGGTAGGTCAGGGTTTAAACCTCAGCACCACCAATCTGCCACCATTGGGTTTTTGAGCAATGTCCTTAACCCCATCTGTCTAGGGGTGCTTCTTAACAAGCTGGTATATACAAAGAAATAAATTAAAGAATTTCACCATTCTGTAATGTATATGTGACCAAGCCTTCTAGTTCTTCTAAATGCTACAGAATACAAAAACATAATTTACAATTGTGTGCTTCCAATTTTGTGCCAACAGTTTGGGGAAGAGCCACAAATGGATGTGATAGTCTGGTGTCCACATACATTTGGCCATGTAGTGTATTTTTAAAGTTCACTGACACATGTCCTTTTGTGCAGTGGTGTTTTGATAGCAGAGGGTTTGTAATACTGTAAGATATCTTCACTTTGATTGAGATAGGAACTTTATGTACTACTCCGTTTTAAATTCACTTTAATTAAAGGACCATTTCATTAAACTGGATGCATTAAAATTGAAGGAGGGAATATTTTGGATAGGGATAATAAACTATAAGAAAACTCAATCTTGGTGATTATGGGAACAGAGCTGGGTACAGTATGGGCCAACCCAGGAAGTGTTGCTTTTAACCCAACACTGGGTTAGGATATTGACACAATATCCTATTATTACTTTTTTTTTTACAGAGAAAACATGATGTAATATTTACCTAGCTTGAAGTAATGCTAATAATGTTATGTAGCAGCCTAAAACATGCTTTATATATAACAAAAATAAATAGTAAAGCTAGCATACTCTTTGTCAGCAGGCTAACACTGCTTATAAGCCAAACTATATGATAAAAACATTGCTGCTTACTTAAAGTGTACAGAAATATAATTTCAAAAAGGTTCTACCAAATTATAAATAAAGTTAAATGTAAAGAAAATCTTACATTTCTTGCAGTTGCACCTGATACTTTTTGCTCGTTGCTGATTTGACTCTGGAAAATTCCAGAAGCAATGTGACTGTAACATTACAGGTCCAAATCCCCAGCCCAGCATGCTGGATTATTATCAACCCTATCTAGGTCATGTCGACCCAGCTACCCAGGGCTGGCTCTAAACATTTGGAGGCCCTAGGAAAAAAATTTCTGTTGTAGTGCCCCATACTCACCTCCACCTTTCGCTCCCACTATTTGGGATAACGAACAGTTTTGCCTACTCTCTACAGTAAAAGAAAAGAAAAGAAAAACACAAGATAACATTACACTGCCAACAAATAATTACAGATGAACACCACACACCACTTCAGTAACTGAACATCAGTGCCTTTATCTGAGTTTTCCTAGCTGGGTATGGATAGGATTTCCCACTCCTATTGAACCAATATAGACTATAGATATAGTCATGTTATGTATTGCAGTGCAATACCTTAAATATGCACTATATACACAAATCAACTGCTAGTGGAAGTGAAAGAGACACTAAGCAGAAAGAATAGTTAATTTATTCATAAAATTGTATGCTTATTTTTCAATAAAAATAATATTTATGATTTGTTTATTTTAGAACACATTAAGATCACTCCAAAATAGATGATGACAACTCACACACCTGCATCACGAGCTGCACATTCTTTCCTTGCCTGTTTTGCCTTTCCCTCAAGGATGTGTTCGTTTCTGTGCCATCATAAATCACTGACTTAAAGTCAGTCAGCTGCGAAAAAGTTGCATTTATATATGACCTTATATAAAAGTATAGACATTATATTAAATACTGGTATAAATAATCAATCTGGGCTGGTTTATTTCCCCATAATGTCCAGGTCTACTGACTTCAATGCATATTAATGAACTAATAAATAACGATCAGGAGTCCCATTTAGGGGGGTCTGGGCATACATCTTTAACAATGGATGTTAAATCTTTAGAAATAAGGTTATTTTTGGTCAAGGTATACCTCTCATAATTTGTGTTAGAGACTGATCTAATATTACTTACTAAAATTTATATAAAAATAAAGAAATTAAAATCCATTTTGTCCCCATGCAGCCAAGAGACAAATCCAAAACGTGAGACAATAGCGTGGGCAAAAACAGGCAATAGGTCATTGGATCGGCAAACAGACATAAACAAGGATAAACAGGAACCGAGAAACGTGGACGAGAACAGGATCAAAACTTTAACACAAACCACAACAAACACCGGCTTTCGTGAAAACTCACGTAATACTTCTCGAAATACAAAAAGACACGAGGGGTTTAAATGACAAACGTAATCAAGGCTGAACAGCTGAGACTAATAAAGGCATACAGGGAAACAACCAATGATAATAAGGGGGCGGAGACAGGACATAAACCATAACAGGCGCACGTGTAGAAAGTCAATGTCACTGAAAACCCGAAAGCACGTGTTTGCTCTTCGAAGCAATCGTGACATATATAAAGACTGCATATACAATATATCATATATTATGTGAATAAATCGTATGTGAAAAAAAAAATAAAAATAATATATATATATATATATAGTGTATATATATATATATATATATATATATATATATATATATATATATATATATATATATATATATATATATATTTAAAGGTCAGATACTCGAGACAGGCTGTATGTGAAAATACAAAAAATTGCTTAGATATTCGAGACAGGCATGATTTTTATGTGAATAAATTGTTAAAAAGTTACCCAGTTTTCTCATTTTCAGTTCAGTTCATCAGTTCACATTATTACAATAAAGTGTCAGATTTGCATTAAACAGGTGGAAATGCGATCAGGAATATCATTAACATTAAGTTAATGATATTCCTTTAAGCTAGCATTTTGCTGAAAGCGGTGTGTTTGTTATTGTCCGGTTAATCGTCTTACATCCAGTATAATTAACCTAAAGTTAGCGGGTTTGTCAGAAACGTTGGATAAAATAAAATACTTATGCTGAGGCTAACTAGCTGTTAGCATTAGCACATAGCTGATTGAGTATTATTGCCATAATGGGTACAACACTGCAGGCAGTTTTAAGAGTGTTAAAAACATACAAACATGCTTAAAATGTCATTAAATGTGTTAAAGTACAAGCAGTAAATTACAGGGAAACGAACATTAAAGGGGAAGACAGTGTTAATGTGTTTACAAATGTTAATGTGGCCAGATATGAAACATTCGGCTAATGGTTTAAGAAACATAATAATTAGCCTAATGTTAGCAGGATTTTGTGTTTGCTGTCTTGTTAGAAAAGTCCAATATTTTTCTTAAAGTTTACTAATGTCAAATAGTTATGATGAGGAGGAACATTAGCAAAGCTAAGATTAGCTACCTGGCTAGTTAGCATACGGCTAATGTTGCCACATAATACTTTTTCAGTGTTTAGGGTTTTTGTGTGATTTTTATCGGGCTGTGAACAGAATAAAGACACAGGAAAGTAATAATTGTGTCAAAACAGGTGTAAATACTCAATTATAAACAGTGTTACAATAGGTGAAAGAGTTAAACATTTAGTAAAAAAGATTTCTAGAAATGTTCAGATTGTAATAACTAAGTTTAAAACTGGTTTTATGATCAGGATCATGGTATTTAATCGGTTTTAAAAGCACACAAGCCGGTGGTGAAATCTGAAGGAAATATTTATTCTTTGTACAGAATTGTTTTTGCACATATTTGTGTATGTCTAACAAAGCAAACACACAGATGAAATTTCCTAATTGTTCTTGTTTCTAAGATATTTTTGAGAATGCATAGTATTGGTCAAGTTGTTTTACTAATAAAAAAAGATTTACTAATAAATCTTCAGTGCTGCCTAGGCAAAAATATAAAGTTGTTGGTCAGAGATGCTTTGTTCTTCACAGCTGTCATGTGTAATAAAGTTAGGAGTGGTGTGAAAGCGGGTAGGAAGAGTTTTTGAGGAGCCACAGATGGATACAAAACGGAAGAGAGCACTTAGAGATTAGGAACAAAATAAACAGTAATAGACAGAAATGTATTTTGTTGTGTTTTTTTGGGAGTGAGGTAAGTGTCTGATTATACGCTGTGACTAACGGTGAAGTCGTGACACTGTAACACCCGTATCCAGCACCTCTACATACAGCTGTAACGTAAATACTGAGGATTTATGCACCATTACAGTAATTGTGTAAATAGGTTTTGTGCAAAGGACTGTTTAAAGTGAGGATTTTTTGGTTCCTTTTATGGGATGTGCAGATGTGCCTCACTGTCTGTTCATCTCTTTCAACACAGGAAGATTTAGGGAGGAAACATGGTTTGACCCACTGTTTCTTGCGGACGATATCCACTACAACACCACGGAGAGTGACTACGAGGATGGTGTTCACATGCCTGACCAGCATGAGGAGGAGCAAGATGGTGGTAATGAGTATGAGGTGAAGCCCATCCCTTTACCAGGCCCATCTGCACTGAGAATCACACCTCCTTTCCTAAGGCAATCTTCTGTAAGAAGCCCATCCCCTTTGAGATTCTCATCCCTTTTAAGAAGAACCTCTCCTATAAAAAGACCAACCCCTGTGAGGAAGCATTCTCCTTTAAGAAGACCATCCACTGCAACGAGCCCACTCCCTTCTGTTACTCCTGTGTCCCATCCTCGTGTCAGTGTCAGTTTAGTTGACTGGGTGGTTGGTCAGCCTTGTGTTGTAGGCCACGTACTGATTCCCGGCCAAATTCGGAGGAGGTGGAGGGATGAAGAGGACAACGAAGAAGCCACTCCTAGTAGAAGGAAGCGTTTTAATCCTGTTAAGGAGGAGGACTTTATCAGGAGGCCCGTCCGAATCCAATCTTATTCCTATATATATATATATATATATATATATATATATATATATATATATATATATATATATATATATATATATATATATATATATATATATATATATATGAGAGAGCTGTAATCTTCAAAACCTCGTAATCAGCACCTCGTATTCAGCGCCTCGTAGTCACCGCCTAGTCATAAAAAGTATCACTGGTAAGTATTTTCCACCTACATTCCAGCATTAGTCTTTTATTATTATTATTATTATTATTATTATTATTATTAGGTTCATGTGGATCTAATTAGTGCATTCATGTAAATATGAATATAGGTTTTATTATATATATATATATATATATATATATATATATATATATATATATATATATATATATATATATATATATATAAATGAACAAAACCTCACACAATTTAATGGTTTATAGTTGTGAAAGTGTATACGAGACTCCTTCCATAAATGTTAAATAAACATCTAACCAAAAAAAATGTCACATTGATGATTATATGCTTTTTTGCTTTTAAATAATCAGTAAAGTATTGTTTTTTGTTCAACACTCATGTCTCAAGTGTCTTTTCTTATAGCACATTATAAGCATTTCGCATTGGTTTCACATATTTTGTATTACATGTAGAAATCCTCCTTCAGTTGAAACCTTGGTGTTCAGAGGTAATTGCACTGTTTTCCTCACACAAGCAAATACACTCTAGCCAACAATCTGAACCTGTTAAATCTGTATAATAAACAATCTGGTGTTGTTGTAGTGCCAAATAAACTGGCAATAGATTTATCTCAAGGTGCCATTTTACTGTTAAAAGTTCAAAGTTAATTTTCACAAATGTTGGCAGCAGGTACAGGTGAAAGTTACAAACTAACTCCCCATGAGGAAGAAACTGAGTTCAGGAGGGTTTGGTTAACCAGTTTCCACTTTTATTAAGCATTAATGACATTTTTAAAAATGCAAACTCGATTTTTATTTGCTCTATGCAGTTGTCATAGGCAATACTACTCTGAATATAACCAGATATAGATACAAATTTAGAGTAACAATTACACACAAGTTCAATAGTCAATCAATATCAATAGTCATGAAAACAATGTTTCACTTGATTTATGCTACAGATATGTTGATTATGTTGATTCATCGCTTGTATCACACAAAAACAGACGACACTTTCATTGTTAAAAGTGATCTAGCAGAGGTAAATTTAAAATATTACACAGATTTGTGATCAGTACTGTATGAGGGAGTTATAGACCCCCAGTTAGGTACCAGGTCAATTTGACCTTGTGAAGATCACAATGTGAGCAAAAAGTGAGTGGCACATAAGGGTTAGCAACACCGAACCAAAGAAAACTCTCAGGGAACACTCTATACAATGATCAAATGCACAATGATAATGCATCCATGATAATGGCGTAAAGACATTAAGGACATGTTAAAGCTATACGTAAAATGTTAATTTTAAGTAAATAATTTACTTTCAGTCTATAATTTGAGTACCATGGTTGCTGTACACACTAAATGTGTCTTAGCACATAATAAATGAATAATTACATGAACAAGCGTATAACAAAGTGAAAATACAATACATTAAATTTGCAGTTTAAAATAGATATAGGACAAGTTTCATTTTAACCTGGAAGGATTTAGTATCTTAATTTCCTTAATGACACCAGCAGAGTTTATTTAAACTAAAGCCCCCCTAGGGCCTAGGGATGTCCCAGGCCTAGGGATGGGCCTAAAGAAGGCCGCCGGGGGGGGTATTTTTTTTTTTTTTTAAAGTGGGGGGGGGGGTGCGGGGGGGTCTGGGGGGGGGGGCGCCCCCCGCGGGGGGGGGGGCCCCCCCCCCCCGGGGGGGGGGGGCCCTGCCCCCCGGGGGGGCCGCCGGGGGGGGGCGGCCCCCCGGGGGGGGGCGGGGTGCCCCCGGGGGGGCGGGGGGCGCGCCCCCCCCGCCCGGGGGGGCCCCGCCCCCCGCGGGGGGGGCGGGGGCGGGCGGGGGGGTGCTCTGGTTTGGTGTTTTTTTTAGAGGAGAGTGTAGCGGTGACCTGACAGTACAGAGGAGAGTGTAGCGGTGACCTGACAGTTCAGAGGAGAGTGTAGCGGTGATCTGACCGTACAACAACAAAACTGAAGCTTAGTCACTCTTTAAAAGAACAAGGAAATCTAAAGACTAGTCACTTGACCCTTTAATAAAAATGTCTTGCCATTACACGTGTTAAATTGTCTTGTCTTTCCTCTTTTGCTACCTCAGTCATGTGATTAATTTCTTAATGCACCCAAACTTCTGTATGAGTTTTACAGCCTTTTACCTTTTAGAAAAGTTTTGCCTCTCTACTTATATGTCTTATATACACTTGGGGATTATTTGTTTGTTTTGTTGTTGTTGTTGTTGTTTTTAAACCTCTTCTGCTATCTCCATTATGGGGCACCTGACCGGAGGCAAACAAGCTCCTGTACAAGTTCAGGACACGGTGATGAAGACTACAACAAAACTAAAGGTCAGTTACTTTGGTAAATTTACCAAGAAATCGAAAGGTAATGCACTTGAATTTTTTTTTTTAAATGTCATGCCACTCCACTGTGCTAACAACTTTTTCTTACCTCTTCTGCTATCTCCATTATGGGGCACCTGTCTTGAGGCACAGAAGCTCCTGTACAAGTTTAGGACATGGTGATGAAGACTACAGCAAAACTAAAGGTTAGTCACTTCGGTGAATTACAAAGAAATCGAACAGTAATGCACTTCAATTTTTTTTTTTTACAAAGGTCATGCCACTCTGCTGTGCTAAAAACTTCTTACCTCTTCTGCTATCTCCATTATGGGGCACCTGGCTGGAGGCAAACAAGCTCCTGTACAAGTTCAGGACTCTGTGATGAAGACTACTGCAAGACCAGCGGCAAAACGAAAGGTCAGTAACTTTGTTAAATTACCAAGACGTCGAACTGTAATGCACTTAATTTTTTTTTTTTTTTTTTTTACAAAAGCCATATCACTCTACTGTGCTTTCCTCTTCTGCTATCTGCATTACAGGGCACCTGGCTGGAGGTAAACAATCTCCTGTACAAGTTCACGACAAGACCTCGTCTGTAAACACGACGGCAAAACTAATCACTTTGGTAAATTACCAAGAAATCAAAAGGCAATGCACATGAATTTTTTTTTTTAAGTTATGCTGCTCCTCTATGTTAAAACCAACAGCACGACTAAAGGTTTGTCTCACTGCTCACAAGCAAGGAAATCTAAAGACTTGAACCTTTAGTAAAAATGTCATGTTGTCATGACATTTGTCACTTTTGTCTAGTCTTACCTCTCTTGCTACTTCAATTATGGTGAACCTGTCTTGAGGCACAGAAGCTCCTCTACAAGTTCTGGACAAGACCTTGTCTGTAAACACGATGGCAAAACAAAAGGTTAGATTTTTTAGTTTTTTGCTAACCGGCTCCTGACGCAATGTCACGTCACTCGCGAATTCAAAGTGTTTCGATGCATCGACAGCACTCTTTTGAACTCAGACTATGATCTTTCCAAACATGACGCTGATCGACAGAACAAGGCCCAGTTTATTTTTTAGAATATATTACAATCACTCCAAAATAGATGAAGACAACTCACACACCTGCATCACAAGCAGCCAGTCAAAAGCAGAAGTCAGTCATCTGCAGAAAAGTTGCATTTTTGCATTTTGTTCATCATACCCTATCTCTTCATACATTCGGAGGGTGGGACCCACTTTGAAATTGGTGTCATTACAGGTGAGTGACAATTCATCCAATGGACAAAGAGCCTTGTCATTTGCTACCCGTCTTGATTGGTGGACTAGCTTGTGATGGTTATAGAGGCCCTGCATCCAAGCCCGAGGCCCTAGGCAAACTCCTACTGTGCCTATAAGCAGCGCCGGACCTGTAGCTACCTGGTGTAACTAGTTAAATCCAGCAGACAATTCACCTAGTTACATCAGGTAAATAACCCATTTTTAGAGTGTGGGGAAAAACAAGCATGTAATCAGTTTGATCATTACACCTGTGTCCTCTTACTCTCTAAACGCTCTCTTCTGCACTCATCTCCAGTTTCTTTTCTCTAATCCTGTCATTTCCTTTGATCATTCTTGATTCAGAGCTGAATAACTTACCAGGCATGACAGGTTCTGTTTGTCATGCCACTGTGGTGCTGACAGCAAAGCCATGTTTCTTTATGATCACACCACTCTCTGTATGCCTGCAGGAGTAAAAAGTCTGCTCAATCCAATCCTCACAGCTCCATCTACATCTCACATTTAGGGCAATTGGCCTATAAGGCTTCAAATGGGAGGTGATTTTGTTGTAGTGTAAGCTTTTGAATCTGGTGTTTGGATATTTCACATCATATCATAGCACCATTGTAACACTGAGCAACATTTTTCAACATATTGCATAGTGTGTTGCTCAGAGCAGTGCCCTGGAGATTAAGCAACAAAGCTTAAGCAAACTCTATTAATCAATCTCCTCTGATTGCAAAAATGTAATGATTAGTTACTTTTAGTGATCCAAACAGCTATCAGTGATAAAAAAAAAAGGTTGTTTCCTTGTGCATGTCTTCCAAAAATTAGATGAGGCAATTTTCTTGTCAGCAGTTAGCAATTAGCAGTGCTAAGTGCACCCCAGTTTTTTTTTATTATTATTATTTTTTTTATATTACTTTCAGTTTCAATTGAAATTAATTTGGTTCCCAAGTGACTCAATAGTCTAAAGCAAACAGGTTGAATTTGCAAGGAATTACAGTAAAGTCCACAAAAGACTGTAGATCCATACCAAAATACGGATCAAATTTGACAAAAGGGCTTTGTTGGACTTATGTTTAAAAGTATACACCAGTAAAAGAGGTTGTATCAGGAGAAACTTCAGAAGGATGCCAAGCAGTAGTGCATGGATAATGATGGTGCGGATCCAAACAAATGTATTTGGTCTGTGGTTTCATTCATGGATGTGGTGGAGGAGGGCTGACAAAGTGCATAGCAAGAGATGGTACGGTCAGTATTTGCAGACCTATCTACCTACTTAATAAAGTGATCACTGAGTGATTCAATTAAATAGCACTTTGTTATTTTTTTGTGTGTTTTTCATACTATACTACCTGCCCAACAGGGTTTTTAGACTGATTATTCTTTTAGTCCCTGACCAAGTGGACCGATATGAGGATGTATGTATTGACAGAGATGCCAAAACACTTCTTTAAGTTTTTCTGGATAAGGATGTCTGCCAAACACTATAAATGTAAATGAGTGTATATTAAATACACTACTAAACTTTTATTAAACAACATTTCGGTAACATCAATTATTTAATTTTAGTTAACTAGAATTAAATTGAGTTAATTAGTAATTTTATACTTTCTAAAATAGGCTGCTTCTTGTTCTATTATTAGGTGTAGATATTAATTTAATTAAGAAACAGTTTTATTTCAGTTTAGAGAAAATCTTTTTGTAGTGTTAGTGTTCATTAGCCATACCCATGCTGTGTTCTCAGTGTGTAGGTGTTGGGTTTGTAGGTCTGGAGAACACACTTGTTGATAGTTTTCATGTTATCTGGCGCACTCAGGCAATTAAATCTCTGTGAAAGGAAAAGAACCTCCTGTGTGTGTGTGTGTGTGTGTGTGTGTGTGTGTGTGTGTGTGTGTGTGTGTGTGTGTGTGTGTGTGTGTGTGTTTGTGTGTGTGTGTGTGAGTGTGTGTGGAGAGAGAGAGAGAGAGAGATGTAAAGTGGGTTTAATAGCTCTATATTCATTAGTGTTTATTAGTTCATTAAACAGAGAGGAAGAGAGATGCAGTGAAGTGGAACTAGTGCAGTAATATACATTTATTAACCCTGTGCTTTTCATTGTCAGAGTATGTGCATGTTTGTGTTCTTCAGCACAGAACATTAGTGTTCTCTCTCTGCACCATGTGAGGACTGAGTAGCAGTACCACCCCCATCTTCCTGTCTGACACACACACACACACACACACACACACACAGAGTCGATCCTCCCCCAGTCCACCTTGTTCTATGCTTTCTGGCTGAAACAGAAGAATAGCTCTATCAGCGGGGTTACACATGGTCCATGCAATATCACAGACGAAAAAGAACACATGACAATGAATAAGCAATTGCTTCTCAGTACTAAATTCCAGGCTGTAATCCTAGTAGCTGCAGGCTGAATACTAATTATGAAGTAGTTTGCCCAGATGGTGAATATACTGAAGACAAATTGTCCTACCTATCTGCTGTGCATGCATATAAGTCTATAAATGTCTATCAATTCATCCTTCTTCCTATAGTTGAAAAGATTTTATATCATTTCTATAGTTCTATAGTTTCACACTCAAAGCATTATGATGATTTCCATGAGTAATATTTGAGAAATGACAGATGTTCGCTGCATGTGCAAAAAAGAGGCATGAAAAAACAAAAACAAAAACCTCAGGAAAAAAAATCACAGGAGAGGGAGGACCCAGTCGTGATGATTTAATACTGTCTGATAAGTCAACAATGCTATGAAATAAATTTTAAAAAAATGTCAGCAGAGGTTGCCAAGCACGTGCGTGCATTCTAATGAGTGTGCTTCAGGGACATGTATGAGAGATAGAGAGAGAGGTGGTCTAATATGAGTTTGTGCCTTATCATTACCCCGAAAGCACTAGACAGATTGAGGAGACAAATGCCAAAGTGTGAGTGTGTGTGCCAATCTGTGAATATGTGTGATAGTGCTTTTTTTTTTTTCGTCTGAGGCTCTCTCTCTCTCTGCGTCATTTCTGACACCTGTTTCCTGCCCCCTGCCACGCTTCTGTATGACCCCCCCTCCTCCTACGCCGTAACAGCCGTCCTCTCCTTAGCACACACACACAGCAGTGAACAGGGAGCCGGCTCCTCCACAGCTCGCTGACTCACCAGCTTCAGTGGGAGAGAAAAGCCAATCACAGCTGTACAGGCAGGGAAAGTGTTTCTTTACACATTGAATGAGAGAGCCACTACTGCTGCACACAAATGAGCCAGCTCAAAATAAGTAATGATTGTTGGTTAATTTCCCTCAGGTACATTTATTTATAGACAGCTTGATTGTTATGCCCCTTGCTTTAATAAAAAAAAAAAAAAAAAAACATCAGCAGCTAAAAGGGGATCACTAATATATGTCTATTTTCTTAAAGCCGGCAAATGATTACTTTGCTACTACTGATGTCACTGGAACTTCCAACATCATCACTCCTTCAGTGTTTAGAATGAACAGTACCTGTAAATGTGGTGCAAATTTAATAGGTACACCAACACTGTGCCTTCAGACACTTCCCACTTTATCACACCTAAAATAAATGTGCGCTTCATAGACCTACAAAGTTTACACAGACACACTCTCAGGGAAGATAGGCCCAAGCACTTTTCGGTACACTTAATGGAACATTTTGTACCTTTACATAACCCAGCATTCAATGAGGAGAAAAATGTAATCAGATACTTTTGTTTTTGTTATTTAATACTTGCAGTGCATTTATGTATGTAGGCCCACTTATAAAAGAAAACTGTATATATTCATAAGCATATAAAAAAAGAAATTCATGAGGAAAAGAATATTCTGACACTATATACAGTATCTCACAAAAGTGAGTACACCCCTCACATTTTTGTAAATATTTGATTATATCTTTTCATGTGACAACACTGAAGAAATGACACTTTGCTACAATATAAAGTAGTGAGTGTACAGCTTGTGTAACAGTGTAAATTTGCTGTCCCCTCAAAATAACTCAACACACAGCCATTAATGTCTAAACCGCTGGCGACAAAAGTGAGTACACCCCTAAGTGAAAATGTCCAAATTGGGCCCAAAGTGTCAATAGTTTGGGTGGCCACCATTATTTTCCAATACGTACTTTAAGCTCTTGCGCAATGAGTTCACCAGAGCTTCACAGGTTGCCACTGGAGTCCTCTTCCACTGCTCCATGACAACATCACGGAGCTGGTGGATGTTCGAGACCTTGTGCTCCTCCACCTTCCATTTGAGGATGCCCCACAGATGCTCAATAGGGTTTAGGTCATCCCCTTCACCCTCAGCTTCTTTAGCAAGGCAGTGGTCGTCTTGGAGTGTGTTTGCGGTCGTTATCATGCTGGAATACTGTCATGCGGCCCAATCTCTGAAGGAAGGGGATCATACTCTGCTTCATTATGTCACAGTACATGTTGGCATTCATGGTTCCCTCAATGAACTGTAGCTCTCCAGTGCTGGCAGCACTCATGCAGCCCCAGACCATAACACTCCCACCACCATGCTTGACTGTAGGCAAGACACTTGTCTTTGTATTTCTCACCTGGTTGCTGCACACACACTTGACACCATTTAAACCAAATAAGTTTATCTTGGTCTCATCACACCATAGAACATGGTTCCATGTACTTAGTCTGTTTGTCTTCAGCAAACTGTTTTCTTGGGCTTTATTGTGCATCATCTTTAGAAGAGACTTCCTTCTGGGACGACAGCCATGCAGACCAATTTGATGTGTGGTGTATGGTCTGAGCACTGACAGGCTGACCCCCCACCCCATCAACCTCTGCAACAATGCTGGCAGCACTCCTATGTCTATTTCCCAAAGACAACCTCTGGACATGACACTGAGCATGTGCACTCAAAGGCCTGTTCTGAGTTGAACCTGTCCTGTTAAACCGCTGTATGGTCTTGGCCACCATGCTGCAGCTCAGTGTCAGGGTCTTGACAATCTTCTTATAGCCTAGGCCATCTTTATATAGATCAACAATTCTTTTTTTCAGATCCTCAGAGAGTTCTTTGCCATGAGGTGCCATGTGAACTTCCAGTGACCAGTATGAGGGAGTGTGAGAGTGATGACACCAAATTTAACACACCTGCTCCCCATTCACACCTGAGACCTTGTAACACTAACAAGTCACATGACACCAGGGAGTCTAATCGGGCCCAATTTGGACATTTTCACTTAGGGGTATATTCACTTTTGTTGCCAGAGGTTTGGACATTAAGGCTGTGCATTCAGTTATTTTGTGGGGACAGCAATTGTCATTTCTTCAGCTATATAAGCTAAGCTATATAAATCATACATAAAAATAAATCAAGTTCTCGATATAAATATTCTGAAAAAAATTATATTGAAAAATGCACCTAGTGGCAACATATAAGACATTGTCACTGTTTGGGAAGATTTTCATTCTAGTATCATGGAGACGGGTTTCTCTTAAAGCTGGCGATCACTTGAGCTAAAAGATTGGGACAATTGCATGCTATGGTGAAAAGCTTGCCTTGCATGTCTGGATAGTAACATGACACTGGATTGAACTTCTCCTAATTTAATATCACTCAATTTTGTAAACCAATCGGCTGTTCTTTCACCATTCCATAAAGGTGAATCTGCAGAGCGCTCCATCTGTTTATCAACCTGGACAAAGAATACAGGAGCTCCCTCATCTAAACAGAGACTGGTCTACTATTTGGTGGTCATCATCACCATGAAGTATAGAAGGGCTGGATGCTTGACTCCTAACAGGACGTGGCACTTTACGAGGAGTGTCTGCTCTTCATAGGCATGCTGCTTCAGGAAACTACCCAACATTGCTGGGTATTACCATGAACTTTCTCCAGGTTCTCCAAGGTTAACATAATACTTCCAATGGTATCATTGTCTTAAAGTGTATCAGTTAGTTATGAGATTGTGGCATACATTATCCAGGTCCAACCTGATAAAACGGTTCTTGGGAAGAAAGCTGTAGTACACCAATATATATTGCAAATACTGCATCATATTTCATTTTTTGCTTTTTTTTGGACAAGGTTTCCCCTCAAATTTTTTACTGACAAAATTTTCTGTATAATGACAATTGAATCAAAAAAAAAAAATTATTAATAAACATTGTAGGTTAATAATAACAGTCTACCAACTAAAATGTCCAGTCAACAGCAGTCTTGAGCTTGGAAAATGAGAACTGATGAAGCGCTAGTGAAGGATTATCACTGTACACCTAGAAAGTGTACCAACAAGGTATTAGACATACCTTGTAAAGTAAAGTAAAGTAAAGATGCCAATAATGTGTATAATCAATCATAAAACTAAATTATCTATTTAAATGGTTGTGGCAAGGTTTGCACCATCCTGTGTAATTTAAGAGACTGTTGTGTGAAATTTCCAGGAGATTAGCAGTTTCTGAAATACTCAAACCAGCCCATCTGGCACCGACAAGCATGCCAACAATGCCACATTACACAGAGATCACACTTTTTGTTTGATGTGAAAATCTTGAAGCTTGAATCTTGATCTTGACTTGTATCTAGGTGATTTTATGCATTGCATTGCTGCCATATGATTGGCTGATTGGGTAACTGCATAAATGAGCAGGTGTACAGGTGTTAAAGTGGACGGTGAGTGTATATCAGATTATGATATCATTTATATATAGCCATTCAACAAATGTTAATCTTCATGAAGTCTTAATTCACAACTCCTTACATTTTGCATTCCACTGAAATAATTATTATAATAATAATTACCTATTTTGAATGACCTATGATTTAAAAAGAAACCCCTGTTATTTGATAGATATAAGTCCAAAGTTCCATTGATTTCTACACCTTTCTAGATGTTCCACCATCTGTTCCCTTTAGTTCCATAGAATTAGTATTGTAACTATTGGTCAAACGTGAGATTTGCAAAAAGTGAAAATAGAGGCACATTGGAACAGGAATCACGCTTACTTTTGCTCACTTTATGAATATTTTCAGTGGAGGAGAAACAGCAGACAGAACAGTTAATGTCAGGGATGGCAGTGTCCAGATTTTTATGAAAAACCGGGTTAGTTTAAAAATACTCTACAACCTCCAAGATCTTGTTTAATAGCAAATAATTGGAATTAAGTCTAATACATTTCTGCAGTGCAGACAATCTGTGTATGATGTACAGAACCATTTCTACTGTACGCTATATTGCAAAGTAGGGAGAGGGAAATGGGGTGGATATATAGAGTGGATAATGTCCCTAAATCAGAATTGCGTGTGCACTAGCATGACTTTGTTTCTGATGCAAAGGCTGAGATAATGAAGAAAAATGTGTCGCTCTTTTCCAGTGTATAAATATTTTGGGCTAGTTTCAGGTTGTTTATGTGTTTTTTGAAATGTAGTTGGGCTGTAAATTGTGCTCAAACCTGGAAACCGTGGTTAATATTAGCTCTTTGGGAAACTCACCTGCTGAATTGAACACAATTAAACAAAGGTGCATCTGTGAGTTGTATAAAGTGTATTATAATTGAGACAGGACACAACTAAGTAGTTGAGGTTTAATCGTCTTGTAAAACAACCAAACATCTTGGCAGTGCTGGAATGTGAACTCACAACCTTCCAATGAGTAACCCACAGCCATAAGTACTGCGCCAACATATCCACCACTAAGTAGCATTTTATGTGTTTGGTTGTGCTGAGAGATGATGCGAAATATCATTTTTCAGTGTGGCAGGGCACCATCTGTTCAAAGGCTTTCGCCTGATTGCTTGCCTGAAGGTCATTATTTGGTGTAAGTTCTCCTCACCACCTGGGTGCAGTGCTTACAGAAACACAGAGGAGAATCACACGTTGGACACTATAGTTAAGTCTGTGATCTCTCTGCTCCTGAATCACCCAGATTACTCCATCCATGTTTACAGAGTGAAAGGAGCTCATGTACAAAGTGAGTGAGGGGAAGGGAGAGCGGGAGAGGAAAAGAATTACACCGTGTACTGTTATGACTCCCTTGATCCTCCTTTGGCTTATAGGCAGATCTGGAGTTTCTTGACATCGAAAAAAGCCAACAACAGCAGATCTGCTAACCAGCCTGCCCACAGACAGGCAGACCGACCCTGGGCATGACTCACTCACATGCCCATAAGTGTGAGACAACAGCCATACTGTTCAAAGACACATGATGAACAATAGGACATAGACATGTGATCAGTCTGTAGTTCATAAAAGGCGGATTTGGCGTCATTTGAGGCTTCACATGAGAACATACTTCATATGTGATGACGTATGTAGCATACTGGCATTTTTCTTCATACAGTCTTCTCACTCTGTGAGTTTTCATTCCATTTCACCATTCAGAATTAGGACTTATTGTCACCATGGGAGTTTATTTGTAAAATAAAGATTTCAGCATGGGTTCAACACTTTTTTTATGATTACGGTCAAAACAAGAGCAAAAACACACCCACACAGTTGAAATGTTCACTTTTTTATGTCAAGCCTCACTGTAGACTTCCAGTTCACACTATTGTTCTTCCATGCAACTGACAAAACACGGGATATCCACTTGGATATGTGCCAAAAACTTCATGATGTAAACACTGACTGACCCTTGCTCTTCTGATTGTCTTTCAACATAGTTGACAGAATATGTCCAACAAGACCAGAGGTTGGTAGAGGAGGCAAAAATTTTACTCAAGTACAAGTAAAACTATGTCTAAAATTAATTACTCAAGAAACAGTAAAAGTAATAATGTTAATAATGACTTGAGTAAGAGTAATAAAGTATCACATGAGAAGACTACCCAAGTAGCAAGTTACTTGTTACCTCTGATCTTATTCAAATGAAGGGGAAATCCTGAATCTCACACTACATGGCAAACTGTAAGTCGCACCTCTCCTGGAAAGTCTGGGTTCAAGATGAAGCAGCATATCCCAGTCCTGTGACGTGTACAATAACACACAACCTGTTATTTTCAACTCAAAATTTCTCACTCACTCACTCACTCACTCACTCACTCTCTCACTCTCTCACTCACTCTCTCACTCTTTCTCTCTCTCTCTCTCTCTCTCTGTCTTGCTCTCTCTCTTTCAGACACACACATTACAAAACAAACATTTTCTCAACTGCTGACTGTCTTTATTTTCACAAAATATTATCAACACAAATTCGCAAGACTTGCAACATCATCATTATACGTGATATAACCTTATATAACCTAATATATATATATATATATATATATATATATATATATATATATATATATATATATATATATATATATATTCATTAACATTTAAGAGTAATGGTGGAGCGCCACAGAATGTAATGAAGTAGTAGTACATTTCTTTGATTAAACATTAACTTGAGTAAGAGTATAAGTATAGCCAGTTAAACCTATTATTAAAAGTCTTTTTTTTTTGTCTTGGGTATAGCTAGATTTAGAAAAACACACATATAAAAAGACCTGTGTTTTCTGAATAACGATTCTCACCTTCTCTCAAACCCCTTTAATGACTTGGTTTATATCTAAAATGTTATCTGGGTCATACACTATATGGTCATATGTTTGTATAACCTCCACTTATCTGGGAAGGCTAGATTTTGGGGATTTGTCCCTTCAGTTCATCCCAAAGGTGTTCAGTGGGGTTGAGGTCAGGGCTCTGAGCAGGCCACTTGAGTTATTCCACACCAATCTTGGCAAACCACATTTTTAAGGTCCTTGCTTTTGGATCAGGGACATACAAAAACTGCTGTGTGCTTCTGTCTTTGTGGCAACAGTTTGCGGAAGAACCAAAAATGGGTGTGATGGGCGGGTGTCCACATACTTTTGGTCATATAGTGTATTTCTGATGTGCCTTCTGCATGAGTACATCTCATGGTATTTATGATAACAATATAACATTAACTAAAACAATTAAAGCTTGTTAAACATAATATAGTTTTGTTTAAAAATTGAATGATTATTTACACTAATTGTAACCAGAATAAAATTTTTACAGATACTGTTATACTGTTTAATACTGTTTAATACTGTTTCTTCAAATGAAAATATGTTTCATGAAATTTCTTTATCTCAACATTTTAATGTCTAATTTTTCTCATTTGATCCTGATATTTTGATCTGTTCAACAGTAGCATGTCCACTCTGTAATGTGAGATATAACACAATTTAATAAGAATGAATCATGTGTAATGGCTAACAATATATCATAATGCCCACCATGTTATCCTGTTATCTCCATGGGTCTGAAGTTTTGATCCTCTTTTAAAACATCAATATACCAGTGATTACAATTTTTAATTATTATAGAGAGACACATAATTTATCTGTTTACAGTTACATCTAATGTTGTATAATGTCCACAAAACAAGTTCCTGTTATCACTTAGATTATGCAGCGTGTCCACCATACAGGCCCTGATGAATTAGCTGTTACTACAGAAACAGAATGAGCTCATTAATATAAACCTGTGATTTGCCTTTCTGCCAGAACTACCATCAGAGCAGCTGTTCTAGAAAATTAACACCTTCAGACTCAAAATTCAATCATGCTGTGGTATAAGTTATAGTATAAGATCTTATGGCCACTGTTTTACCTTTGGATGAACAATTACATCGTTGTGGTTTTGGAGAATAAAATATACAAAGATCAGTCATAACATTAAAACTACAGAGAGGTGAATTGAATAACATTGATTATCTCATCTCATATCCTGTCAAGGGGTGGGGTATATAAGGCAGCAAGTGAACAGTCCGTTTTTGAAGTTGATGTGTTGGAAGCAGGAAAAATGGGCAAGCGTAATGATCTGAGCGACTTTGAAAAGGGCCAAATTGTATTCGCTAGACGACTGAGTCAGAGCCAAAACCGCAGGTCTTGTGGGGTGTTCCTGCCATGCAGTGGTTAGTACCTATCAAAAGTGGTCCAGGGAAGGACAACTGGTGAACTGACAACAGGGTCAAGATTGTCCAAGGCTCTCTGATATGCGTGGGGAGCGAAGGCTAGCCCATGTGGTCCAATCCCACAGAAGAGCTATTAAGCACAAATTGCTGAAAAAGTTCATGCTGGCTATGATAGAAAGGTGTCAGAACATGCAATGAATCACAGCTTGCTGTGTATAGGGTTTCATAGCTGCAGAGCACCTATGCTGACACCTGTACACGACCGAAAGCACCTACAATGGGCATGTGAGCATCAGAACTGGACCATGGAGCAATGGAAGAAGGTGGCCTGGTCTGATGAATCGCGTTTTCTTGCGCATCATGTGGATGACTGGGTGCTTTTGCATCGCTTACCTGGAGAAGAGATGGCACCAGGATGCGTTATGGAAAGCAAGCAAGCTGGCAGAGGAAGTGTGATGCTCTGGGCATTGTTCTGCTGGGAAACCTTGGGTCCTGGCATTCATGTGAATGTTAAATACACCCCTTCATGGCAATGGTATTCCCTAATGGCAGTGGCCTCTTTCAGCAGGATAATGTGCACTGCCACACTGCAAACATTGTTCAGGAATAGTTTGAGGAACATAACAAAGAATTCAAGGTGTTGACTCGGCCTCCAAATTCCCCAGATCTCAATCCAATCGAGCATCTGTGGGATGAGCTGGACAAACAAGTCGGATCCATGGATGCCCCACCTCGCAATTTACAGGACTCAGAGGATCTGCTGCTAAAATCTTGGTGCCAGATTCCTGCACATTATCTTTTATTCTGACAGTGTAGAAAATAAGTCAGTTTAGTAGCAGAAGTGTTCAAATGTGGATCAAATAGTACTTTCTGAAGGATCATTTTCAGTAGTGTGTTGTACATGTACTCTGTAATTTTGCACTCTTGAAAAGCTGTCAGAACTCAGAGGGCCTGACACACATGAAGTACACTCTCAATCTCCTCTTTTATAGTAGCTTATTATGCTGACCAGGAAATGATAAAGGGCTGTCCATTATACATTACAGTACTTTTTTTTAAAATTAAAAATATAGTGCTTTTATTTTATTTTGTTTTAAGAAAAAGGGTAAGAGAAAGTTAACTGCACCAATGGGCAGATCTGATGCTGACATCCTTTTAATAACCTTTACTAACCTTTTAGTTTTCTTCAAGCTTCTGTGTCGCATCATATATGTCCACAGCATAAGGTACATCAGTGGATCCTGTATTTCAGGAAAAGCTATACTCAGTATTGGATGAGTGTTTTTCTGTAACTATGTGGAAAAAATAACATTCACATGGTCTTTTGTTGCTTGGGTACCATTAAGGAATTTTATCGAATAATCAATTAACTGAAAAGCTTAATGATTATGACGATTTTGCTTTGTGCGAATATAGAACTGTGAAGGCAGTTTGCTTGCTGAGTCGCTTAGGAAACCACCACTGCTGACGTCAACTCAGTTTGCTACCTTATCAAAGAGGCGTGTATGTTGGGGGCGGGGAGCAGCATTTTCAGAGCTAACAAACAGTTATTCATAGAAAACAGAGTCAGTTTGGACTTGAGCAAAAAAAAAAGAAAAATGCAGACAAGCATGTTCTCTCTTTGAACAAATCCAGAACAAAGACTTTTTCGTCCATCTGACTGACTAGTCACACTCCCATGGCAGCCCAGCTTCATGCATCACTACATATTTGAAATGGACTATTGTTTGGAAATGTTTCAATATGAATGAACAATGTAGTTTTAAACATATGAACATTTCATTTCATGTGGCAGATTTGCTCAAGCCATAACTCTGCATGGAGTTTCACATTCTCTGAGTGTCTGCGTGGGTGTTTTTCAGGTACTCCGCTTTCCTCTAACTTTTCAATAATGTGCCAGTAGGAGCAATTGCTACTCTAAATTTCCCCCAGGTGTGAATGAGTATGTGATGCTCTATGATCGATTGGTGTCATGTCTAGGGTGTATTCCTACCTTATTCGTTGTCTTCCTGGAATAGGCTCTGAATCTACCACTATCATGATAAATTGGTTGGTCTAGATGAATGAACATTTAATATTACACCACACCCACTCTATTACCTCATTTGTCTTGGCATGTATTTGCAAATCCACAAAAAACTTCATGACCTCTTCTGTGCTTGACGTTATGTTTCCCATGGTGATGATTAAGGTGAAGCCCACATAGTTATATACATATGCGATTCTTCTACCTCTATTTCCGTAGCTCCAGCTAAAGCACACACACACACCCACACAACCGTTGGCAGGATTCAACAGAGCTGAAAAGATTTTTCCAAGGCCACTGAATCTCACTGAACCATCCATACTGATTGGTGAGTGGGCCTGTAGACCATCTGACTATCTCTTCCGTCTGAAGACTCAGCAAGACAGAAAGTGGGACGTCTCTCATACGTAAACACAGAAGAAGTGAGGAATCCTAATCAGATAGAACATTTGGCAAGTTGGCAAAGAGAATTATTGCAATATTTATCAGAGTATATACGTAGGTGCCGATGGTAGAAAACAGCCTCAGTGAAATGTAAAGGAATACGTCACTGGATTTCGAATCAACCATGATGATTATCTTACTCATCAGTGACTGGAGCATATTTAGGAGATTGCGTATGACTGATGTCATGAAATGACTGATAGATGTGTCTGGCTACAGGGCCTCTGAAGCAACATTGTGAGATTTGGTGGAGCTGTTACTCATTTTCCTGATGGAATAATGTCAAAGTTTATGACTTTGTCAAGGCTTCTTGGTTTTGTAATTAAATTAATGAGATGAAAGAGTTATTAAAAGAATGTATACAATATACTGTACCTTATGTTATTATGCCTATGTCAATTATTACTCTAGAGTTCAGTCCATTAAGGATTGATATAGATAACAGATTATAGATTACATAACCAATATGATATGCATATAGTGAACCAATATGATCTTATATTATCATTCTGAAGGCTGAAACTTTATTACACCTTTTCCTGTATGCATAAGGAGAAAGTAATTACTCAATTTAAATGCATCACTTCCATAAAAGGTCACTAGAGGTTTAAGGTTACTAAACATGAATGTATTTTAATAGGCACCTAAATAAAAAATGACTCACGTTTATTTAATTAGACAGTTGTTCAGATACCCCCCCCCATTATACTGCATGGCGTTGTCATTGTTATAATGATGGTTGCTAACAGGCTTTTGACTATGAGACAGTTCAAACATGACTTTTCAAGAAAATGTTTTTTCCTTTAGTTTGTTTGTGGTTCAGTCAGCTATGCTCTTATGTGTTGAGCTGTACAGGGAAGAAGACGTCAAATAAAGACTGAAACCTTATATAAATGTAATGTGTTTTTACAAAAATATAAATGGATATTACTGTCTTCAGAAATGTTGGCTGGGACCTTGAAAGTTCATCTGTTGTCAAATCCATACGTCACATTATACAGTATATACTGTAGAAACAAAGAAACATTTCATTGCACTGCAACAATTGAAATGAAAAACACAAGTCAGAATGTTTTTAGTTAGATCAGTTTTTATTATTTAATAAAAAATAAATAAATACATATTTACATAATAAATATCTTCTAATATCTAACAAATTAAGTAGTCTCACACATACACACATATTGACATGCATAAAAAACACTGATAGT
The DNA here is from genome assembly GCA_012411365.1 of Ameiurus melas. Lineage (NCBI taxonomy): Eukaryota > Metazoa > Chordata > Actinopteri > Siluriformes > Ictaluridae > Ameiurus > Ameiurus melas. Next base: position 12,829,221 of record CM022776.1, on the reverse strand, counting down.
CTCATCAACAGACTTTTCTTTTTTGCTTTAAAACAAGCTTTCATCTCGGAGTTTCTGCAAACCTGGTTACCTTCCTCTAGCCCCTGGTCCCAGCCCAGTCTTTCTTTTTCTTGCTCATTTTAATAATAACGTAATGCTACATTCATTTCTCCTTTCCGCGATAACCTCCACTATCCACCACCATCTTCATTTCACAGCACGTACTTCCATCCAATTAAACTTTCTCTAACAGTCTTTCAGCATTAATTACCACTTCCACACTAATTAACAGTTCCAGTTTGCTTCTGTGCTTTAGCCAATGTTCAGTTCACAGATTTTTCTTGTTCTTGCGTGCCCACACACATACACACACACACACAGAGACACACACACACACACAAAGAGCGAGACACACTGTGTTTCACGGGTCTCTTTTGCATCTCTGCTGGAGCATGTTGAGTGCATATTCCATACGGCTGCGCAGCTCTGATGTGCAGCCGGCCCTCAGGAGTGCACTCAGTTTAAAAGTGGCGGATGTTCGCTCCTCGTTGATGTACGTCAGGAGGTAGTCGTCCTGCTGGGTACACAGGATGAGTTTGGTGTGGTCATGGTAGAAGTTTACCTGTTTGAAAAGATTGGGAGAGAAAGATTGAAAGTTTGTCATCCTGGAAATGGAAATACAACAGGATGTGGAGCATTGTTACAGCAGTGGTGAGTCACTGTGATACCACTGTGTGCGTAGGCTTCTTCTTGATCTTAAAATAAGCTCACCGGATAAACAATTTAAGGCAAGAACAGTACACAGTATTTCTAGAAGGAAAAATACACAGTAAGAGACTAGGAGGCCATTCTGCACGTAGAACTGTATGTTGAATAAAGGTGAAATACTAAAGAGAGTAATGGTTCTGAGAATTTATTTTTTTTTAATCTGAGGGACTTGTCAGGAAGCATGATTCAATAAATTTGGTTTCTATGAAAAGGTTGTGACTCTGCTACAACTCTGCAATCAACAAACCTGCAGGAATGAGTTGCTTCCTGGATACCAGTGTATGAATGAAGAATAGACTGAAAAGGTTTCTTTGATTACCTGGAATGTGCCGTCATTGAAGAGCATCATGAGGGCCCGGTCTGACTTCAACCATTGCAGCAGATAGAGTCTGGGCTTTTCGGCATCTGTGTCAATCACCATATCACCTCCCTAACGACAAGAGCAAATGTTAATGTTTATACAACAAGCAAAACATGTTTAGATCAAAACAGCACCCTTATAGCTGTCCAAAGTACTTCACTATATACAATTTTTATTAAAAAGAGTTCCTTATTAACTTATTTATATTATAAATGAAGAATTATACACAAATGCAGAAATAATTGTTGCTATGTTTTCCTTGATTCTATCAAGATTCCATGTTTAAGGTTTTTTTTTTTACATTTTAAAAAAGTGTAAATGTAGGTTAATTTCCACTCACATCCATCAGGTTTTCTTCCATATAGTGAGCGAAGTACTTGAGAATAGTGACCTGGCCCACACAGTTCTCAGGAACATCTGTTGTGTACATCACAGCACACTGCCCCATCTCAGCATGCTGCAATACAGTCCTGGTCAAGAAATACAAATAATAGACAGAGACACATTAAAACAGTCACCTAACGAACATAACATCATTTAAGTGACAAGGCAAGGTTATGCATGTGATCTTAAAAAGATATTTCTTGTTTTTAGCAGTAAGGTACCAGTTTCTTACTATTTGAATGTACTGTTACATTGAACTGTTATTTTCATGTTCCATGTATCTAATTTAGAATTATTTTGTGCTATTACTTGATGATGATGATGCCGACTTTGCTCATGTGAATCAAATAATTAGATCCTTCCATTACTATAACAATGCAATTTACTTTACAACTTAGCTCCCTACCGAACTATCTATCTACCTAACTAATTACTAAGTGACCTAGTAACTACCTATCTACCTACACCTTTGAATATGTACCTACCAAAGAATGTAACTACCTACTTCCCTAGTTAACTACCTAAGAACCTAGCTTACTAACTACCTGTCGATGTACCAACCTACCTAACTTAGTAACTAGCCTGTCTACCTAATTATGTAATTATCAATATACAATAAAACTTACTACCCACCTTACCTAACTAACTACCCAATTACCAATCCAAGTACCTACCTACCCAATTACCTGTCACCCTATTTGGGAATGTACCTACCTAAGAACTGTTATTACTTTACTAACTATGTTACTAATTTACTACCTATCTATGCACCTATGTAGCGAACCTAATTATATAACTACATACATATATACATACCAAAGAACCTAAATATGTAGCAAATTATATATTTACCTACCCTTTACCTACCCCTAACTACCCATCTACCATACTACCCACCTATCTAGTAAACTAGCTAACTATCATACTTGATTTTAATTAACAATACCCTCTTTATCCTAAGTCCTTGTCCTTATTAAAGGCACTATAATTTTCTATATAAAATTTTGTGTTCTCACTATGTGTCCATTCATTCAGGCCATTTATTCTTGCACTAAATTTATCTTACAGACTCCAACAAGTGCGTGTCTACCATCAAAATCCCTCAAAACATGTGTGTTGTATAATTGTCATGTCTCGTGTGATAATCACAAATGACATTCAGCACTTGACAACAGCGCTGATTACATCAATTGATTTGAGTTGGCGACTGAACAAGCCCTGGCACCTACGTTTTGTCAGCTAGGAGACTCATGTGCGTTCCGCTGTTGAAAAGGACGCCCACAGTGTTGTCGGCCAGCTGATAACCAAAGCCATATTTGTTGGAATAATCCACCCACTTTGTCACCCACTGCATACTGCTGCATCCGCTAGCCTTGGGTAATTTCTCAGCTGCGGATTAAGAATGGATTGTTATTTACATGTAAATTTAAATTTCCATTGACTATGAATGGATTTTGTGAATTTGTAAACACAGCGTGTCCGTTTGAAGTACCTGTGGGCATGTGCTCCAGGCAGCCTCGTAAAACACTGGCAATGGCTTCTGCAACAGAGCCTGTTGTACTGTCCTCCAGACCTACAAATCAAAAGGAGATGTTCTCAGCATTGCTAATGAAGTAACATGAGACAGGAAAATTACTGACAGTTGTCTGACTGATGGAAGACACACAGACGGACACACGCACTTACATTCATTGCTGCTGCTGTAGCTCCCGAGGCTGCCTCTGACGATCATGAGGATGGTGTCTCGGGCTTCAGGCTGTGTGACTGTTGCCTGGGAAACAGGCTTTCCGGCCGGTAGTGACGGAGTCCCTCTTTCCTAAAAAGGTAAAAGGAAGAAAGAGGGGGCATGTGAGGACTGCAAATCATTGTCATTCACTCTGTTCTCCTCTGCTATACACTGTGTTCTCAATGAACAGTTAGATACCAAGCTCACCTCTGAGGATGGTGTAGCAGGCTGCGTATTAATAGAGGTCGTCTTGAGGTCATTGCAGAGTTTGTAAATGTCGTCTTCTTCTTTGGCTGTCTTATCTATAAGTGGAAGCACTGCCTTGATTAAACAGCTACAATGTTATTTTCAGTTTGTATATACATAGTAACAATGAGTCTAGCACTTACTGAGATTCTCATAGTACTTGGCTTTGTCTCTTTTCCCACCAAACAGGGCAGCAGCGGCCTTCCTGAAAAAGCTCTTGGCAGGGCTGGAGATGTGGAAGTCCGGAGCAGAGAGACAGCAGCTGGAAGGCAGTGTCTCTGGCATGAAGCCCTGTGTGGACAGAAATGACTAGTTAAGATCTCAGTGATAAGAAACATCTGGCATTGTAGATACAAAGTCCACAAAACAAAAACTAACCTGCGAGAGAAATTCGTGCTGTGCAATCTCGTCGAGTCGCGGTCGATCTGCTGGGTCGCGGGAGAGCATGCTGGCAATGAGCTGCCTGGCTGCGATCGACAGGGAGGAGGGCAAAGAGTAGCGAGCCTCTTTAATACAGCGATACGTCTCCTTAAGGTTATTGGTCTCAAACGGAGGTTTGCCCTGGAGCAGAGTGTACCTGCAGGGAAAAGGGTGAATAACAGTCAGATAAACTCAAGGACATTTGGTGCAGTTATTCTTTTAGCAACAGTTTCATCAATCATCAGTCCATTTTTTGGTCATGCATGATTGGTGAAACACAGCTATGTAATGAAATGTGTGCAGGCCAATTCTGATCAGTGCTGGGTTCAATTTGCCCTGCAGGACAGTGCTCCCATTGTGCACTGGTTTGTGGTAGAGTAAAAGCAATAGAGGACTTACATAACGCAGCCCAGGGCCCAGACGTCCGACTCCCAGCCATGGCCCTGTTTATTCAGCACCTCTGGAGACAGGTAATTCGGGGTGCCGCAGATCGTCTTGCGCCTGTTGCTCACTGGCTCCAGTTTGGCAGCCAGCCCAAAATCTCCAACCTTCAGCTCCATTGAGTCACTCACAAACAGGTTCCCTATGAAGTAAACAGACAAAATTGACCACAGGTTTCAGAATGGCATCTACTCGGATTTCAGTGACAATCCTGATGTTAATTAATAAATAAATAAATAAATAAATAAATAAATTTCAGAAGTGAGCTGTGTACCTAGTTTGAGGTCTCGATGTAGGATCTCTTGATCGTGCAGATATTTCAGTGCAGACACTGTCTGTTTGAGGTAATACCTCACTTCTGGCTCCGTTAGTACTTTGCGTGCCTTCAGGATGTGTGCCAGTGACTGAACAAAGACACAATTGACAGAGACACATTAGTAAAACATTCACATGCCAATCCAACTCCATATTAAAAAAAATATATTCTTGCTCACTAATATTTCTTTTTTGTGCAAAAGAAATATGGCACTGATGGATGTTTTTTTTAAAATTATATATATATATTTTTTAAATAGCTACTGTGCCCAGGAGACAGTGCATGTGGTGTAATCTTTAAGCGCAGGCATGATGAGGGGGGATGACTCACTCTTCTGCTGCAGTACTCCAGTAAGATGTAGATATTATCTTTATCCTCAAAATGATGATAGAAATGAACGATGTGCTTGTGGCTCAATCCTCTGTGCAACTCGATCTCCCTGTTAATCTGCAAAGCAGCATAAAACCGTGCATTACATCGAGACTTTTGACACGGAGCGCAGGTGGTCGACAGCTAGCTACGGGCGCGCGTCTTGGCTCACCTTCTCGCGCTGGTGCGGTTTGGCGACGCGCGCGTGCGGGATGATTTTGGCCGCAAACACCTTTCCGGCGGACAGGTCAGTCAACTCGTAGCATTTAGCAAACCCTCCCTGTGACACATGAATAAACACAATGTAAAACAAACTCTATGCTAGAACATTTCACCCACAGACTCTTGTGCGATGCAAATCCTCACCTTTCCGAGAACTTTCCCGCGGCAGTAACATTTCCCGGTCACGGGATCCGTGATGATGCGCGAGAACTCCGTAGTGTTGGCACTCTGCTCTTCTTTCTTCCGCCGCTGCTCACTCGGCTTGTTAAGCTCGCACATCCTGTCGTTATTAGTCGGCTGTTGGTTAGAAACGTTCATCGGGCTCTCCATGTCTAATCTACGACCCGACTCTGTCTCTGTCTCTGCCTCTGTTATTGCCGCTCGGTTTTATACCGAGAACTCCGCCTCTTGTCTAGACTCCCAACGCAAACACTCATTTAACGTCATACGCAAAGACATCATCGCGCATGCGCTTTTCATACTGCATTTCAGAACTCCGTGGTGTTACTACTTTCCTGTTTCCAATAAATCCGTTTAAATACTTATTTTATTTTTATTTTTTTAAGTTTTTTTTATTCAAATATTCTTACCCTTCATTGGAAATGAAAAATCCATCCATCCATCCATCCTCTGTACCGCTTATCCTACACACACTGGACGGGGTACCAGTCCATCGAAGAACACAATCACACATACGAACACAAACTATGGAGAATTTAGAGATGCCAATTAACCTACAATGCATGTGTTTGGACTGGGGGAGGAAACCAGAGTCCCCGGAGGAAACCCCCAAAGCATGCAAAGTTCACGCACACGAATCGAACCCCAACATGGAGGTATGAGACAGAAATAGATAGATAGATAGATAGATAGATAGATAGATAGATAGATAGATAGATACTTTATTGATCCCCAAGGGGAAATTCAGGATCCTAGTAGCTCAAAGACATCACACACAATACAGCATACAACGAAATAAAAAAACAAGTAGAATGCTAAAGACGACTCAAGAAGAACAGTAAAATATACCGAATCCACAGACTGGGAATTAAGTGGGTTATACAAGCGGGCTAATATAGTCTTTAGACAGTATGAATAGCAAAACAATCACACAGTGATTCAGTACACACATTGTTGTTGTAAGAGGTTATGGAAGTGTATGTGAATGTATGAAGGGGTGAAGAGGCAGGTAGACTATGCAGAGAAGTCTATCTTACCTCTTCCTTGCTAACCACTCAGTCACCGTGCCCAACTGAACAAAAAGGAATATATTATATTCATTTAAATGACATTTACATTAGTATCAGCCACCCTTATCCGTAGTGCAACTTACAGAACTGCTTCGTATTCTCTATCAAAAACAGATCTTCATGAAACTTGAATAATGAATAAGTGCCTGCGCAAGAGGTAGGATTCAGGGATTTAAAAACATTTTTTTTAGTTTGAAGGCATCCAGTGACTCAGCAGTTCAGAAAAGAATTTCATTCCACCACCTGGGTACCTGTACAGTGGACACGTCTTCCTGGTACCTTGAGAGATGGTGGGTGCAGTCGAGTCATGCTAGAGAGTGTGGTGCAGAGCAGGGTGTCATAAGTGCCTTCAGCTAGGCTTCGGGCAAGAATTAGGCAGCTACACAGAGCCAGTGGAGAGAATGCAGAAATGAGGAGATGTGGAAGAAGGGACGGAGGGCACACAGTGTCTTATTGGCTGACAGCTCTCAATTCTGCCAAATGCTAGCTCACACAGTCAGAGTGAGGGAAAATGGATATACGCTGTTTTAAAAAAATAAAATAAATTTAAACAGTAAAGGGATTGAAACCGAAGCAGTAACAACATCTCATGCTGAGCAGGAAAACAAGGCGTGTAAATGTCTATATGAGTTCCAGTTTACATGAATATGATATGAACAGAGCATAAGGAAAGATAATGTACGTTGCATGGCACTGTAGCATCTAAACCCAATACTTAGTTGTGCCACTCTTTGGCTAGCAACACCAAACTAGCCTAGTTAGAAAAGTTTATCAGTCTGGTAGTCCTACAAACAGTGACAACACCCGAGGCAAGTTTTATGATAAATCCAACTTTTTCTGATCATCATATATTGACACGTGCTAAAATGACTGAAGTAATCTAAATGGTAAATGTGCACTTATATAGCGCTTTTATCCAAAGCACTTTACACTGTGTCTCATTCACCCATTCACACACCAATGGTAGCAGAGCTGCCATGCAAGGTGCTAGCTTTCCATCGGGAGCAACTTGGGGTTCAGTGTCTTGCCCAAGGACATTTCGGCATGTGGAGTCACCCAGGCCGGGAATCGAACCACCAACCCTACGATTAATGGACAACCTGCTCTACCAACTGCGCCACAGCCGCCTACCAACTGCGCCACAGCCAATCTGAGTACTTTTTACATGCAGTAATCAGTAAGGTAATCAGATTACAATTTTAAAGTAGTAATTACTAATCTGTAGTGGATTACTTTTTTGAGTAACTTATCCATCACTGTCCAGGCTTGATATGACAAGGAACTGAACAAGCACCTGAGTGACCCCCATGGATAGAAATGGCTGGGTCTTCCTGGTGTTATGATGAATAGCATGCAATAATTGGGATTTTATGTTCAAACACATGGGCATGATGTTTTGTATGGTGATGTTCATGCAATTTTCTATAAAAAGAAAGGTACAAGGCTTTTTTTTTTAAGTTTATTTTTGTCAGCTGTTTTAAACCATTTTCTTGAAGGGTGTCAATTATTTTGAATTTGAGCATATTTCTTGTCAGATATGTCAGTGGTTTTCAATTACATCAAGCTCTGCTCAATTCTGAACTAAACTGAAGCAACATAGCATCACCTTGTGGTTAATGTGATGTAGGGCCACCTAAAAAAGGCCCATTCCATTACATACTGTATAACGGAACTATATAGATTTCTAGGTCTCTCCAAATTCTATCAACACTTTATTAGAAACTTTATTAGAAACCCAAAGACTCCATTTTATGTGATATTCTATGTTTTGTAAGGTCATGCTACTCCTTTTCTCAAGCCAACATTCATAGAACATTTCCAGCTGGCAAATTATTCCCACACTCAGTTCCCCAATAAACATGCTCTCATATAGCTTACTTTAGCCCTGGTGTCCTGCCCAGTTATGACAACCATCCTTGTGTTCATTGACCATTTAAAACCACCAAGACCCCAGGCAAACTCTATTCACAGCCTGTGAAACACTTGAGTGGTTGTTCCTACATATGTTTTGAATCTTTGGTAAATCTGAATATATTGTGCCAGGTCTCTTATGCATACCACAAGTCTTGTGTCATGGAGAAATTACAAGTTTTGGTTTTCCTCACTTCTGAGTATCACACACAAGACAATGTTCAATTAGATAGACCCAACCAAGGGATAGGTCAAATCGTGAAATAGATAGACCTTTCTGAAGAATGGTCACAGTTTCTCTCATGAACAGAAAACACACAACATTCACTCCACCATTCAAGGCACCCCTTTCCAATGCATACCAGGATACCAACCTCCCTTATTCCCATGGAATGCAATGCCCATGGAGGCACCAGCAGTAGATCGGTGATTTTAGAAAAGCGAAGAGGCTTGGGATGAGGCCCATAGGTATCCAGTAAAAGCTGATGCCCAAATACATTAGTCCTTTCAAGGTCGTACAGCACATAAAGGGTATATATAAGATGCAATTATCACATTGGTATGGCTTGTCACCAAGTTTCTATATTCCTCTCCTCAAACCCACATTCCCTGGTTCACTGGATGAAGTTTCTCAAGCTGAAGCACCTCCACCTCACACACACACACACACACACACACACACACACACACACACACACACACACACACACACACACACACACACACACACACACACACACACACACACACACACACACACAGTAAGTGTCATCCTGGATCCTCATTGTGGCAAACTGCAGTATCTGATTGACTAGGAGTTTCAAGGCCTTGAGGAACAACGCTGGGTCCCAGCACAAGCTATCTTGGATCCTATACTGATCCAGGAGTTCTACACATGACAACCAGACCATGCAGTTCTCTGACCCAGAGGTGGCCCAAAAGGAAAATTTACTCTTGGGAAATTGGTGTGTGGTTACTGTCATGCCAGCATTTTTGCCCATTCACAATTGCACTTAGACAAATTATACTACCCATGGTCAGCATCCAATTATCAGTCAGAAGAATCACAAGCAACCAATTCCTGTTCACAATCACGAGAATTCTAATCAAACACACTGATTTCCAATTATCACACACCATTCATAAATGCCAGACTGTTGCTTTGCAAAGTCTCGCATCAGCATTTTCACCTGTGACACAACTGAACTGTTGTTTGCATTACTGTATCTCTCTGGCTTTGATTCTATCTTTGATTATTCATTTGTTCATTTGGGGCTTTCCCTGTTCATGCTGGTTTTCTGATCGCCTGACCGTTTGCTACTTTTTGTTTGCTTACACTTGCATTCCTTTTTCTGTATATCATGACAACTGGTCCTCCATCTGTACCTTTTAGAACTTTTTGGAGTTGTGTCACTGCACCCACATTGATCTTCTATCAGTTTAAACTTCATCAGAGTAAGCACAATAATTATAAACCATGGCTCTTGAATGGTTGGAGGCACCAGATGGCCTATGGAGAGAAGAGAAAATAGACATGTCTGAACTGTGTCTGCCCCTGCCCTGGGTCATGCACATGAGACAAATCACTTGGACAGGATTCTAAATTATGTCCATTTGTGTTGTTTTTTGTATTTTTTTTTTTTTTTTAGGACAAAGACGTTCATAATGCTATAGTTCTGTATTAAGTCAGCACATGTTACCAGGATGTTATTCAGTAAGATTTTTTAAACCCCATGTTCTCCCAATTTGATTATTTGCCAGTTCCCACTCACTAGCTAGCACTCCCATATCATGTGACAGCCAACTGAGGAGAGTAAGTGCCAACATGCTTCCTCAGAGACATGTGAAGCCAGCCAACAGAGGGCTGCTCTCAGGGCAACTGAACACACTCAAATTAAAATGCTAAATGCCCTCATCCACATACTGCACATGAGTTCACAGATTTATTAGTGTTAGTCATTATGATTGTCAGGAGACAAAGCAAAGTCATTCCTCCTACCCAGAGAGCATGGCCACATTTGCTCTCTTAGGTTCTTGGCTTTATTATTAGGCATATGATTAAATGCTTTATCAAGCTCATCAGACATTAATGGAGTCTCATGTATGTCTCTCATTCATTAGTCTGCTCTGGTAGAGCAGTGTTATCAAGATGCCATTTAATCTTGAGCCATTTATGCTCATTACAATTGACTGTATTCAGGTTTTCACACCTCAATGAGATACAGCATTTATACATGCAGTCTTTATAATCAGTCGAGTGTGCAATGTCTCTGACCTCTTAGCTGCACAATGTTAGAGGAGACTGAGCTGAGCTGATGGGCCAATGTATTTTAATAGCAAAATTGAAATAGGTCATCTAAGTTATATAACCCTATTTCTGAAAACGGAATTGGAAAAAGGTGAAATAAAAGACTAAAGACAAAAATTTATTTTTCCAGCAGCAGCAGCTCTATATGGAGCATCACAGCCTGTCTTTTTTGTGTGTTGTGAAAACCATCAAAATACTAGCTATGCTCCAAGATTCATTTCAACTTTCCACCTCTTAATTATTACTAATTTTATTATATGAGTAACAACATTTTACATAAGCAGCAAATGGACAAAAGAAGTTTGAGCTTTGTGAGTGTGATGTCTCCAAACTTTCAGTAAGAGCAAAACTAACGTTAGCTTGTGAGTTGCTCTCAACAATTTTGCATTTTAACCCACTAAACAACTATGACCCATCAACTGATCTAGATTTACACTCCTCTATCTGATAGACATTGGCCCAAATGAAAATTCTACTCTTGGGGAAGGGGTGAGTGGTTACTGTCCTGCCAGCATTTTTGCCCAGTTACATTGCACTTAGTCGAATCACAGTACCCATGGTTCTCAACCAAGCACTTAGTCAGCAAACAACATCCCATGATCAGTCAGAAGAATCACAAGCAACGACTTGTTCACAGTAAATTTTAATATAACACACCAATTTCCAATCAGCACACACCATTCATATACTCTGGGTTGTTACTTTGTAAAGTCTTGCATCAGCATTTTCACCTATGACACAACTGATCTGTTTGAATTCCTGTATCTCTCTGGCTTGGTCTCTAGCTTTGCTTATTACTTTGTTTATTTAGGTTTTTTCTGTTCCTGCTGGTTTGCTGATCACCTGAGCTTTTGCTACATTTGTTTGCTTACACTTGCACTCCCTTTTCTTTTATGACAGATGGTCCTCCATCTGCACTTTGTCCATAAAACTCTTTTTGGAGTTGTCACTGCACCTAAAGTGATCTAGTATAAGTTTAAGCTTCATCAGAACACATAAGATTAGTTAATGAATAATATACTTTAACGTGAACAAAAAGCCAGAACCTTAAGGGTTTCCCTGAACATATTACCAGCATTATATTTAATGTATCTTGACCAGTACAAACCTGTTTTCATTAAAATGTTAGCTAATTTAGTTAGCAGGCAGTGTAGCTAAATTAAACTGGCTTGCATTTGTTACAGTTAGACATAAGTGGGATTTCAGTAATTGAGTACTGATTCTCACTGTCATGAACTCATATACTATAACAATTCAAACTATTTTCTTCATCAGTAACATTAGTTAGGTTTGTTCTGAATTAAATTTAAGGACAGATGCAGAAAGTTTCTCTTTTCAATTATGAAATCATCCATACAAGATGAGTCACTTAAAAAATATATATATTTTTAGGTTTTGGGGTACTATGGCTTACCATGGCACATTTTCAATACAAAAACTTGACCAAATCTTATCCAGAAAGGTTTTAAACATCTTAATGCAAACTGACTGACTACATTTACTGCTGTTTTTGTTAATTTAGCCCCATACTCAACATGATATGTGCAGGTAAGGCAAGGCTAGAAGGCCTAAATAGAACATTTCTATGTCGGTAAATAAATATATTTATGTTTTCTGAAAGTAGAGATATTAAAAGTATATTACTGGCAGAAAAAAAGAGGTTTGCGGAAACCCCAATTTTTCAGAATTTGAGCTATTTTACAGAATTCAGCCAGAGACTAAGCATGCCTCATATACAGTATTTAACATAAAACATTCTGACTAAGATCATGCAACTTCCAATATTCTTACTTCCACTCAATAAAAAAACCAAAACAAAACAACAACCCATGTTCAGGTCACTGTTCTAATGTCGAAATCAGAGTCAGCTAGTTTTATAGAACAATTCAGTTCAATACATTAAGTGTTGTAAGTTTGAAAATATCCATTTGGTAGTAGTGGGAATCGCAGTGATTTGTTGGAGCTCAGGTTGGGGGTTTGCGAACTGTAGCCATGTCATAGGCCCAGGCCTGGTCCAGTCCTTCTCCCTCTGATGCTGAAGCATGCCAGTAAGGGAATGGGAAACGACAGGCGATCACCCTGGCATCATGAGCCAACTCCTGCTCCAACTTTCTGCCTAGCACTTCCATCTGAGAAGTATGGGAAATATGGGAAAAAATAAAAATAAAACGACAGTACGTGTAAGCATTTGTGACTCATGCACCAAATGTTATTACTGAGGGTTATTTTAATAAATCAGCAGATTTTTTTTTTTTTGCTGTTGCTTGATTTTACTCGTAATGATATACTTTGGATTCCGGGCATGTTTTGTAAGCACAAAATGGCAAATCCATCTACTTATACATACCACTCCAGGCGCCAAGAAGATGGTCAAGTTCTTATATCGGGACAAATCAGTCTGTGAAATATGAAAAAAATTAGGTATGCACTGTAATTTGTAAATTTTTGTTGTAAAGAATATAGGAATCACCATATAGTATGGACATATACACATTCCTCCCATTTGCGGTTTACCCACTAGAGATACACTTTAAGGCCAAAACTATGTGGACACAAGGCCATTACGTCTAATTTATCAGCTTTTCAGCGACAGATAAGTTTAGCATTGGTCTTAATCTGGCAATATTTCTGAGGTGAAAAAAGGAAGCTTTCACAGTGCTCTGAACAATCAAAAGTGAGGTTAGTGTCAAAAATTACACCAAGGTTCCTCAACTTACTTTGGAACTCTAGAACAGAGCCATCAACGGATAGAGACAATGGAGCCGCTTTGCGAATCTGATGACGGGAACCTATGAGCATGACCTCAGTTTTCCCGCTGTTCAGGCACAGAAAGTTATTATTCATCCATTTCTTTATCTCAGAAATACAGCCAGAAAGATAACGAACATCAATGCTTTCACCAGATCTTGAGTGAATGTAGATTTGGGTATCGTCAGCATAAAAGTGATAATGGAGCCCAGTCTTCGAAGATGTGCCCAAGTAGGAGATAGATAAATATTGAACAGTAGAGGGCCTAGAATTGAACCCTGAGGAACACCAGTGAGCACCAAGCAAGTGTCAGATCTAAAGCCACTCATAGAAATAAACTGGGAACGGTCAGTAAAATAGGATTTAAACCAGTTTAAAACTTTCCCGGACACACCAAAAACACTTTCAAGGCGGGTAAGTAAAAGACCATGATCCACAGTATTGAAGGCGGCTCTAAGGTCAAGAAGAATAAGAAGTGAGGTAGCTCCAGAATCAGAGGCCATCAAAAGGTCATTTGTAACTTTGATCAACGCAGTTTCAGTGCTATGAAATTTACGAAAACCTGATTGAAGTGGTTCAAAGAGGTTGTTGGTTGTCAGATTAGAACATAGTTGAGAGGCGACAACACGCTCAAGTATTTTTGCCAAAAACGGAAGATTTGAAATGGGGCAAAAATTGTTAAAATCATCCACAGAAACATTTTCTCTCTTGGGGACAGGTGTAACAGCAGCAGTCTTCAGTACTGCTGGAACAACCCCAGTCTCCAGTGATTCATTTATAATGCTGAGGATAGCAGGGCACCACACAGCAAAGCACGATTGAAACAGCATCGTGGGAATTGGATTCAGCAGGCAGGTGGTAGATTTCATGCTGGAGACCTCCCTTGTGAGAGCCTCAGAATCAAGCAGTGAGAAATGGGTGAAAGAAACAACAGTGAACCCAGAAGGACGAAGGAGTGGAGTGGCACAGTCAGGGTTAACAGAAATTTCTTTACGAACATTGACAATCTTAGAATTGAAAAACTGTAGAAAGGAATCACAGAGCTGCTGAGAAACAGGCAAATTGGTAACAGCATTAACTTGAATCAGTCTATTTATGGTATCGAACAAGTGTCTGGGATTATTTTGATTTTTTACAATAGCAGCAGAGAAGTAAGAGGATCGTTCAGTCTCCATTAGTGCACGATAATCCCCCAGAAGATCCTTCCACGCTTGATAGTAGACACTCAGTCCGGTAAGGCGCCATTTTCGCTCCATCTTCCGACATACATCCTTTCTAGAGCGCAGATTGTCATTATACCAGGGAGCAGAGCAGGTGAATGTGACCTTACGTGACTTTAGAGGAGCAAAAGTGTCAAGCTTAGCAGCAAGAGAGGAATTTAGTTGCAGAACTTTCTCCTCCAGTGATGATGGATGAAGATCGCTTAGGGTGGAAACCACAGAATTGGAGAAGGCTGTCTGATCGATAGACTTCCACTTCCGGAAGGTTACTGTTCGGATAGGAGGCTCACTTGAATGATACAGTTTGAGGTTAAAAAAGACAGCTGAATGATCAGACAGTCCAATGTCAGTAGCAGAAAACTCAGATACAAATGAGCCATTAGCAATCACCAGATCCAACGTATGACCCTTGTTATGAGTCGGGTCAGTTATAAACTGAGTGAAGTTAAAACAGTCAATTAGTGACAGAAAATCCTTGGCCACCACCGAGTCATTACAGTCCACATGAATGTTGAAGTCTCCCACAATCAAAATTCTGTCAAACTTCGTGTTCAACATTGACAGGAAGTCCGCAAACTCAGACTCAGCTGCATGCGCCTTAGCCTTAGGTGGTTTATAGACTGTAGCGATGACAGTGGATACAGGAGCAGAGATACTCAGGACCAGGCATTCAAATGAAGGAAACCTGGGAACAGATACAGAGCTTGTGTTGAACTTCAGGTTGTAAACCACAATAATGCCTCCGCCTCTGCCAGATAACCTCGGGAGATCTAAAACTCCAAAGCCCGCTGGAGTGATCTGGTTAAACAGGAGCCCATCATTTTCTTTATGCCAGGTTTCAGTTAAGAACAAGTCCAGCTTTTTATCAGTGATAAAATCCGATAAAACCAGCGCTTTGTTATTCACAGACCGTGCATTGAATAATGCGGCATAAGCCAGGCTCTGAAGCGGAGACGCCGGTGGTTTAATCTCCACGCGGGGAACCGATATTAAATTACTGTGATCAACACCAGTATGGAGCAGTTTGTTGGTCTTACGGCGGCAGATCGGGACAAAGATGTTAGGAGAGGACGAAACAGCAAAACTACGCCTCAAACCCCGATGGATAGAACGCTTAGGACGCAGCAGTCCAGCGTCTCGACAGATTGTAAGAGTCTTTGGCTAGGCCATAACACTTCTGATTTAGATTCAAAAGCTGGCGTGTAGTGTACCTTAGCGCCATGGTCGGTGAGTGCACACTCGTAGGGTCAGAGCGAGTGAAACTCCGGAGCGCACTGCGAGCACAGACTCGAACAATCCGTCCACACACACCGCCGAGCCGAGGAGGAGATACAGAGGAACACGCTGCAGGTGATTCCAGTGGAGCTCAGAAATAAAAACAGAAATAAAAACTACAGACCAAACTAAATAGAATGGCACCACCACATCGCACTCGCAACGGCACTAAAGACAATGTAACTAAAAGAATCTCGCAAAATTAAAAATAAATAAATAAATATGACTTAAAATAACAACGAAAACAAACCAAACGGTAACAGGAGCGGCAGCAAAACACGCCAGCGTACCCTGTCACCGGAACCGCATATGAGGGTCTTCCCCATAGGGCAACTGTTTCCACAAAGGTGGAAGCACACAACTGTATAGGCTGTTTTTTATGCTGTAGCATTAAAATTTCTCTTCACTGGAATTAAAGGGCCCAAACCTGTTCCCGCATGACAATAGCCTGTCCTGACCGCAACCCCACTGAATACCTTTGGCCTTCTACCCAGACATCAGGGTCTCATCTCAAGAATGCTTTTGTAAGGCTGAATGGGCAAATCCCCACAACCACACTCCAAAATCTAGTAGAAAGCTTTCCCAGAAAAGTGGAGGTTATTATAACACCAAGGAGGAATAAATCTGCAATTGGATGAAGAAGCATATATGGGTGTGATGGTCAAGTGTCCATATACCTTTAGACATATAGTGTATAAATACACACTATTTAAACCAGACATTCTCCACTGCACCTCCATAGTTGTTTTGTCCCCAAAAGCCAAAAGGATAGGTATTGTGACACTATAAAATTATTTATGGACTGTACCCTTTTTGCAGAAAGACACAACTACACAAAGAAATACCAAGATGTTTAAAATACCTTCCAGAAGTCCTCATTCACAAATCTTGCTGCAGAGAATGGAATTCCCATCCACCTCGCTCTGGCTCTGGCATAGCCTATCAGAATGGAGTTTATTTCAAAGCCAGTACACTGGAAGCCCAATGATGAGGCAGCAAACACCTTAAAAAAACAAAACAAAGCACTGAATGAGAGCATATGATCAGATATCTCAAAGTCTGATCTAAAACTATATATTACATTACACATACTTCTTTGTCTCTCGCTGTAAAGCACTTTGAGTTGTACTTAAATAATAAAATGGATGAAAGGTACTTTATAAAGAAATACAATTACAGCAACAACAATTACAATTATTGTTATCCAGAGAACACTAGGCGTGAAGCAGGAATACAACACAGATTGGAAGCCAGTCCATTGCAGGACACACACACATTTACACCTAGGGATAATTTAGTTTAGCCAATCCACCTACTGGCATCTTTTTGGGAGGTGGGAAGAGACTGGAGAACCCAGAAGAAGCTCACTCAGACCGAATCCTGAGCCCAGGACTGAACCAGGGACCCTGGAACTGTGAGGCAGCAAAACTACCTGCTGCACCACCATGCCCCCAAGCTTCTTCTTACTATGATTACTACAACTGCTATAAATCACAAATACAGGGCATTTCCCAGCTTATCAATGGTCATGTTCCTGAAATTGCACATGCAACTTGAACTTAAGTTACATCTCTGATATACTCAGTTACTCTGTTCTAAGCACTCACCAATCTTCCGTTTCCAGAACCCAGATCTGCCAAACAGCCTCTTCTGCCCTGCAAGAGCCTCATAACATTCTGTGTCTGCACCCTGCTCGAGGGCAAGTATGGCACCTGCACAGTAGAGACAGGACTTTTATCTCTGAATGGGACCTCTAAGAGTGAATTGAGGAGGGCGGACAAGACAGAATTTCATAAATGCACATTCAGGTCATGGGGATATGCAAGATGGATAATGTTTGCATGAAGAACAGAGCCTTTTACATTATTATATACAGTACCAGTCAAATGTTTGGATGCAGTTGAGGGAATGTCTGATTTAATTAACTTAGACTACATCCACCATTACACAATGCAGTTCAATAACATCACAACAACATCTTATCTTACTTTTAAGGCAATTCATTATTGCGCTAGTGAGAAAGAGTTCGTAGCAGAAGCATTCACCATCAGTCACAGTCTAGTTTATTTGCTCTGAAGGTCAGCTAACATCTTGTCAGCTATTGATCACAAGGGTGAGATGGGAAAACAAGACCAGCTGCGGAGATTTTACTGTTCTGCCAGTTATTATTGTCCATTCTGTCCTGAAAAATATGCATCACTTGAACCATGTGATGCAAACAAGCCCTAAAAGACATTATGGTTTAAAAGACTACACATCAAATTTATTTGGAAGTCAATCAGAAATGGTGAAGTTAGAAATGTATTTCCTAAAACTGCTCCCTTAACATGCAGTAACAAATTTATGTTGAAATTTATTTATTACAGTTGGATGAAAACCGTCTAAAGTGTGCAAAGCTGCCAACAAAGCTACTTAATAGAATCTAATATATACGATCATTCCAAAAATGTGGTGAACATAAAGAAAAAACCTTACGTAAGTTAGTGTCCTCAAACTTTTGATTGACATGTTACCTTTAGACTTGTTGGCACTTTTCGAAAACCAGGCAGTGCAAAAACTGTCCAAAGACCGTAAGAAACCATAAGCATAGTTCCTGAAGCAGCCATGACAATCGGCTTTTCATGAGCATGATGTAACGTTTTGTCTTGAAGGATGATGTCAACAGAGTCTTCCATGATCATCTATTTGAAACGACCAAAATTCTGAAATAGAGTTAATCAGACAACACAGGTGTTATATTAGAATTTCTGCACTCTTTAGCTCAACTTCACAGTTCTCCGGTGAACATATTATAATGTACCCAAATGCTTCATAAAGGGATACACAGAAATTACGGCCCCTGAAAATTTTCGTTTTTTGGCCAAAAGAGAAAAAAGGCAGAAAATAAGAGCCGAAGATATATGCCGCCACGCCACGCCACGCCCATCAGTGATCGGTGCTCAGATTTCACTCTCACTCTATTGTTGCATTAAAACATTATGAGATCCGCAATTTAAAGAGAATTATTTTGACGTGGAGTACAAGCAGCATGCACTGGAAATGTTACAGGCAGAGCTGGAGGTGATGAATGCATCTGCTGAAGGATCGATGCCCAGTACAGAGCGAAATGTGCCAAAGAAAGAGGTGCATACAAGTGATGAGGCGCAAACTCCCTTACTTTCTGACATGTTAAACAAGATTCTACAGGAAAGTGCCCTGATCCACAGCAGTGCCAAAACAAGCGCAGCTACACTTTCCATTGCTTGCACGGACTACACGCAGGTATTTATCTGCCCCAAGCACCAGCACAGAGAGTGAGAGACTATTCAGTGCAGCATGAGAAGAGGAACCGTCTCTCCTGCCAGAACACTGAGCAACTTTAGTTCTTGAAGAAAAACCTGCCACTTTTGCTTAAATAGAAAGCAATCCAATTTGCTATGTGTATAGCAATTACATTCAAATTCGTGCAGCTCTGCAAAACTTTGTTCTTGACTTGAGGCTACATCTGTTGTTTACAGTTTGAGGTTGGTTTTACTTCTATTGCTGCTCTTTTGCATTGTTGTTTTGCACAATCATCTTTAATTAATGTGGAAATATGTTTACGTAAACAGAATAAAGACCTAGTTCATTACTTGAATGCCGTTTTGCATATCATAATAGTTTTCTAGAACGTTACATTATTGGGATAATTGGATAAAAAAAATCTGTTAAATTTGATTGTTACAGAACTGAATGAAGAATAACATATCTAATGTTGTTTTTGCGTCAATTGTACAAAAAAATATTTAAAAGATTTTTTAGATCTTTTCAGTGCATCATCTAGCTTCGTACATTGAAAATAAAGCTCTACTTACTGGATCGTTCACATGGGAAGAAGTCAAGGAGACATGCTGTCAAATCTGCAGATTATCTCTGGTATCATTCTATGAAAAGCTTTTGTAGTTATAAAAAATGCATTAAAATGACATCATACCATAAGACATAAACTGTAATGTTATCTTTACCTCTGAGTGTGGGGGAATGTGAATCATTAGAATTAAGTGGAAGTTAAGATCATAGAAAGTTTGAATAAAATGTATGACTGTAAAATAGATATATATACATATATTTAGTGTGGGAACAACAAAAATGTATAGAAATAAACACTTAATTTTATTAAAAGGCTGTTTCAGTACACAAGCCCACCTGCTTTCATCTATGATTCTTACACAATTATAATTTCACGCAGTTAAACCCCCAAAAAACACCAAGTCTTCAACACTTGAACATTTGTCGTGAACAAGTCAATAAAAGTCCAGCATTCAAGTCTAATGGATATGATGTAAATATCATATAATCCAGGGGAGGGCGCCAGAACTCCCTGTTTACTCTCCAAACACACTCTAGGAAAAAGTTTTGACGACAAAACAAAGTCCAAATCACTGCAAACCTGAAGCAAGTAGTGAATACACTGAGTGTGCGCTATAAACCATGCATTAAACATGTAAACAAGTATACAAACAAACAAACAAACAAACAAACAAAGGTAACTTCAAGCGTCTAATGGTTTATTATAGGTGCAGGGTGCTACATACTTACACCATTCCTGCTGAGCGGACATCACACATGAGACATTAGTTCAGACAAAAACAAACAAACAAAGACTGCAAAGCAACAATAGCAGAAAATTTAATCCACAACACAATCCAAAATTAGTTGAAGAAACTGCGCAGCTCGGTGACCTACATGAAAACAACATTTCCCATGAGTCTCGTGCCAAGTGGGCGGGGCTAGGGCATGACCTAACATGACGGAGTGAGAGAGGCAATAGGGAGGTTCTGTGAAATTCTGTAAAATAATGCAAAATAAGATGAAATAAAATCATTTTAAAAATAAATAATGGAATAAAATAAAATTCAGTTGTTGTGCCAAATGCACCCATCCATGCCAATACCAATTGCAGCCATGTCCAAGATCAGACCGGATGCAGTCAACAGTTCCTCAGAGCTCCATCTGTAAAAATGCTGTAATTCCTGTTTCGACTCATTTGATTCACTCATCTGAACCCTGGGTTGTAGAAAGAGAAGTCACGTGACTGTCCTGGTCCACGCTCGATGTAGGACTGTTTCCAAAAAACTTCAAACATTCTTACTGCTTCTCTCCCTGAGCTGATGATCTGGGATTTTGAACTAATTCAAAGGTACACCTGATCACCTGACCTACTATATATTTCTGAATGATATTCTATTTAATTCCGTAGTGTGTGTGTGTGTGTGTGTGTGTGTGTGTGTGTGTTTTTTGTATATATATATATATATATATATATATATATATATATATATATATATATATATATATATATATATATACATACACATACATACATACATACATACATACACACACACACACACACACACACACACACACACACTATACACACACTGTGTATATGTGTGTGTGTGACTTCTCTTTCTACAACCCAGGGTTCAGATGAGTGAATCAAATGAGTTGAAA
This sequence comes from Ameiurus melas, assembly GCA_012411365.1. Taxonomy (NCBI): domain Eukaryota; kingdom Metazoa; phylum Chordata; class Actinopteri; order Siluriformes; family Ictaluridae; genus Ameiurus; species Ameiurus melas. The sequence continues at coordinate 12,807,802 of CM022776.1, read as the reverse complement.
CAAGAATTACAGCATTTTTACAGATGGAGCTCTGAGGAACTGTTGACTGCATCCGGTCTGATCTTGGACATGGCTGCAATTTGTATATGTGTGTGTGTGTGTGTGTGTATGTATATATATATATATATATATATATATATATATATATATATATATATATATATATATATATATATATATATATATATATATATATATATATATATATATATATATATATATATATATATATATATATTATATATATATATATATATATATATAAATAAATAAATAAATAAAAAAATAGAACATCCTTCAGATGAATATATATTTAGATTTGTAATTAATATTATCCATCCATATACACTACAGACAATTTAGACACGCTAACCAACCATGCATGTCTTTTGGACTGGGGGAGGAAACCGGAGTACCCGGAGGAGACCCCCGCAGCAGGGGAGAACATGCAAACTCCGCATAAACATGGCCCCGGCAGGACTCGAATCCCGGACCCTGGAGGTGTGAGGCGAACGTGCTAACCACTAAGCCACCGTACTAATTATTATTTTTATTTATTATTATTAGTAATCATATTATGTGTATATCTACCCTTCGATGGATTTATTTCTGCATTTATCTACTCATATTTATTTCTTTAGGTATTTATAATATTAAAAAAAAGAAAAATATATATTATATTATATTACATTATATTATATTATATATGACTTTGTGCCTCGTAGAACAAAAAAATGTATGTGGAAACAGATTGTTTGTTATTCAGCTCTGTGTGACCACCAGATGTCGCTGTGTGTTGAGTTATTTTGAAGGGACAGTGTGTGTATGTGTGTGTGTGATTGTGCCCTGTGATGGACTGGCATCCTGTCCAGGGTGTGTGTTGTTGTGTGTGTGTGTGTGTGTGTATGTATATATATATATGTATATATGTATATATGTATATATGTATATATATATATATATATATATATATATATATATATATATATATATATATATATATATATATATATATATATATATATATATATATATATATATATATATAGAAAGAGTGAGAGAGAGAGAGAGAGAGAGAGAGAGAGAGAGTTAGCGCTTATGTCTTTACGTATTGATACATCTTGTATATACTCTTTATATATCCCTATATTGTTCTCCTTACTATATCTTTTATCTCTTCTTTTCATTTTTTGCTGCTGCTGAGACACCCTAATTTCTTCATATGGGGATTAATAAAGTATAATCTTATCTGATATCCATATTCCTATACTTCATTATCCTGTTTTAATATGCCTGAAAAGTTTTATATAATAGTTTTCTGTCTGAGACAGACTAGGTAAGCAGCTTACAGTCTACAGTAGGCTATATGACAAAAATCATTAAAATTTTTCTCAATTGATTACAATTAATGGAAATAATGTTTCTCAAAATGATACACATTTCTCAAAGGTATGCAAACATTCTTCAAATCTGCGGTAACTACTGAGCATGTTTACTAGACAACTGAAATTAAGTGAATTATTTAATGATTGTTATTTGTACTTTTAGTGCATGCAATTTAAATTAACCTGTAAGTGATCACAAAATATAAACCATTTTAATGTTTAAGGTGAATGAATAAATGAAAACGCAAATTAATCTGTCAATTTGTACGACATGTAAACAGATATATTTCTATAACAATATTGGGAAAATCATCCTCTCTGTCATGTCTAGTGAAATGGTCAGGTAAGGTAACTTCAATTTCATTTGCTACTATTTGTCTCGTTAAGAAAGAAATCTCTTCTCCTCCCATCCTCTTTTTCCTCTTCCTCCTCTTCCTCCTCCTCCTATTTATCTATATGTAGCGCAGTTATATAGCTCTCTATTCTCTCTTCTCTTATCCTTTAGTTCATCCAATCTCCACTGTAAACAACCTCTCATTACAGTTTTTATTATTTTTATTTTTATTCCTGTGTGTTGTGCAGTTTGGAAATTTATAGGCTAATATCAAGGCGGCAGGTGTAGTTATTGTCCTGGGGAGATCAGTGGGTTTATTTTTCACTGATTTGAAATATGTTTTAGTGTTCCTATAATGTGATTAGATGTGGAGCACTGTCCCAGTGGCACTGACGGAAATTAGAGGTGAGCTTTGGTTATTAAATGCCTGCCAGGCTGCACTATAATGTGCAGGCAATCTAAAAGAACAACAACCAACAACGGTATTTTATACACCTTAGGCGGTTGCCAATATGAATGGCAATATAAATACAGAACTGCAAATCACAAATATATGCCACCTACAGTGAGAGTTGCCACCCAGTTATCAGAGAAAATGTGCTCTTGTCTATGGGAAACTATATTAGTGCGCATGCGCAGTGCTCATATGCGCCTCACAAACATAAGGAGTTTATATGTTCAAGATGCAATAACGTTTCTGCGCAACAGGCTGTTTACTCCTTTATGCAATATTCTTTTTTTTTTACTTACTGTGCAATAGTTTTATAAAGTACACTATAGTACCCACGTTTGTTTATAGCACTTCATTTCGTTTTTGTTCATGGCATAAGTTGTATTGCCAGCAGTATCTATGTCCTTGTGTTATCTTGTTGTAATGTGTAATGACTGTAAGCACAACATAGACCATACTTCCGTCTATATGTAGGGTACTTGGCCGATAAAGCACGATTCCGATGCGGTTCCGATTCCCTTGTAGTGATGTGTTCATGAACGATTCGTTCATTTTGAACGAATCTTTAACATGACTCGTGAACAACGAGTTGCCTCAGAGAGTGATTCGTTCATTATTGACCGCGCATGCGCAGTAATATCCTCATAGGTTCTGTATCGGAAACAGAAATGATTAGTTCACCTCTCGAGTGTTCGGTTTCGAATTGTTGGTTCACGGCTGCAATAAATTCAGCCTATATGGTGGTCACGTGATGAACGAATGACTCAAACCCGAAGACTCGAGAGGTGAACTAATCATTTCTGTTTCCGGGGAACAGATGTGACAAATGTGACGTGATAAAAGAAAGAACGACTCTGATAGGGAGGTGATGTGAACTAATAGACTCCATAGACTGAAGACCAGCTAAGCTATTAAATAATCATTGGCTGCATTTCATATAGTTTATTTTTTATTCCAAATGTGATCAACGTTTGCGTAAGCACCAGATGTGTTGGGTAATTTAACATGTGACATTTTAATTATATTCTGCTGAAATGAACGAAATGACTCAAAGAAAAAATTCGTTCATTTTGCTGAACGAGATTCAAAGATCCGAGTCAGTAAAATGATCCGAACTTCCCATCACGATTCCCTTGTAACTATTCGACGAGAAATCGGTGCGCATGCGCAGTGCAGGTGCACGCAGCTCGGGCTTGTGACAGCTCCCATTTCCTCATATGAAACACTGGCTGAATGGATTTGGGTGGAGAGTGAGAGCTAGTGACGTCCGAAGCGAGCATCAGTCTGCATTTAAGATTTCACAAACCGACTCCACCTGCTCCAAAAGAAGCAGTCCTGAACCGACACATCTGGTTTTCAGCGTCTGTCTAAATCTGGAGATGGATTTATATGGGAAGGTAAGGCGGATAAATATGAAGTTTTTTTGTTAGTTTTTTTTTTGTCGAAACAGAAAGGCGGTAGCTTTTTTTTTTTTTTGGAAAGAAGGCTAAACCCAGTGATTTATGTATGTAATTATATATATATAATATATATAAAGAAAGACTACACACCTATCAATTTAACTCAGTAAAATGATATGTATTTGAAAGCGTTAACAATGTATCATGCCAAATAGAAATACAAAGGATTTATCGAGATTATCGATGCTTTTTTAATAAAAGTAAGGGGTCTATAAAACCCCCAGCGTGAAATACTCCCTGAGGATTGGAGTAGAGAAACCTAGTCTGTTTAGTAAAGTCTCAGATGTTCATCTTTGTATCGAATATATCTGGAGGCGTTGCTTTAATCAAACGGACAGCTCCTGGTGCTGAGAATACAGTTCGCTGTAAGCGGGGCTGACTAACTTCACTTCCTTATTTTCCTCAAAGGATTTGGTCGCTACACTACTGATTATTGTTTAGTAAAACCATGCAAGCAAATATTCCGGATGCTTTCGTTGATTTGTTAATATTTCCGAGTGGTTTGAAATACGACACTAAGTCAATAAATGTGGAGAATCGTTTCCGGTTTGGTCAGCGTGCGATATCGTGGAATATCGCGATACTTTGGAAGGAACAACACCTCACTAACGACAACCTCTAGGTAAAGTGCAGCTAAATCCTACCGAAGGGTATGTGGAGACGTGTCTTTTAAGAAGTTCTTCCTTTTATTATCACATTAAAACATAACATTCGTGCAGGAGTTTAGAGCAAATTCATAAACTGTATTTATCATGAATAAATCAACAAACTGTTCTGAGAAACTGTTGCAAGGCTATGGTTGTTCTAGCACAAAATTGTAACCGAAAGCTAGGACTGTTGTCCATCCAGAAAAAGTCTTCAGGTTTAATTGATTGATTTATTTTTTTTAAAGATTGAATAAGGAGTCATGGGAGCACATTGGTGCAGCTTTACAGCTCTAGGTTCCCCATTTCTTGTGGAGTTTAGTGTCCATATGGGTTTCCTTTGGGTTCTCTGGTTTCCTCCCACTTAGCAAAAAATGCATATAGGTGTATTGCCTACTCTATTGTGTTGCCAGTTACTGAAGATAAATGAATAAAGGGTCCTCTCGCCCCACCATTCTGGTACAACTCAATATATTCATATGCATAATTGTTTTATCAGTGAATTTACATAATCATCATTGTTTCCAAATGAAACCATTACCAGTGTCTTTCTTATATGTCGTGCATGAATGCCTTTCCTCTGTTTTTAAAGATGGCTGCTACTCAAGATGGCAAACAGAAAGATAACTCAGATCAAAACTTTGACTACATGTTCAAACTGTTAATCATCGGGAACAGCAGTGTTGGTAAAACGTCATTCCTTTTCCGCTACGCCGATGACTCATTCACATCAGCTTTTGTCAGCACAGTGGGGATCGACTTCAGGGTCAAAACCGTGTACAGGAATGACAAGAGCATCAAGTTGCAGATCTGGGTAAAGTACTAGGGTTATATCTCTTCACTTTATGAACCTACTTTTTATCTGTGAAGCATTTTTTTTGTATCTACAGGTTGACCATTTCGCAGGAAATACGTCTAGAGTTAGTTAATACTTACTCTAAGCCTGGTTAAACTTGTCACTGTAAACAAGGTTGACTATGGTGGTAATTTTATCCAAACCTTGCCACCAAATCCGTCCATCCATTCATCAACTAACATTTCTTTATAGGCTATACCATGTTCATAAAATTGCAGTTTTACAAGTAATTCAAAATAAGCTGAATTTAAGAACAAATTCTAAGCAAGGAACATATTAAATATAAAAATAACCACAGGGGCCGTCTGGGCTACGTCAAGGAAAACATGGCTTATGAAAAGAGAGATAAGCATCTACTGCAGATGGCCATATCCTGGCTTCACATCTCTTTATCAACCACACTGTATGCAAAGTGCTTGGTGTGCCAGATCTCAGCAGTTTGTCTTTTATTTAGCCCTTTCACTGCTGAAGACAGACAAGTGCCACTTTAATGGCTTCAATTCAGTCATACAACAATTACTAGTGTGTCCATCTGTTCTGATAAGATAGTGAATCTGGGCAGTTTTCATTTGAAATGATTTATTTGAGATAAATGTAATTTTTTTATGCAGTATATATTTAAGTGTATATTTATGAATAACATTTGAATATCCACGGGCTCAGTTTACTACGTGTCCAGGAAACATAATAATGTAGCTCTGCAGGTTTACTAGCCTACATTAACTCAGCTGTTTCCTGGGTTTAAAGGGGGAGCAGTGCTAAAACAAACATTGTATACAATATTGAAGTTATTTGTACAAGAAGAATTGAAGAAAGACTAATGGAGGCTCTTCCATATCTTTTGTGCAGGACACAGCAGGCCAGGAGCGCTACAGGACCATCACTACAGCTTACTACCGTGGAGCCATGGGATTCATCCTCATGTATGATATCACTAACGAGGAGTCTTTTGCTGCTGTGCAAGACTGGTGAGTTTAAAGCGTCATGAAACACTAAACTACATTTTAGGGGAGGGGTGGGTTGTGGATTCAATTTTGTTTTCCTTTGTATAGAAAGAAAAAAATCTGTGATTATTTACTGCTGTTGCTCAATTTGTTTTTAATTTTTGTGAAATGGTGGGGAGGACAGAACAGAAAAGGTGATTTAGATAGGCTTAGCAGAAATGTTTAACAGAAATGTTCATCAGAAGGTCAGCAAAAATGTTCAATAAAAAAGAAACGTAGAAATGTTCAATAAAAATGAAACTTTAAAATAAAAGACAATCTTAGCATCCGTTAATTTTAATTGTAGGAGAAAACTGGTTAATTTTGAGCTTCTTTCCGCAATTTTCGTCTTCTGGATTTAAAACCTCATCCTGTCACACGTCACAGGTAGTGACATGGCAATGTACTATAGTACTTCAATGACGTGTCGGTGTCTCATAATTTGATTCATGAGCCTGCGTGTTATTATCCAATGAGAAGGTGCTGTCTCTTAATTAATCCTGACAGCACGTGGTGCTTTTCTACAGATGTAGTAGATGAGAGAGATGTTCAAATTGGTTGCAAGAGTTCAAGTGTGTTTTTTTTGGGAGAGCTATGAGAATTGGTGAAAGGTGGACTTCAGACTTGCTCAAGAAAGCAGTTTGTGTCTACACAATGATGTGGTACTCAGTCCCGAGGACTTTTCCATCTCTTCAATTGAGGTATGTGTCTAATTTTTAACCTTGACAGTTACTTACTTTTACTAGCCTTTTGAGCTAATTAAACCGCTTAAAGCTCCGTAGGCTGTCGTGTGCAAAACTGTACGAGAGTCCACATTGAAGGGAAGAGGCTTCCGCCTTTTATTCGTGAAAAGCTCAAGCCTATTAGCTAGCTACCATTCCGACATTTCTCTCATCCATGTTGTCTCCGGCTCGAGGAAAACAATATAATAAAATATATTATAAAAACTGTGCCTACAATATATATAATATAATATCATATATATAGTATTAATGTCTGTGGGCTGTCGTGTGCAAAAATATACAACGAGAGTCTGTGTTGAAGGGAACCTTCGCCTTTTTATTCGTGAAAAGCTTGAGCCTATTAGCTAACTACCATTCCAACAATGCCTCCGAGCAGGTACTGCCTCCAGTTTTATTTTATTATTTCCTCCATAGTCATGCCAGGGGCTAATAGCTCAAATGGATGGCAGAGGACCTGCACTGCTATCTCTTGTGTCTCCATTCAGTCCTAGGGATTCAGGAGGAGAGAAGTCCTCTGCCTCGTCTGTAAACTTTTTGTCACTATCCATCTTTTTTGTGTGTTTTGAAGGCTCACCCCCTCTTCTTCCCTTGCCTTTCCATGCCATGACCACTCCCCCTCCCTTCTTCGCACAGTCATCCACGACCATTTAAGCTGCATTTTTCAAAAACATTGAGAGATAGACTTGAGTTCAAAGAGGGAGGTGTCATGACCCTTTAAAAAGAATGGTTCAGTTCATCTACCCATCTATCCATCCCAGAGCCACCCTCACATCTGTCCACCCAGCCACCAAACCATCCAACCATTTATCCATCAATCCATCTACCTAGCCACCCGCCATCCATCCATCCATCCATCCATTTATCCATCAATCCAGCCATGCATCTGTTCACATTTCCCTTTACCCATCCATCCATCCATCCGTCCATCCATCCATCCATCCATGCTATAGTGGTTATGTATACAGCACATTTTTCAGTAGGTCTGCATTATGAGATACTATTTTCTCCTATACTTTTACCTAGTATTGGTTGGATCATCTAAATACTTCATCACAGAGGTTCTGAGGTAATTCTCACAGCACACAAAAAACATTTAGTGATGTAAATGTAATTGGTTTTTTTCCATAAAAAAAGAAGCCAGTTTGCTAGCTTACGAGTGTCACTGGAACAAAGGAAATTAAGCAAAGCACAGCTGTTGATCTACTCTGGATCCTAATCCTCTGATGTTGGGGCATTACCAGGCTATTAATGATGCACTGCTGTCTGCTGTGTGCTTTCAGGTCAACTCAGATTAAGACTTACTCATGGGACAATGCCCAGGTGATCCTAGTTGGAAACAAATGTGATATGGAGGAGGAGAGGATAGTGTCCGTGGACAGTGGACGACTCCTGGCAGAACAGCTGGGTGAGAGAAAGAGTCCTGATTACTGTGCTGTGTAAGGTAACTGGGGCAAAAGGAGCTCTGAAGCAGCAAAAATAAGATGTGAAAGCTGGAGAAAGGAAATGTATTTAAACACTACAATTAGGTCTAGAAATAGATTCATCTTCTCCATCTGAGCACACATATAAGAATAGGACAAAAAAAAAAGTTGATGTTCGAGCAATGTCACCTTCACAGTTACAAACCGATTATCGGCCGATACGTTGGTGCATCTCTAATATTTAAGGCTATTTTTCACACTATCGGCTATCTTATATTACTATATTGGCTATCGGCCGATAATTAAAAACATCTGATGATCAGGGCCAATTTTATTTTTTGAGTGACAAAAAAGTAGTATATATTGCCACAGTAAAATATATTTGTAGAGTAGTATATTTCATATAAAGTTAATGTTAATGAGTTCAGTTAATGTTAATCTGAATTAATAACATTCAATAAGTTAAGAAATCTTACTTTAATCTTCAGAGTTTAGTTCATGTGTTCATGTTAATGTGAGTAATGTGTTTTCTGTTAATGACACCAGTTACTGTGAAACAACTTGTTGAAATGGAGAGAATAAAGTTTTTATTTGCATTTCTTTCAGAATTGTGGAATTACTTATTATTCATTTAAAAGAAGATATAAAAGGCAGAGCTATCGGTTATCGGTCGATATTGCTCTGAATATTTGGCATCAGCTGAGTGCATCGGTGCATCTCTAGTAAATAGAATAAGTGTGATAATGATGCGATAAATCACAAGGCCCGGACTATGTTTCATGGACATTAGGTTGAAAATTGTGGTGTATTCCTTGAACACCTTCTTTCTGTCTTTCTAAAGGTTTTGAGTTCTTTGAGACAAGTGCAAAGGACAATATTAACGTCAAGCAGACTTTTGAGTGCCTGGTGGACGTTATCTGTGACAAAATGGCTGACAGTCTTGAGACCAACCCTGCTGAACCCACCGGAACCCCCACAACCAAACTGAGCGACAACGCCATACCGACCCAGCAGTCCGAGTGCAGCTGCTAGTGATTCCTACACAGGCTGTGTGTGTTGTGTGTGTGTGTGTGTGTATGTATACGTGTGATTTCTGTGCTGTTGCCAATCTTTCAAAGACAAAAATACATCGCCAAACCCCAAGGCCAAACCGTAGGCTGGCTAGAAGCTTTGCAAAATTGTGGGGAAAAAATTGGAAGTTTTCCAGTCTTATCTATAACTCTAGATTAGGATTAGCAATGCGGAACTCCCAGTTTAGATTACTATTGCTGAAAAAAGCCCACAAGGATATAGTTGTGTTGTGCCAAAATATGAGTGTCAGAGGGCCCGTGTGTGATTATATCACTGTACAGGCCTTATCTAATGCATTGAGGTTTAGATAATCACAGTAGATCTCCTAATCTGTGCAATACACTGTTTGTGTCATTTAAGAAAGCCATGAACTGAATTAGCAGCTGTGCTTATTCCCACTCGCCTCAGGGGAATTACTCGTGTGTATTGCTTTCTTTCTACCTAATGTACATATATAATTGGTAAGCTTTTGTTATATCCTAACTAACAAGTGTTCTGTTGATTGAAGTCTATTACAACGTATTGAAAAGCTATGTCATTATAGATGAATAAATATGGCCTTAAAACCTGTAAAAGCTTAAAGATAAATGATTCATTCCCACTTTTTAAGGCTTGCGTATGAGGAGTCTTCCTCCACATTACACTACACATGTGATTAGGAATTCAAACAAAAACAAGCGGCACAGATGTACTCAGTCAACCCATGCTTTCATTTATTCTGGTGCATATAAAACATTTTTATTCAATTAATTTTTTTTGTTATTATTTTATTGACTTTTTTACAAGTTTAACTTCTACAGTTCTATCCAATAGACTGTCATAAATAAGGAACCCATTAAACAACTACATAGTCTTGTGAAACCTCCAGATAAGTTGGCATTCAAGTCACATAACAAAAAATAGTTATCCCTAAATAACTTCTTCTTTTTTTTGATGATGTAAAAAGATGGCAGGAGACAAAAAAAAGGAAAAGGAGCCACTGATTCTATCCATTTAGGGCAATTAGGAATCTACAGTATGTGTCAAAATTAGTCTCAAGGATTGGAGTTTATCAAGCCATTCCATCCTTTATCCAAAATGAAAAAGCCTAATGTCCCCATTCAAAGTGTTTTCTTTTTTCATATTGCATGGTACACAGATGTCAGTAAAAAACTGTATTTGTAATAATCTAGCATGAATTTTTGTTTCAAATTAATTATTAACACAGACTGAAAGTCCAGTCAGTTTAAATGGAAAAAAAAATCAATTTACACAGAGCTAGAGCTTTTCAATTACAATTTGGCACACATTCATGCAGTCTCCTCCTAAAGTACTGGAACAGCAAGGCCAATTCTGTTCTTTTTGCTATACACTGAAGACATTTGGGTACGAGATATGAAACCACAGAGCTGTCTATGGGAGAAAAGCAAGCCATTTTGAAGCTGAGAAAAGAAGGAAAATCGATCTAAATCCGTGCACAAGCACTGGTCATAACCAACACAACAATTTGGAATGTCCTGAAAAAGAAGGAAACCACTGGTGTACTAACAACAAGACAATGAACATGTCCTGTGTAGAAAAACAAGTCAGTGACATAAACAACAACCTTCACAAGACAGGGGTGAATGTATCGCAATCCACTGTTAGCAGAAATATAGAGGCCATACCACAACATGCAAACCACTCATCAGCAGTAAGAATCCGAAGGCGAGATTGGAATTTGCTGAGAAATACAGAGATGAGCCACAAACGTTCTGGAACCAAGATTACCCTCTACCAAAGTGATGGAAATGCCAAAGTGTGCAGAAAGAAAGGATCTGCTCATGATCCAGAACATAGAAGCTCATCAGTCAAGCATGGTGGAGGTAGTGTTATGGCTTGGGCTTGCATGGCTGCTTCTGGTGCTTCCACTAACTAATCTTTATTGATGATATACATATGCATGATGGTAGCAGCAGAATCAATTCAGAAGTTTACAGGAACATTGTCTGAGAATTTACAGAGAAATGCATCCAATTTAAATGGCAGGAACTTCATCATGCAGCAAGACAATGAACACACTGCTAACACAACAAAGGACTTCATAGGTGGCTAAAAGTGGAAGGTTTTAGACTGACCAAGACAATCACCAGCCCTTAAACCAGTTGAGCATGCATTTCACCTCCTGAAGAGGAGACAGACAAAACAAACAAAGAAGCTGCAGTAAAAGCCTGGAAAAGCATCACAAAAGAAAAATGCAACAGTTTGCTGATGTCAGTGGCTCACTGACATCTTGATGCGATTATTGCAAGTAAAGGATATTCGAACTATTAAATGTTCTTTAATTGAAGACTATCAGTTCCATTACTTTTGCTCACCTAGAAATTGGGTGGTCTGCACCAAAATGTGCCATAAGTTATTTAACACATCTAGATGAAAGTATCCGGAAATCCTGATCTATTGTCTCGTATTCATCGTGTCTTCAGTACACATCAAAAACAAAAGAATTGGCCTTGCTGTCCCGAAACTTTCAGAGGGGACTGCATATATCACATATTTCCATAGTTTAGCAAATAATCGTATGTAGACAGCTTATAAAAACGCATCAATCTGATCTGGTTAAAAAAAAGAAAAAAAAGAAAAAGAAACTAAAAAAAAAGAAAAAAAAGAAAAGAAAAGGAAAACCCAGCATTACAGTGTGCTGCCAAATGATATACTTTTAGACACCAAACAATCCTCCATACTGGCCTTTTTCATCAACTGACAAAAAGAAATATTCATCACTTACACTAGAAAATAACAATAATAAAATACGTTAAGGTCAATTTCCAGCCAGTAGGTTTTTTTTCTTTCTTTAGTGCAGCAAGAAGATAAGAAACTTAAATAAAAAAGTTTATTAAGGCACAACCCTCTGGCCAAGGGACTGCTGTTTCTCTAAAGAAAGAAAACACAAAAAAATTGGATTTCTTCACTCCTCCACACAAAACAATCTCTTAGGAGATGTTTATAGATGGGTCCTTAATATACTGAATAAAAATAAAACATTCTCTCAATAAGAGTTCTGTAATACAGCAACACCATCACCATTAGGGATGATAGAATCATTTACAACATGGTAAGAACAACAGCATGTACTGTACAGCACAATAAATACATGTAAACGAACAGAGATGAGAAACCACTGAAAGCAAGGAAACTGGCTGAGGATTAACTGATGGAGAGAAAATCATTTGGCAAAAAATATTTCATATATATATATATATATATATATATATATATAAATATCCAGGGACGGCCATTTCTAAAGGCAGGGTCTTTATACATTTTGTCTTCTTTTTCTTTATTTGAAACATTTGATTACATTACAGTTACTGCGTTCTAATAAAAATAATCTCACACTATGCTCGCTCACTCATCACCTTTCTGCTGCTACAGTTGGAGTTGATTTCACAATGCTACAAGCGCAGAAGTGAAAATAACAGAAATAAATACGAAAGAGACTCAGAATGACGAACACTAACTGAGCAGGTGTACTGGTGCACGAATACGAGTGCAAGTTTCAGCAGAAAGTCACATTAGCGCTGATTACCCTGTGATCATTCTAAACTAGAATGAGGAGTGAAGAAGAAGAAGACGACGACGACTTACTGGCCTTCAGCCTTAGGCTCATCTGAACCAGCTAGATATATTTAAGCAGTCTGCTGTGCAGTTTCACACTGAATCTCTGGGTTAAAGATGTTTATAACACACACTGAGCAAAAACACTCATGCGACTGCTTCAAAGCTTTGTTGAGTTTGATTTGCACGCCTAGCGTCGGTGCTTCTGATCGGACCCGTTCCCTCGGAGTCATCTAAAGCGAAGTTTAGGAGTTACAGCTAGATGGATTTTGCTTATATATAGTGCGGTCCAAAAGTGAAAATGCTTCGATGGAAGAGATAATACTCGGGGACAATCAGACTTAGAAGGAGCTAACATGGTCACTTACATTTAAATAGTGATAGAGAAATGGTGCAAAATCTTGAACACTGAAAGATTCAAGATATTGGACAGTCCTTTGTTTTTAAATTTTAAATAATAATAAGAAAATCCATAAAAAAAGGGGGTCTCAGACTTTTGGATCCCACTATATATACACAGTATGGTTGAATCCCAAATGAATCTCTGTCACTCTTAAAAACTGTACTTTTCCTTGACACTCAGGTGGTACCATCAAGGGGATATATTTGTACCTTTCAAATTAATTGAAGGTACATAATTGGACTTTAAGGACCACTGACGTACCTTTGAAACTTTACTCTGACAGCTATTTAAAGATATACTTATATAAAGGAATTATGTGGTGTAAGATACATACTGATGATACTCTTGATGGGACCATCCCAGTGACAAGGGAAAGTACTGTTTGGTTGTTGAGGAAAGTTGGATATTGCTTCATACCTTATGCAGTCATTAGTATCAATATGTGCTAATGACTACATGGTAGTCGTAGTATCTACACTCACCATCCACTTTATTAGAAATACCAATACACCTGATGCAATCAGCCAATCGAGTGGCAGCAGAGCAAAGCATAACATTATGCGGATGCTTGTCAAGTGCTTTAGTTAATGTTTGTATCATATAGAGTTTACACAACAAAACACTTACTGGATATTTTCTGTTTTTCACACCATCCTGTGTAAACTCTGGAGATCAGCAGTTCCTGAAATACTCAAACCGGCCCATCTGGCCCCAACAACCATGCCAACCATGCCACGGTTAAAGTCACAGATCACATTGTGATCCTGTTCTGATGTTTTATGTGAACATTAACTGAAGCGCTTGCTCTGTATCTGCAGGATTTTATGCATTGTGCTACATGATTCCCTGATGGGATACTTGCATAAATAAGCAGGTGTACACAGCAGGTGTTCCTAATAAAATGGTCAGCGAGTGTATATAAGAGCCATTTAGGAGTCTATCATTCGATTTGCCATCTCCATTTTGGCCCAGTAATGAATATTTAGTTCAAACTTTACATCACCTTTAGAGATGAAGAAACAGGAAGCTTCTGGTTTAGTTCATTTTTTGGAGAGGCAACAAAATCTTAAGGCTTGTCTAAGCAACATTGAGAAAAACAAAAACAAGACAATGATTAGTATCAGTTACTAATGTAACTGAAGCCCTGCACCAAACGGAGCACTCTTTCCATTAAATAATAAACAAATATGTTATTTCATAAAGACTTCACATAAGACTAAGAAAAACAACAACAACAGAAAAACCAAAACACTCTTTGGCAGTTGCCGATTGTAAAAACGTTTTCAGTTTGATTTCCTTGTGCCATGAGTCATTTCTATTAGCTTTGTTAACGAGTCTATCTACACTAAGCGCTGCAAATAAAGTAGATCTAGACTTTGAGGAAGAAATAACATTCAAATTGTGTAGTGAACGTCTACTAGCTGCATGTGTCTCCATGCAATGAAGCTCCCATCAAACCACAAAAGAATAAACAGATGGTCTGATGGGTGTTTTTGGCAAATGAAATGGAAAACTACATGACTTAAAAAAAATCAAACAAAATACCACCTTAGTTAAAAACAGAAATATTGACAAATTACAAAAAAAGACAAATGTTTGTTTCAAATGTGTGCGTGGAAAAGACTTTCCTGAGTACAAAAATGGGTAAAACGGAACTAGTCATGGATAAAAGTTCAAAAATTAAACCAAGGACCATATGGATGATGTCAGTGACTGTGAGAAGGAAATGAATATACATTTTTGGATAAAGATGTACAATACAGACATACACACAAAAAAACATAAAAATATGAAAAACCCTACAGCTTATCCATAAATAAGTGGCTCTCATGTCTAGTATAAAAGAAGTCCGGATGCTATCTCATACTGTGTTACGTATTGGCAGTGTCCTGCTCTTCCTCCTCCTCCTCCTCCTCCTCCTCCTCTCGTTCCACTAAAACACAGGGTTCTGATATCTCACCCTCTTCCTCTCTCTGCTCTTCTCCTACCTCCTCCCCCTCAGCCACCTGTTCATCCAGGGGGATCTCGGTACACTCCGAGTCCTGTGTGCAAAGGGTTTTAGAGTCACTACAGCTGTTCTCATCCTCCTCCTCGTCCTCCTCCTCCTCGTCCGGAGGGCTGCCGCTGTCCTTCTCGGTGTCCGACTCTCCGTCCTCCTCTAGCGTGAGCTCAAACTGGAACTTGTCATGGGTGGTGGTGCGGCGTCCGTCTGCGTTTGTGTCTAGAGCGGGGGACGGGCTCTGCGGGATGGTGCTCTGGTACCACTCCCTGTTGTCCTCCAGCGTGTCCAAGATGTCCTGGGCATCAGGGTGTACCAAGTCTGCCCACGTTTCCCACAGCGGGTGCACGATGTAGTCGATGAAGCCCACCTGGTGGAGAATGAATTCAATTCAATGGGACTGTCCTAAAGTCATATTGTCTATTATATAAAGCCTTAAAAGCAATAGCAAAAAAAAAAACCCACACACAACCTTTCAATATGGACTTTGTACAGTTTGGGCCAAATTTGATAAAAGATGAAGGTATTTACAGGGGAAATTTGGGAAACCCAAGAGGTGCAATCCTTATGTCTGGAGATCACTAATCTTGATGATGCCACAGCAATCCGTGGGCAAGAGTCCAAAAGAGCAAAACTGGCTGTTCTTTCTAGATCGGCAGAGTGGCTTTAGTCTCTCCACTGTCAATCAAACCATCAATAGCCAATCATGCGTGTCTATCAGGAATCAACATCAGTTGACAGGGGAGAGCTAGCTAGTGAGTTGGAATTGGCAATGACTAAAAATTACTAGACCAAATATAGCTTGATGCTGACTGCTTCAATGGTGATGTCTGTTCAGATAAGGCAGACATTTGACCTTGTGATCTTGACCCTGTTTGGATCGATTGTCAAAATCTAATCAGTTCATCTTCTGGTTATAATGATAATTCCATATGCTCAACCACTCGTTCTTAGACAGATGTATGGACAGTCCAAAAGATAATCCACCACCTAGTGGTAAAACAATGGAGTATAAAATTCCACAGGTCATCAGTCTCTTACCTGGGATTTCTCAACTGAAGCGTTGTGTTTGTCACACATGGGACTGATCTCCATGCCACGTTCCCTCTCGCGGTCTCCCTGGCTGAAGAACTCCTCCATGATGCGGTCTGTCCACTGGCGGTACAGCTGCAGTGGTTTGGTGGGGTTACTGAGGTCTGCGCAGTGCACCATGTTCTGTAGCACCTAAGACACAAGCAGCCAAAAAAACCCCAAAACACTTCTTTACTGTCCTAAAGTTTCTTAGTGCTGTTGAATTCTCTATTCTATTTGGTCAGTACGTCTTTATTTAACAATTTTTGGAGCGAGTTTCCAACAGTCTGATGTAAAGCTGTAGCTTTTTATGTTTTCTGACACAGGAAAGTCTTCAGGACACAGGACTTTGTGCTTTCTCTGTGACATGACAAGCTGTGTTCTTTTGACGGTCTATAGCCGTTATAAAGTGGTAAGAACTAACGTGCTTCATGGAAGTTCATGGATATTCAATTACATGAAATGTAACTATAAATGGATGGTATGAGAGGAATGATAAAAAAAACATCAGGATCTGTGTTACTTCAGGATGGCAACAAAAACGCTTCTCTTTATTTCTGGAGTTACATCACATATCTCGAGAAAACCTGAAATGTTAGAAATATACTGTAGTGTCCAAAAAGACTTAGTACTATAGTATGTTTAAAATAAGAATCTAACCACTTTAACTATAAATAATTCATTATCTACAGTAAAGCTAATAGGAAAGATCTTGCAGTTATGAGAGTAAGAAATCTGGCTTTGCTCATGGATCCTGAGAGTTGGAGGGGTTACTTGTAATCGTAATCCATCACACTCACGTCATGTATATAACACTGCCAGTGCTGTTTGGATAACTAACCTGTATCCTGTCTGAATAATTATCCAGCAGCAGAACCCCAGAGCTGGTCACTTTTTTAGTCTCCACCATGGTTTTCAGATCCGCCAGTAAATTCATGTGTTTCGACATGTCTGTGGCCAGAACCTGCACACGATCCAAAACACTCATTAAAAAGCCATTTAACTTGGAATGACAGCAGTAATAATGAGACAAAGTGCAGATAAATAGTGTGTAACTCACGATGTCGATGACCATCTTGCGCAGTGACTGTCTCTGTTTCTTGGTGAGGTTCTGGAAGATGTCACAATTCTCTTCCTGTAGAAGCTTAAAGCCCACAGCCAGGTGATGGTTCTCCAACACAGACGAGTCATTATACATAAGAGCCAGCTCAGAGTCTGAGGAGAAAAGACTCACATAAATGACAGATTTCATATACATTTATCTTATAATACATGTGTATATACTGTATATATGAATCTGTTATGCTGTGTATTTTTGCAGCATTTCTATCCTCATGGGAGTGGTCTCTTCCAAGATGACTCCACCCACATCCAGGCTCGATGAATGACTTACTGAGTATGGAATTTATGTAAATCACACGTTATACGTTAGGCCTTCACACTCACCAGATCTCAACCCAGTTGGACTCTTATAGGAGATTGTGGATTGATGTTTTAAGACAGCGTTCTAAACCACCATCATCATAACACAAACTGAGGGATTCGCATTTTGAAGAACGCTATTCATCCTTTCGGAACAAATCTATGCCAAGGTGTACAGAAGCTTTCTGGTGGCTCATGGACATTTTAATGTTGTTTTTTTTTGCTTCTTTGTCACCTATGTGTGTGTGCATGTATCTGTCTAACTGTTAACACAACAGTGTCCTTCCTTACATAATGAAAGTCCCTATACTGAGTCCACAGTGCTCGGCCCAGAGCTGAGTACCTTGTGTAATGGCATGGCACATGAGCGCGGCTTTGCCGTCCACAGTCACATGCACCGATAGCTGTTTCACTGACCTGCACAGCTGGCACACATGAAACAACCTCGACTCTACACTACCTGAGCTTCTATGATAATTCACAAAATCTATTTGTGTCACTTGAAGTCCAAAAAATCCCCACAGAACATTTCAAAGAAGTGCAAATTTAGAGTAGTTATTCTAAGAGTGGCAGCTTGGAGTCCATACTAGGTTTATTTTTAGAGGACAGAGGCAAAGACACAAATAGATAATGGGTCATGGTGACAATATCTTGACTGATAAGCCCGTTCTCACTCTGCCAGCTTGATGTGCTGTGCTGCTGGCAGGGGAGAGCACACGACTTACTAGTGTTAATGAGGAACTGGTTGGAGACGCCAGGATGATCGACATCGTGTATCGCGCTGGCAAATATGGCAGCAAGAATCTCTAAATCTGTGAAAACAGCCTATTGAACGAAACAGAGAGAGGAGAAGAAGAAGAAGAAAAAAAAGAGTTCATTTACTCGGCGTAAATAACAAAAAAATACAATAAACACAACACAATCTGGTTTAGAAGTCTAAAAGACAGAAAAGCAATCAGCAGATAAT